>CM037879.1:87065604-87463104 GCA_021292165.1 Shinisaurus crocodilurus | reverse complement strand
AACACAGACATACAGTCATGCCTTGGATTGAGAGCATAATTCGTTCTGGAAACGTGCTTGTAATCCAAAACACTCTTATATCAAAACGAAATTCCAAAAAAAAAATTTGTACAGAGATTTTTAATTTGAGCCATACTACAGTACTTGTATTGCAAGACGTCGCTTGTATATCAAGTCAATTTTTAAAAAATAAATATTTAAAAATTTGCTTGTCTTGCAAAACGCTCTCAAACCAAGTTACTTGCAATCCAAGGTATTACTGTATTATTTCAAACATTTGTGCATGTGCACATGTATATTATGCCAAAGTTCTAAAAATTATAATTGTATAATTATTCACATCATGCAATTGTCCGGGTGATTTTAATGTTTGATGAACTATGTTCGTATCATCTTGTTTCATAAATAATGGAACTTAACTTTATAAGGGGTTTTACCCTTAAAGGCAGCCTAATTAAAAAAAAATAAAAAACTAAAATTATTAGTTTTCTCCCTCTCAGAGAAATTAAAGAAAATAAACCCAATATAAAATCCTTTCTGTATCTGCCTTGTGATCAGACAGGACTTCCTTCTTAGAATTATAGGTTCTTTTCATTTGGCCTCAGTCACAGGTATTTTTATAAGGATTTTTGTGACTCTGACCACCATTCAGTTTGACAGACAGTGGTAAACATCCAAGTATAATACCATAGAGATGAACTAGCCACCCAGTCAACTGCAAGCTGCAATCCTATACCCACTTACCTGAGAGTATGTTTTCCTGAGCTTAATGGGGCTTATGTCTGAGTATACATGCATAGGATTCTACTGTAGGTCTCATAGATTGTTGAGACACTCAGGTTTCAGGCCTATGCACACTTCAGTAATCCTTCTGAATATTTTCAGAAGGTTTTTTTGTCTGAGTAAGCACATATAAGATTGTACCCTCCATTGCTGGTGCTCAATCTGTCAAGATCAGTATTCTTACTTGGTAAGGTGACAAGTGGGGATCCCAATATATCAGGGTTCCCAAACATTTTGGGCCAGTGGGCACATTTCAAATCTTGAGGGACTGTTGTGTGCACTCTCACAAAATGGCTGACATGGGGGGCTTTACTCATTCATAAAATGGCTGCCATGGAGGGCATGTCCAGTCACAAAACACTCATTTCCCAGAAGGCAAACTGGTGAAACTAAAATTTGTCCAAGAACCTAAGGACAAAGCAGAGGTGAGGTTTGAGCTCCAAACACAAACCTCTCTTTTGTACCCAAGTAAGGATGATGCTGGAGGGCAACACTTCATTTTGCAGGATGCCAGCCCCCCAGTTAATTTTTTTAATTTAAAAAAATCTTAATAGATTAAAAAATCAGGAGAGACAGGGAGCCTGGCGGGTGCCAAGAGAAGTGTCTGTGGGCACCACACTGGAGACTCCAGCAATACATGTTCTAACCACAAAAAAACCTTGCTTGAACCATATGTTTTAATTCACTGACAAAAATTATCATATATACTGATATATATGATAATTATGGTAATGTGATGGATGCTGGAGGGCAACACTTCATTTTGCAGGATGCCAGCCCCCCAGTTGCTAATATCAATCCCAGTTCTCCAAGGCTGGTTCTTATGTAGCCAAAAAGGCACTGTCCACACACAAGAGGGAGGTTTCAGCAGTCTTGGGTGAACCCCTAGGTTTGCAGAAGTACAATAAATCTTTGGCGGGGGGAAGCTCCTCAAAACAACCGAATGAGGACTGACCAAAATCAGTGGGCACAAAATGTTGGCTGACAGTTGTGGAGGAGAAGGAAAACTGGGTGGGGTGGGTGGCGATGGAATGGAATGTCTAGCATCCTTAACAGGAGCACTTCACACTGCGACATCTTATTGGTTAGGGGATGTTGACCTGGTGCTGAATGGGGTACATCTACCCCTGAAGGACCAGGTCCGCAGCTTGGGAGTCATTCTAGACTCCCAGCTGTCCATGGAGGCTCAGGTGGCAGCTGTGAGCCGGGCAGCGCTGTATCAACTCCATCTGATACGGCAGCTGCGCCCCTACCTTCCTAATCACCTGCTCCCATCAGTGGTTCATGCCTTGGTCTCCTCTCGCCTAGACTACTGTAATGTGCTCTACGTGGGGTTACCCTTGAAGACGGTTCGGAAGCTTCAGCTGGTACAGAACGCGGCGGCTCGCCTGATTAAGGGCAGCCGCCGGCGTGATCACATCACGCCAGTGCTTAATGAGTTGCACTGGCTACCAGTTGCTTGCCGAGCCGAATTCAAGGTGTTGCTTTTGACCTTTAAAACCCTATACGGCTCTGGTCCAGTTTATCTCAAGGAGCGTCTCCAGCAACACCAAGTGGGCCGCTCAACAAGATCTGCCACGGATGGCCTTCTCCTTGTCCCTTCAGCCAGAGCAGCTAGACTGGTGGGGACGAGGAAGAGGGCCTTTTCTGTGGCGGCCCCCGTACTGTGGAACTCTCTCCCGAGTGACCTCCGCCATGCCCCCTCTCTGATGAGCTTCCGTCGCTCATTAAAAACCTGGTTGTTCAGGCGGGAATATGGGGTGGGTTAAGATTTTAAAATTTTTATATTGTTTTAATGTATTTTATTGCATTTATGTATTTTATTTTGTGTATATCGCCCAGGGTGGCCGGTTGCCGGCCAGATGGGCGATAAATAAATATTAATAATAAATAAATAAATAAATATCAAAAATGTTAGGGTACTTCTACAACAGATAGAAAGCTGACATAGAATCATAGAATCATAGAAAAGTAGAGTTGGAAGGGGCTTACAAGGCCATCGAGTCCAACCCCCTGCTCAATACAGGAATTCAGGTCAAAGCATCCCTGAAAGATGGCTGTCCAGCTGCACCTTGAATGCCTCCAGAGTGGGAGAGCCCACCACCTCCCTAGGTAGTTGATTCCATTGTCTTATTGCTCTGACAGTCAGGAAATTTTTCCTGATGTTTAGTGGAATCTAGGTTCCTGTAACTTGAGCCCATTATTCCGTGTCCTGCAAACTGGGATGATCGAGAAGAGATTCTGGCCCTCCTCTGTGTGACAACCCTTCAAGTACTGGAAGAGTGCTATCATATCTCCCCTCAGTCTCCTCTTCTGAAGGCTAAACATGCCCAGTTCTTTCAGTCTCTCCTCATAGGGCCTTGTTTCCAGTCCCTTTATCATTGTTGCCCTCCTCTGAACCCTCTCCAGTTTGTCTACATCCTTCTGAAAGTGTGGTGCCCAGAACTGGACACAGTACTCAAGATGAGGCCTAACCAGTGCTGAGTAAAGGGGAATTATCACTTCGCGTGATTTGGAAGCTATACTTCTATTAATGCAGCCCAAAATTGCATTTGCCTTCTTTGCAGCCACATCACATTGCTGGCTCATATTTAGTTTGTGATCTACCACAATTCCAAGATCCTTCCCATTTGTAGTACTGTTGAGCCAAGTGTCCCCCATTCTGTAACTCTGCATTTGGTTTCCTCTCCCTAGGTGCAGCACTTGGCATTTATCCCTATTAAATTTCATTCTGTTGTTTTCGGCCCAGCGCTCCAGCCTATCAAGATCTCTTTGAATTTTGTTTCTGTCTTCCAGAGTATTAGCTGTTCCACCCAACTTTGTGTCATCTGCAAATTTGATAAGCATTCCCTGTACCTCCTCATCCAAGTCATTAATAAAAATGTTGAAGAGCACTGGGCCCAGGACCGAGCCCTGCGGTACTCCGCTCGTTACCTCTCCCCAGTTTGAGAAGGAACCATTGATAAGCAATTGATATACATGTGGTATAGATAGTTCAAAAGCCATCCTGATTCCTCGAGAAGTCTGAAAACTGGACATCTTGATGTCTCTCAGTTGAAACTCCAAGTATAAAATCTGTGTTGTCATGGGAGCCACAACTGCCCATCAGAGAAAGCCAATCTGCACATTCAATGGAATGGAGAGGTGCAGGAATTCCCCATTCACATACTGAGCTTTTCTACATGAGGCATTTATTGTGTACTGGTGATTCCTTACTCATAGTTGTTTACGGGTTCTTTAGAAGACATGATCCTTCACTTTTGCTTCTGTTTTTTTAGAGCACTTTCCCAGGTATTTTTAGAGCAGTGGAAATGGGGTATTATTTATGAAAGCGAAAGAAAAGGTAATTTCCTATCTTTGTAATTGTGATATTCTGCTATAGCACAGTGCCACCTAGAGGTTATGTAGTGGAAAAGCAGGAAAGGAAAAGCTGTTTGTGTAGAGCTCAGATTTCAATTTGAAAACCAAAACTAGATACAGCGATTAACAGCCCCATGTAGAAAAGCTCACTGTCTTGAAGCAATCCCATATTGCTGGCGAGAGAATGAACAGTAACAGGGCCATACCCATACTTCAAAATGCAAGATAACTGAAGCAAAAAAGTATGAAGAGTATGAAAAGTATGAAAACTGTCACATATTGGAGCAATATCCTTCCTGGCTATATAGATTATATAGGAGTTTTTGAGTAGGCATGCTCTATTACAGCTCAGCCCTTAGTTAAAAAACTGGAACATAACAAAATTGGTGTATAATAATATGGAGCCATCATCTAACTCTTTCTGCCTTTACCACATTTCTATACTTCCCATCAGCAAAAGTTATCTGGGTAGTTCACCAATAAACAACTTACCAAGATACAGAGCAAGTGCTAACCACTCAGTGTAATGGGAGGTCATAATGAACTTTGCCTGTTTCTAACTCCATCCTGAGGCAGTTAATAAAAGTTATGTTTACTTTATTTGCTACTCTCAGATGTCTTACTGAACATAAAAAATCCCTCTAAACTACTCATCAACACTTTTGGATGCTCCAGAAGAACTGAAGGATTGTTTTGCTTTTGCTACATGTGTGATTTATTTTTTTCCTTTAAAAAAAACGAGGGGGGATTTTGGGGATAAACATTTGATTCTATATTTTACCTCCAAGAGAAGATCCAAAATTTCTAATTTGGTTCATGGTTTATATTGCATGTGGTATACATAAATGAATGCTGGCAGCCTAAATCCGTAGTTGGAACTATTTGAAAAATGTGTATAGGCTGAAATAGGAACTTCAGAACAGTCCGTCAGCATCTGGCATCTTCCTTCAGAGGCTCGTGAAGCCTTAAGAGCTTGGCAAGCAATTGCACAGCCCCAGCGTACCTTAGAGCATATGTAGGAGTCTGAGAACAACTTAAGGTGCAATTCTATGCAAGTTTAGACAGAAAAAAGGCCTATGACTTCCAGCATGCCCCACTGGGGCATGCTGGGAGTTGTAGGCCCTTTTCTGTCTAAACTTGCATAGGATTGCGCCCTTAATTATTGAGCATCTGAATACTGAGCATCTGTTCATAGGAAAAAACCTCTAAGGCATATTTTCTCCTGCTATTCTTCATATGTTTGTGAATCTTCCCACAATCCTAAACGATCTTACATTTTTAAATGTCGACAGCTGAGCTGCTGCGATGTGTGAACATACCTAATTCCAATGATCCAGCATCACTACATACTAGCTTTGCTACTGGGTCATCATGATCATAGGTATTGAAAATCAATATACCGTATGTGCTTTATTATGTATTTAAAATATTGGTATCTGCTTTGAGAATTTACAAAACAGTTATATATAGTGATTTGGATCCAAAGAATAGAAGGGAAATAACACCAATTCTGGCCCAACCTACGGTAAATCTACCTGGACACTATGCTCAACATTCGTAGCCTTCCTACGAGTGCCAGCTCCAAGGGAGACTTAGTTGATGGCAACAAGGAAGAGGGCCTTCTCTGTGGTGGCCCCCCAGTTTGGAACAATCTCTCCACTGAGGACCACCTGGCCCACTGAGGACGAACAGAACCACTCTGCTATCCTTTTGGTGCCAGGTTAAGACTGCCTTCTATGCTGATAACTTAATGGCATCTAATGGCTCTTAATGGCATATGGGGGGGGGGGCTTATGTCAGCTGTTTTTTCTCTTAACAGGTCCAGTTGTACTGAAATTGTTTTAGTTGTTCAAATTGTTTTAAATTCTGTTTTAAATTTTGTATTGAAAATTTTATGCTGTTTTTATTGTATTTGTATTTTGTTTTGTATGAATTGTTGTTGACCACCCAGAGACCTTTGGCTACTGGGCAGTATAGAAATGAAATTCATCAATATCATCATCATCATCATCATCACCACCACCACCACAATCCTTAGTGCTCTTCCACAAATGTTTGTGCAAGGGTTCATGTACTGTTGTGATAGTACTATAGCAGTTCTCATACTTGTACAATTCTACATTTAAACTGCCATTGCATTTCTAGCTCTTGAAAGTATCACCTGAAAATATTGCAGCTATGGGAGTGTCCAACCAAGTGATTTTGACCTAATTGCTTACTGAGTAATAAACCTAGTATAATTGATCCCTATAACTGCAAATGTACTGATGTTAAGTTTTTCCCATGCGGAAAAAATATCTCAATCTACCTTCCAGGTTTAATTTTTGATCTCTTCTGACTGAAGTGAATTGTTAAATTCCCAGACTCTAACTAGAGAAAAACACATTGTAGCCCCTTTCCTGTTCTGCAGTTTATAGTAGAAACAAACTGGAGTTGGATCGACAACTGTTTGTGTTTCTACACTGGGCAAATCACTGTATTCTACACTCAGATGTAACTAGCCAGATAGATTTGTAGTTACAATGTATATGGCCAAGGAGTTTTACAAAAAATCAAAGACCTAATTTGGCCTGAAGACAGTCAGCACGAATTGCACAGATGTGTACGGAACAGGGTGGTCCCAGAACAAACGGAGTCTCTAGTGAACATTTTATGAGTGACCTCCATTACACAGTGTGGTTAATATCTAGGCATTGCATGCTGTATTAGTTAAGCTTTGGAAAGGTAATCTTATCACTGAGGTCATTCTAATGTGACACAGATTTATCCTGGATTTATTCTAAAGCATAAATGTACATTTTAATACTGGAAGATTTTTCAGTGTTACAATAGCCAGATTCTTACAGGGAAAACAATTTGTGATATCTTGGGTTTTGTTATTGTTGTATACATTTGCTGTAGGGAGAGCAAAAGCATTTATTTAAATAGCTAGCAGTGTTAGTTTTAACTTTTTAAAATAGTGGTCCATGTGAAAGACCCTGACTGGTAGCCATTACCAACTGTCTGGCTCAAACACAACTCATCTACTTTACCAGAGAAGGCATTAGTTGTCCAAACAGGAAATTCTGACAGCGGTTTTTCACCCCGTGAGATGTACTAGTTAGGGTTCTCTCTACGTGGACAGAATCCTAGTCAATTAGCATTTCTTTCCCCATGAAGGGAGTCCTACATGTGTACATCTGTACTCAGCTAGCACTGAATACATAGTGGCAGATAGTTTGGCACCGCACAAATATTTCTTTTCTTCCTTTGGCTCAAAATCATACTCAAGAACATCTGTTACATAAAGTCTCAATGGGATTTTCTACATGAGGCATTTATCGTACCATTTATCGTATGGGTTCTTTAGCTGACGATGTGGCCCTCCGGTTTCACTTCTGTGTCTAGCCAGCACTTTCGGTGAGTTTTTGGTGAAGCAGGGAAAATGCGGCATTTAATTGTGAAAGCGAAAGAAAGCGCAGTTTCCTCTTGTGCATTTGTGCTATTCTTCAATACCACACTGGCACCTATAGGTTACATAACAGAAAAGCAGGAAAGGAAACGCTCAGATCTCAATTCTGCGACAAAATCGAAAGTAGATACAGCAGATTAACAGCCAATTAACAGGCTCGTGTAGAAAAGCTCTAATACAAAATAACTGCACTGGAAAGCCTGGGTTGCACAAGCTGATAGTGATTGCTGGTTTTGAAACAAGTGAATGGATTCTGAATTCTTCCACCCCAAATTTGCCCCTTTTGCTCTGTATCTGAATGCACAAGCTACAGACGCTTCTGCAATCCAGGAAGTTCTGCGTGGAAAGAGACTTTGAAACAATCTGACAGAGGACTGAATAATAGGTTACTAAAAAGAAAGTGGACAGAAAGAGGATATGGACAAGGCAGGCATTGGAGATTCCTAGCAGGTACAGCAGATTTTTCAAGCAGCCAGGGCAGAAGCGAGTCAGGCAATGCACAGTGCCCGTCCCTGCTTTTAGGCAACCTGCTCAACCTTATTTATAGTTTTAAAACCAATATCCAGGCAAAATTATTGGAGCTGCCATATGAACCTTTTATCTCTTGACTTCACCATTAGATGCAAGGAGAAGAACAGGTTCTTATCCTCCCCGAGGAAACCCTTCATAATTTGTGGATCCCCTATGGCTTGTTTGGAGTACTTTTTAATGGGATTTCTAGATAATGAACAGAAGAGTTTTGTTACCCTTCCTGTGGGATTTGTTTTGCAGGAGTTGCTTATGCTTGCTTGGAATAGTGTGATAATCACAAGGCACATATTAAAAAGATGGTCCTTAATCACATTTTAAAATAAAAGATAAGGTATATGCGGCCCAAATAAAGCATTGCACACAAGAACACTCTCCATATATATATATATATATATATATATATATATGAAAGGAATAATTTCCATTTTACAGTAGCATTTCATAAGAGATCTGAAATAGCTAGTACATCTGAACAGGAGTATACATATCCTACTTGCCCCCTGAACAATTTTGCTAGTCTTAGCAACGGTTTTCTTGTTCCTTTGGATCTTGTGTCTCAAGCAAAACTCAGCAACAACATAGAGATTTTGTGAACTCCCTGAGAAGTCTTAAAATGGGACTAGATGAAATGTGGGAGATCTGAGATCAGGACATCCTTCCTTTTAAAAATTAAAAGTTAAAAAGCAGAGGTGTGTGTGTGTTCTGTGTGATATTGGGGGACACGGTACTAGAACTCTTTCCCCCTGTATCTTTTCCCCCAATTTAAATTGCCTCTTCCCAAAATCGCTATTTGTCCTGCCAGGAAAATCATACAGGTACCTATATATTTCAGGTGGACAATTATTTCAGGCTACAATCCTACTTGGGAGTAAGTCCCACTGGACACAGTGTAACTACTTCTGAGTAGGGTAGTTACTCAGGGTAGTAACTTGAGTGGGTAGGATTTTTGCTGGAAATGGGATTAAAACTTCTCTCTTAGCACCACGACCCTGATCTGGATGGTCCCCGTCTGGCTGTTTTTAATTTTAAAAACAACAGTGGAAGATTCAGATCATGGATCTCCCATGTCATGTCCAATTTGACACTTATTGAAACTCTTCTTTGCTTCCCACAAAATTCCTTGGCTTTTTCATTCTTTCTTTTTTTGCCCAAGCAGAAATATACAAATTCACCTTTCTTGCTTTAACAATTAGGGATGGAGAACCTATGGACCTCCAGATGATTTTGGGACCACAACATCCATCATCCCTGACCATTGGCCATGCTGGCTGGGTTTGATGGGAGCTGAAGTGCAATGACATCTTGGGGGGCGCAGGTTCTCTAGTCCCGGTTTAGGAGAATTCAGTGACTGGTCTCCCTATGCGCACATAGCAGACTTGAGTTCCCTGTTTCTGCTGTTGTTGTTTTTGGCAAGCCATCCGATTAGTAAAGTTGGCTATGTTTTTGTTCTGTAATTTTTTTCAAACCTGTTTGCTTTGCTCCTTACTCTGCCTACTGCAGTGCTTCTCAGGCCTCTGGGCCTCAGCCCACAGCTGGGTCCCAGCCCAACATGGTGGGCTGCACAATGAAAACCTTCCCCTCCACTTCCACAGCTTTTTTTCTTTCTTTCACCAGTCTGACAGCGCACCATTATTTTTTTATGGTAGATACTTTTTTTGATACTGTAGACCGTACAGCTCTCTGGACTATCCTTATGAAAATTGGATGCCCCAATAAATTTGTGAATATCTTGCGACTTCTCCATGACAACATGACGGCAACGGTTTTGGACAACAACGGCTCTCATGGTGCTCCATTTAAAGTGGGATCAGGTGTTAAACAGGGATGTGTTATCGCCCCAACATTATTTGCCATTTTCATCGCCATGGTTTTACATCTTGTCAAGGGGAAACTTCCCACCGGTGTGGGAATTATATATCGAACAGATGGAAAGCTTTTTAATCTCAGCAGGCTGAAAGCAAAAAGTAAGGTAATTACAACCTCCGTTGTGGAACTTCAGTATGCTGATGATAATGTGGTCTCCGCACATTCAGAGGATGATCTCCAAACTATCCTAAATGCTTTTGCAGAAGCATACGAAAAACTTGGTCTCTCACTTAACATCAAAAAAACCAAAGTGCTTCATCAGCAAGTGCAAGCCAATCCTTTGGTGATGCCATCTATCCAGCTTGGCGGGACAATACTGGAAAATGTCGATCATTTTCTCTATCTTGGCAGCTATCTTTCTGTTACAGCTAACATCGACAGTGAAATCCAGCATCGTCTGAGCTCCGCAAGTGCCGCATTTTCTCGAATGAAACATAGAGTGTTCGAGGATCGGGATATTTGTAAGAAGACCAAAACACTGGTTTATGAAGCCATTGTATTACCAACTTTATTGTATGCCTGCGAAACATGGACTATCTATAAACGTCACTTCCACCTCCTTGAAAGGTTTCATCAACGTTGCCTCCGGAAAATCCTGCAAATTACTTGGGAAGATAGGCGAACAAATGTCAGTGTACTGGAAGAAGCAAAGACTACTAGCATTGAAAAAATGATCCTTCAACGCCAACTTCAGTGGACCGGTCATGTTGTTCGAATGCCTGACTGCCGTCTCCCAAAGCAGTTACTTTACTCCCAACTCAAGGATGGAAAGCGGAATATCGGTGGTCAATATAAGAGGTTTAAAGATGTTCATAAGGCTAATCTAAAAAAATGCAATATAAACATCGAAAACTGGGAAGCTCTGGCCCATGAACGATCTAAATGGAGGTTGGCCTTTCACAAAGGTTCCATGGACTTTGAAGAAGCCCGAGTGCAAGGTGAAAGGGAGAAACGTGCTAAGCGAAAAGCGCGTCAAATGAATCCTTTACAGGACCATCTTCTATCTGATAACCTGTGTCCTCACTGTGGGAAGCTGTGTGGATCTAGAATTGGCCTCCACAGTCACTTACAGACCCATCGCTAGAGTCTACACAATCTTCTTTAGAATTTCCTCCTTTTATCCCGGAAGACAATCTTACTCGGTCACGAGTGATCGCCTGATGATGATGATTTTTTTATGGACCCTTTAAGAGACAGGATGGATCCCTCCCTCCATGTAAGTCAGCCTCCCCCAACCTGGTGGCCTCCAGATGTGTTGGACTGCAATTCCCATCATTCCCAGCCAACTTATCTGGAGGCCATCAGGTTGGGGGAGGTTGCTGAGTAAGTCATGTTCCAATTCTATTCAGCTATATACTACCTATTTATACCTATACTAACCTTAACAATTAACACTAAAGCGATTCAGTGGTATCTACTGATGTGCTAGTCTTGTGTTTTCTGTTGGACAGGGGGAAAAGGAGAACTCAAAAGGTGGAGCTAGTTTACATGTGGTCCAAAAAGGTGACGTTTATAGGTGGGTCCCACTTCAAAACGTTTGAGAAGCACTGTCCTACTCTTGTAATTTTTCCAGAAGACAGAGAAAATATCAAAACCTTTATTTTACTTCTCGGTATTTTGACATTTACAGAGTTCCTGCTCAAGATTCCACTGGCAGACAATTGCAGTGCAAACAGGGATGCTCCTAGTCCAGATGAGGTGCTTTTATTGTGCGATTGCCCTACTTCATTCACAGAATTTAACCATGTGTGTGTTCCAGATGATATTATCTTCCATTTGAAGCCCTCTCATGTTTTCCTACTGCTTCTTCCGTCTTTTTTCTTAACATTTAAAAAAAAAAAAAAATCCATTAAGGAAGAAAAGATGGGATATCTGCACAGTGCTTTTTGAGTGCTAGTGCTAGAGCTGGCTGTATTTTTAGAAAATGTTTCTGATGTTGTTTCAGCTGCTTGTGTGAAAAATTTAAGCTTTCTCGTCGTTAATGAACATGATTTACTAGCTTTGAAAATGGCAAATTCCCCATTCTGGCCTTTCTGAATATATCACACACTTGGCGTAAGCCTCAGTCACTGCCCTTTTAACTACTGTGCTCATTGACACTGCATGTGGAATTAGTCCTTTATTTTGGTTTGGGACCTCACTTAGAACTCTAGGTTTAACACAGAGATCTATCTATGTATCTATATATATTGAAGTCAGAGCCTACATCGGGAGCGTCATAAATAATTTAGCTTAAGTGAATGCTGAAATTAGTTAAGGCTCCACATTGCTTGGCTCCAAGTAGTCTATTTGCGGCCAGATATGTAGAAGTGCCCTTTGGCGGAAGCCCAGCCTTTACCATCATCACAACCCCCAACAAAAACCCAATGGAAAACAATATGATCTTCTTTTAACTGTGTATGTCTGTGATCCCTGGGATTTAAATGTATTTAGTTCTTGTTGTAACTACTGCAATTGGAACAAACAGAATGAGCCAAGAGCTAGGAAGACAAAGATAATGAATGAGATACATTTTGTGTGTTACAGGCAAGAATTATGGATGGCAAAAAAAAAGGAAGCTAGCTGAATTACGGTATTATCTTGCAAAACTGTGGGCTCATCATTCAGTAAAGTAAGTGGTTACTATATTTAGCAATCCTACGGTGGCCTGAACCTGTTTCAGAGTCAGATTCAGCTCCTACAACACACAAATGCATCTTACTTTCCTTTCATTTTCCTTGTTTTTGAAGCAAGGCCTGGTTTTCTCTATGCACACACACCTTTTTTTTTTTTAAAGCATAAAGATAATGACGATGGCACCGAAGCCTACAAGTTTCCCCAACCTGCTGCCCTCCAGATGTGTTGGACTATAATTCCCATCGTCCCCAGCCAGCATGGCCAATGGTTAAAGAGATAAGCTTTTATTTTTAAATGTTCTAGGTGTGCAAGGTGCGCATGAGCACTAACAGCTGTAGGGGCAGAATAAAAAAGAAGTGGGAATCTAATATCTGCCACATTCCTGGCAAGCAGGTAATGGGCCTGGTGAAATATTATTTCTGCTGATAAAGAATGATTACATGGTCATGATGCATGTATTAAAAAGTTAGAAATATTTTTGAAAGTCCAGCTGTTTGGTTTTGTTCAAAAAAGATTTGCAGCATTTATAGCATCTCAGAAAAGAGAAAATTACCCTCCCTACTACCGTCTCTTATCCCTGAAATTCTATGCCAATCTTAGTTTATAGAGTCTATTCCTAATGGCACTTTGCACAGGACTTCCAAGTTAAAAGAAGATATTTTTTATTGCATTTGGGTCAAAACAGACAGTATTAAAAGCTAAAAATAATGTGTAACTTGATAGATTCCAAAATTAAATTCTTCCATCCTTCTTTCTAGACATTCAACTATAAACGTAGTTCTGTGCCAGGGAGTTTGTGTCTTATTTTATTTGTGCTATTCTGCTGAATATTTTTAATGATTCCCCCTCCCAGTCCCAACTGTTGTTAAAATAACTTACTTTTAAAAAATACTAATAGCATACTACATACAGTAATACCTTGGATTGCAAATAACTTGGTCTGAGAGCGTTTTGCAAGACAAGAATTTTTTTTAATTTTTTTTTTTACTTGATAAACGAGCAAGGTCTTGCAAGACAAGTCGTAGGGATGTAACCGCTCGCCTTGAGCGGGCGGAGCGGGCCAAAATCGGCCCCGCTCACACCCGCCAGAGACTCGCTTTGATATAAGAGTGTTTTGGATTACAAGCACATTTCCGGAACGAATTATGCTCTCAATCCAAGGTATTACTGTATTTGGAAAATATCTCCAAGTACTTTGTGTCTAATCCATTTTATTTTCTCTCTACAAGTCTGCCTTGCCTTGCCACAATCCCGCAGGGCTCTCACCACTTCTTAGTTGCAGATGTGCCTGATCTGCAAAATAAACTACAAAAATGTAAGAAGATAGCAATAGTCATTCACAACACCCATGCTCTGTCATGGGTAGACCTTTTATATTGTTTCAAAAGAGCTGGCAGGTTTTGCAACATCTCACCAGTTTTACTGAATCATCAAAGATTTTAAACCCATGCATCAACAATCCACATGTTCGTTTGTTTTGAAATACTATATGTTGTCCTTCACTGAAAACACTCTGGGAGGAGCAGGGATGGGGACTCGGACTCCAGGACTCGACTCGTGAGTCGGACTGAGTCCCCCCTCTGACTCAAGTCAGACTTGAGTCCCAATATTTTTAATGGGACTCGAGACTCGACTCGGGACTCGAGACCAAGGACTCGTGTTCCAAAATCGTGTTCCTCAAATGCAACATGGATAGGTTTTAGGAAGTACAGCAAGTTTATTTTTTAAAATCATTTTCCTAAAATGCAACCTTTCAGACATTTTGGGTTTGGCTGCCTCTGCCTGCCTGTTTGGGGTTCCCAGCCTCCTCTGCCTGCCTGGTCTCTTCTTAACCAGTTCCAGTTTGAATTGTCCAAGACAAAGGCCTCTGCCTGCCTGTTTTGGGGTTCCCTGCCTCCTCTGCCTGTCTGGTTATTTTGGGTTTGTCTGCCTGGTCTGTTCTTGCCAAAATCAGTTGCAGAGTTTTGAAATAAAAAGGCACACTTGTGCCTAGAATTTATTTAAGCCACACATCTGAAATAGTCTTATTTTGTTGGGAAAAAACCCCGTTGATTTTAATAGGGACTCGTGGAGTCAGCTTTGGGAGTGACTCGTGACTCGTGAGTCACCATTTTGGACCAAGGACTCAGACTTGGACTTGAGACTCGGGTCCAAAGACTCGTGACTCGACTCGTGACTCGAAACCAAGGACTCTTCAACATCCCTGGGGAGGAGTAGAGTAAGTGTATATAAACTTAGCTTGCATTCATATGATCGTTTGTCTGCCATCAAAATTAACCCATTGTGAAGGCGAGATCTGTGACAACAGAAAAGTAATGTACAGTGCAATCCTATACTTGTCTACTCAGAAGGAGGTACCACTGACTTCAGTGGAGCTTACTCCCATGTAAGTGAGTATAAGATTGCAATCTTAATATATGATATAAGGCCCCAAAGTTTAAGTAGTGTTGTAATTTATATATAATTCAGCCATGTCAGAGCTACAGAAGTCTAATCTCACAAGTTAAATTGGTGCATCTAGTATAACTTTCAGAGACTCGTAATTCAAATTTTGTCCATTGAAATTGCTTTAATAAAAAATGGCAAATTAAGTGATAGGTAAGTAAGCATTCAATTCTCCCTAGGTTCACCTAGGACAGCCTTCCTCAACCTGGTGCCCTCTAGATGCTTTGGACTTCAAGTCCCATCAGCCTCAGCCAGCATAGCCAATGGTCCAAAATGCTGGGAATTGTTGTCCAGAGCATTTGGAGAGCACTAACTTGGGGACGGATTACCTAGAAGGTCACTTTTGAGGAGTAATAACCACACTTTAGATGGGAAATGGCTTGCTAGATTTAAATCTGAAACCATTTTGAAGGAAACATTAATAACTCCTACTTTGCCCTGCCTCCTATGCTGCAAAGAAATAGCCATTTTAAAAAAAGAAAGAAAGTTACTACTTCAAGTACAATGGATATTGTGCAGTGGTCCAAATGATCACAGACATGGATACTGAACATACAGCCAGCCAGGCGGCATTGCTTTTATCTGTCAGTTTAAAAAAATCTTTTTAGTATTCCTCTGAGGAGACAGCACATTATAATCTCTGCAACTTGCTCCAATATTCTGTTGGGGCTGCACTTTCCTCCAGGTAATATGAGCCAAGATCCAAAGAGCTACGTTACATGTACCTAAGAGTTTAAGTATGCCATCTAGGATATTTTACTTTTTCTTCTTCTGTGAACAGTAGCACATCATGCCACATCACAAGCTGCTTTGGAAAGTCACCCATGAAACCGGAGTGCCACAATGCACACAACTGCAAAAAAATCAAGTATGAATATGTGTGAAAAAGCAAATCATAAAGTGTTGGACACAAATTAACATAGGTGAGTAATATATATAATCAAGATCATGTATCATAAGTCAAACTATTGACTTCAATATTCACTTGGAAATATTACAAACAATACCGCACAGAAAGAACTGTCGTACACAATGATAGTTTACTTGGAAATATTACAGACAATACCGCACAGAAAGAACTGTCGTACACAATGATAGTTTACTTGGAAATATTACAAACAATACTGCACAGAAAGAACTGTCGTACACAATGATAGTTAATATTCAAGTAAATATTGAAGTCAATAGTTTGACTTATGATACATGATCTTGATTATATATATTACTCACCTATGTTAATTTGTGTTCAACACTTTATGGTTTGGTTTTTCACACATATTCATACTTGATTTTTTTACAGTTGTGTGCATTGTGGCACTCCAGTTTAGCAGTTACTATTTATCAACTGCAGCCTTTGCTGTTTTTGGAAAGTCACCCTCCATTTCCAAATAAGTTTGAGGGATGCAAGACAAAAGTGGTCTTGGATGCACGGTACTATCTCTGTGGTAGTTTGTACCCAGGTTATGATATTCTTCTGTGTTAGGGTCTGACAGCCCCTCAGTTACTACATTCTATCTAGAATCTGATAAAAGAGAGATTTTTAATAAGCAAAGGGAAAGGGGGGAGGAAGGACGGCCAAAATTACATTCTTATTCACCAAATGTGGCAAGTGGTTACTGGGTAAAGGGCCTTTTCAGTGGTGGTGCCCCAGCTGTGGAATGCCCTCCCAGAAAGGTGCACCTGCTGTCTTCTGTGCTTCTTCCGTTAGTTCTGGTTTGGAACAGCACTGTTCGTGTTGTGCTGAACTTGCCCCGATACTCCCATATTACTATGGCCCGTAGGAATCTTCATTGGCTACCTATTCGGACTAGGGCCCAATTTAAATTATTGGTTCTTGCCTTCAAGGCTTTGCGCTTTAATGTCCCTCATTACTTAGCATCTAGGCTTTCCTGGTATGTTCCTGGTAGGAATTTAAGATCGGTGGGCCAGGGATTATTAGCAGTCCCACCGACACGCTCTGCCTCGTCAAGGCTGCGAACCTTTCAGGACCTGGTTCCACTTTTGTGGAACAGGCTTCCCGTGAACCTCCGATTGGAGGAGGATCTTTCCCGCTTTCGTACGGGATTAAAGACTTATCATTTTAGTCAGCCAGAATGAGTGGCTGGGCTAATGTGGTGGTTGCTGGGATTCGTTACTGTAAGTGTCTGGTGTTGGTTATTTTATTGTATTGTTATGTTTACTGTATATGTTATTTGTCCCGCCCTTTGGTGTAAGGGGCGTTATAAATAAATGTTTATTATTTTGGCACCAGGGGAAGACCTTTTTATTTTTCTAGTACAGGCCTTTCAATCTTTCTTAGCTTTAGGTTGCAGTCCTGTGGTCCCTGGGAGGGCATCCCAGGGCAATAGGATTTTTCAGATCTCCTCCTCTGAGGGCAGTGAGAGAGGTCCACCCTGGGAGAGGGAGATCTGACCCAGTGCCAGATCCAGGTTTTTGAAGGCCCTTGGGCAAGACACCCTGTATGGGCCCCCTCCCTCAGTGAGTCTACCTTCTCACTGCCATTGTCACCAGATGCTACTGCTCCTCATCCTCCTTCTCATCACTGCTAGCACTTGACAGGCAGAGAGCCAGCGCACAAGTAGGCAGTGGCATCTACTGCTCCTCCTTCTCACCACCACAATTGTCTGGGCCAGAATTAGAGACAGGAGAACAAGCAAGTTGCAATGGTGAAGAGGAGAAGCAACTCCAGTGGGCCCCTGGTGGGGTGTGGACCCTTGGCAAGTGCCCAACCATGCCAACCCTTGATGCTGTCCCTGCCCCGACCTCACAAGCATCTTCCATGAGGCTGTGGAAAGGTCCACCAACACTGAAGAGCACAAAAGGCAGGACCGGTGCAGGGCAGTTTGGCGCCCCAGGCGAAAAAATATTTAGCGCCCCCCCCTCTCCAAAGCAAAAAAAAACAAACCCTGCGCCGCCACCACCAACCTACCTTCCCCCCCCCCGCCCTGGCTGCTGCGGCTGCTGCGACGAAGGTAGGTGACGGGGGGGGTGACGGGGGGGTTGGGGGGTGGCGATGGCGGTGGGAGGCGCAGCGGCGGGCGAGCGGGCGAGCGGGTGGGCGGAGGCGCAGCGGCGGCGGAGGCGGCAGGCAGGAGGGTGGGGAGGCGGAGGCCTGGCGGGGGAGGCGGAGGCCTGGCGGGGACGGCGCAGCGGCAGCGAAGAGGAGCGCAGCGTTGCACGCCCTCTTCAGCCGCGCGCCCTCTTCAGCCGCGCGCCCTCTTCAGCCGCGCGCCCTAGGCAACCGCCTAGTTGGCCTAGCGGTAGCGCCGGCCCTGACAAAAGGAGACGTTCCAGGGGCATTCATTGGGCATGCTGAGAGCCTACCTCCCTGGTGCCCCTGATAAGCCCCTGGAACAAGGGGGAAACTATGCTAGCCCTGAAGCTGGCATAGTTAATTTCTCTCCCATTGGTGACCTCTGGAAGAACTAGAGGAGAGATGAAGCTTCTAAAAACACAGCTCTTGCAACAGTTAAATAGAAAAGGCCATTATAATTTCAATCACTCAAGAATCTAATGTTCTACACAAGTTTTTAAAAAAGGGCGGGGGAATATTTAAAGGAACATCTGCTTTTTTCATAGTCCTTTCTGCTATTCAGTTTAATGTTTCCATTAGACGGGGGGGGGGGGAATAGCAACAATGGCCAACTGTGCAAGTTTTTGGAAAGAAAACTTAACTTTAGGTTTGAGCCCTGAAGAATGACCTCTATCAACTCATGCTAATAAAATGTGAATGAACTATTCCTAAAAGGTAAAAAGGAAGAGTGATTTAGGGTGATGGAGGATGACTGGCCAGGAACAGGCTCCAGAAGATAGAGACAATTGAAACATATGTGGTAAGTGGAGTGAACTTCAGCCCCTCCACCCGCAAAACTGCCAAAATGCCTTCCAATTTCACAGCCTGCAAACAGGATGGCTCTAAAGTCTGATGTACGGTAAATTGTGTATTGCTTCCTATATTAGGTTACATAATTGTTTTAGGGAGCAATCCTATGCATGTTTAGAAAGAAAATGTGTTATGACTTCCAGCATCCCTCCAGCCAGCCATGCTGCCTAGGACATGCTGAGAGTTGTAAGATTTTTTCCTATCTAGACACGCATAGGATTGCGCACTTAAAGAAACATATTTTGCTTAAGCCAAGTTATTACCCCAAAAGGAAACTGATTTCTCTAGTGGGAGTTCAGAATATACAACGCAATTCCTTATCTTATAGTTATAACACTTCTGCTAATATCTTTCTTAATTAGCATGTCTGCCAATTCATTTTATGTATGGGTTATTTACACTTTGCAGTGTTCCACCATTTCTGGGTCATTGTCTTTTGAGCACATCTCCTTTCTTGAATGAAAGATACCCTCTAGGTAAACAATTCCCCCCTATGTATATTGAACTGGAGAAAACATATGATGAGGAGGGATGGGCCTTGGTGAGATGACAGTTATTACACCCTCTGCCATACCATTGGCAAGGACAGACACGATCATTCAAGAGCGGTTCTGTGCTTGCTAACATGTTCCGATGGCCTTATCACCAACATTCATGTTAAACAGTGGGAAGGCTCTACTGGATCTCTACAGAGATCAGTAGGGTACAATTTCCCCCTTTCAATCTCTATGTAAGATCATCAAGCAAAGCCACAAGTGGACCCAGTGCCTGACGGGCAGAAATCCAGGAAACCAATGGTTTCAAAGGGTGTGTTCCTAAACTGCAATCCTATGCACACTTACCTGAGGGTATCCTATTGAAACCAGTTTCTTCATAGTATGAACCTGTTTTGTACCAACTCATGTATTTGTCCATGTGTTTCAGTCTTGTCTATTCTGACTGGTTTTCTAGGCCCTGCTACCTAAGGTCCTATATCTGGAGATGACACGGTCTGAACCTGTGAATGTATGCAAATTACATATTGAGTGTGTGCTGCAGGAAGAGAAGCCTTAGGGTGCAATTCGAAGCATTAGGATTCTAAGGATTCTAATCCTAAGCAATCCTTAGGCTGCAATCCTGAGGAGCAGAGAAGAGCTGGAGCCCACTGGTAGAGCACCTGCTTTGCATGCAGAAGGTCCCAGGTTCTGTCCCCAGCATCTCCAGGTAGGGCGGGAAAACCTTCTGCTTGAAACCCTGGAGAGCCACTGCCAGTCAGTATCGATAAAGCATGGGTTAATGGTCTGATTCAGTACAAGGCAGCTTCCTATGGTCCTATGAGTAATTCTCATTGAACTAAATAGGCCTTACTTCAGAGTAAACATGCTGAGGGTTGTGATGTTAATACGTACATTAAGAATCAAGGTGCTTAATTTTTCCAAACATGTACAGTAAATAAACCCAAATCTAAATAGAAAAATATACACATTGAGAATAGTGTTTGTATGTTTAAATGCATTCGATTTCCCTCAATAAACACAGAAGCAGGGCCCGCTCCTATGTTTATTGTGAGGAAACAGTTGATTTTGTACGAGAGTTTTGAAAGCAAGCAAGGTGTAAACAAACCCTGAAATGTACTTCATTTCCACTGTAATTAATGGGAATCAAAACATGTTTAAATATATCATGTGTACTCAACTTTCACTGAATCGCTTCCTTAAAGTGTGGAAACATTGCTTAACATATATACTCAACACTGATATTCTAGAACTGATTTTCTCTTCAACATCTTTTTTTTTAAATTGCCCAGGAGCCTCATCCAAAATTTGTTTGAGTGAACTAATAAAAGGATGACTGGACTTCCTGACTGTTGCCTCATATCAAATGTTGTATAGCAACTTATTTCTATAAACGTAATAAAAACCCCAACTCCTTAAAATTACTCCTTACCAAATTATTTGCCACTATCCAAATCTTGTTTTGGCTTGCTAATTGATGACTACTCATGAGACCTCTGCTTCTGGTATGTTTACTTTTAATAGAAAAAAACCTGAGCATGAAAGCATAATACTAGAACCTGGGGTCATCCCATGAAGCTGATTGGTGGGAGTCAAGATTCAGGACAGATAAAAGGAAGTATTTCTTCACAGAGTGCATAGTTAAACTATGGGATTCACTTCCACAAGATGTAGTGATGGCCATCAATTTGGACAGCTTTAAAATGGGATTGGACAAATTCATGGAGGAGGTTATCAATGGCTACTAGTCCTGATTGGCTATATGCTTCCTCTAGTATCAGAGGCAGTATGCCTATGTATTCCAGTTGCTGGGGAACATGGGTGGGAAGGTGCTGTTGTACTGATGTAAGGTGACCATATGTACTGGTTTTACCAGTACAGTACTGGTTTTGGGGGCATTGTCCTGGTTAGTCGTGAGATGTAACCAGTTCAGTTTAGGATAACAAAATCAAAAAGTATTAATTTATCAAAAGATTTAGTACATCAAATCAATCAATTGATAAACCAGCCTAAATCAATTTTATTAATTTAGCCTAGTTTTAGTTTTATTTTACACGACGGTTCTCGTCGTTGGATCTCGGCAATACTCAGCATTCAGCACACGCACTCTAACTATATTGTGGCCGCAGCGACTCTTCGATAATACTCCCGCGCAGTACATACAGCCCAACCGTGGGAACTCGATGATGACGTCATCACACAGAGCCCACCAAAATCGACCAATTCTGTATTAGCTTCAGACTATAAAAGGCCCTCCACAGCACAAGACAGGCACCAGTGATCTGGCATCATCGGACCGTGACACTGGCCGTCAGAGCTCCACGCTCTCTCTGTTACTCAAGCTTTTTGCTCTGCCGTTTTCACGGCGCACCTTGCTGCTTCGCCAGGACTAGGCTGACCATACATACCGTTTTAAAAGGGACAATCCCATTTTTTTCATATTTCCTGACCGTCCCTTCTTTTTAATATAAATGTCAATTTTGTCCCGTTTTTAGTAAACTATATATAGTTTTTAATTTTCTGTAAAAAACTGAATGCGGCTTGTTTATTTCTCATAAGACTCTCCGCGTTAAGAAACCTTGGGGTGGGTGGGTGAGCCAAGCCCCATGTGGAGCTGCTCCCGTGCTCTCCTTAGCCCTTAGACAGGGCGACTACTGACATAGTCTAGAGCGCGGTGTGAGCCACGCCGAAGAAAGGGAACTTCATGGCGATGGGCCAGAGCCCGGAGCCATTGTCGTCTTGCTGCGGGGTAGCCGCATCCCCCTGTGGAAGCCTGAAGGGGTAGAAATCAGGCAGGGACACAGCGCCCTTCGCCCGCAGCTGGAGCCAGCTGCCAAGCGCCAGCAGCACCATCCAGCCAGACAGGCCCTGCATTTCTCTGGCGGGCGCCAAACCCCGGGCAAGCAGGCGAGACGGCGGAGCTGACACACGGGTGGGTGGCAAGAGGCAGCGCAGAGATGGGATGGGCAGCAGCACGCCGGGTGGGAGCATGAAGACCTGGGCAGGCACTGAAGGGACACAGACCCCCCGCACGCTCTGCGGCAGGACCACGCCGGGACGCGAAATGGGGGTCTGCCGGTGGTGGCGATGGCGGAGGCAGCTGAGAGGAGACCCACATGCACACTGAGCCTCTCTGCATGGTGGCGAGGGAGGGGACAGCAGCTCATTCACACAGGTGAGGGTATACATATTCATGCCCTGGTCAGCCAATTAGGACGGGACCTGAAGGAGGCGGGCCGTGGAGGTTAGGGGCGGGCTTAGGAGGATCAGCCTTTTCTTAAAGCGCTAAGAAGACTGGATGCGGAGAGCGAAGCCGTGCAGCTCGCACTAAGGAGGAGGCGCAGTGTGTGGCAGGCGGCCGGACGAGCAGGCGAGCTCAGGGCACATCGGACTGCAGGCAAAGCTAAGACACGCTTGTTGCTAGCGCAGCCGTTCTCAACTTCTGGATCTGTGGGACTACAACTCCCAGCACCCCCAACCAGCCAGATGGCTGGGGGATGCTAGGAGTTGTAGTCCCACATATCTGGAGGGCACTAGGTTGGAGAAGGCTGTAGTAAGGAGTTAGTTAGCCCTATTGAAGCCAGTGGGAGTCACTTTCCAGTACAAACCCCTATCAGATCCCTCTGCAAGCCACTGAGTGCTCTTTCCTCCTGGATTAATACACTGACTAGGTTCAGACAACATGATAACCCACACTCAGGGCTGAGTAAGGGTTGTCGTTGAACCGTGGGTTGTCGTTGAACCGTGGGTTGTTGTCTGAACCCAGCTGAAATAAGAAACCATGGTGAACAACCCACAGTTCACAGCCCAATAACAACCATGGGTTCTCTTCGTGGGTTGGTTGTGGTTAAGAAGCCATGGCTTGTTAGTGCAGGTGGGTTCAGACAACACGATAACCCACGTTTCAGCAACAACCCACACTCAACCCATAGTCAACCCCTGAGTGTGGGTTATCATGTTGCCTGAACCCAGTCATTGCGGACAACCATCAGTCCCCATCATGGTCTTTAGGCCATTGTCCCCATGATCCACTCTGGCTGTGTGCAGGCCTAGCTGTGGGGTTACAGCGTGGCAAGGGGAAGACGCTGTGTGTGTAGACAGTGATAACCTCCTCCTTATTAGTACAGTACTACTTAATGGTAGTTCAGTACTAAATTTTGAAGTGCAGGTGCTCATCATTACTGCCCCAATGACCATACCCCAAGGACAACCCAAAATGCAGGCAGCTGTGTTGATCCATTATAGATAGATACCCACAAAGAAAATCAGTCCATAGCATACTAGCTAATTTATTAGGATCAGCTGAAAAAAGTGCCAGAGCTCTGGGACCCAGTGTTCCCACTCCACTACACCATGGCTTCTTTATCAGAGGGGAGGGGGCCATTGCTGAATGGCAGAGCACCCATCTTGCGTGCAAAAGGTCCTGAGTTTCATCCCTGGTATCTCCAGGTGAGACTGGGAAAGACTCCTGTGTAAACCCCTGGAGAGCCACTGCCAGTCAGTGTGTAGGCAACAATGAGCTAGATCAAGCGTGGGAAACCTATGACCCTCCAGATCTTGTTGGACTACTGTGAAGGATTGAGGCCTACCCAGGCTTGGGTTAGGTTGAAGCCTGAAGGCCCAAATATCTCCTGATGGGAGGGTGCATTTGTGACTTTGGGGGTGCCACAAGGGCAAGGGCCACCCCCCTAACACTGCTATTTGTTGCTCGGTGCCCTTGGTGGGGGGGATTGTTTTTCCCTGTCTAGGGCCTGAACATGTGCCTTGGAGGGGAGTCATGGGGCCAAGTGGGGGGTTCTGTGGGGGCCCCAATTAGTGTAGTGATGGGTAGAGGGAGATATGGCACTGGGAGGAGGACTAGCCAGGTAAGGGGAACACAGCCCAGACACTTAATGGCTGTGCCTTGTTCCGGTCCTCCTTGCACCCGCAGGTTTGGTGGTTGCCCTATCAGCCTGCCCTTGGGTCTCCGGATGCTGCTTTTAAATGCCAGATTGGTGCAAAATAAAACGTCCCTCATCCACGATTTAATAGTGGATGAGGTGGCTGATCTGGCATACATTATTGAGACCTGGGTGGGAGAACAGGGAGGAGTTAGTCTCTCCCAGCTTTGCCCACCGGGGTAGTTGGTGCAGCATCAGGGTAGACCTGAGGGTCGGGGAGGGGGGGTTGCCGTGGTCTATAGGAATTCTATCTCTCTCTCCAGGCTCCCTGTCTGTCTGACTACTGGTCTGGAGTGTTTGCACCTTTTGTTGGGCCAGCGGGACAGATTAGGGAGTCTGTTGAGCAGTGGGGTGGGCGGTATACCAACAGAATCCCTAATCTGTCCCGCTGGCCCAACAAAAGGTGGCTGAGCTGACAGAGGTGGTCTCGCTGGCGATGCTGAGGTCCCCCAGACTGTTGGTCCTGGGGGATGTTAACATCCATGCAGAGGGCACCTTGTCTGGTGTGGCTCAGGAATTCATGGACTCCATGACAACCATGGGACTGTCCCAAAATGTCATCGGCCCAACACATGTAGCAGGGCACATGTAATAGACCTGGTATTTTCAGCTGAGCATGGAGATGGTGATCTGAAGGTGGGAGACTTTGAATCGGTCCCCTTGTCATGGTCAGATCACTACCTGCTGAGATTTAGGCTAACGGCAGCTTTCCCCCTCTGCAAGGGTGGGGGACCTATTAAGATGGTCCGCCCCCTGAGGCTGATGAATCTGGATGGTTTCCAGAGGGCCCTTGGGGGATTTCCGGCTGATATGGCTGGCGGTCCTGTCAAATCCCTGGTTGATCTCTGGAATAGAGAGATGACCCGGGCGGTTGACACGATCGCTCCTGAGCTCCCACTCTGTAGTAGAGCTCATACAACTCCGTGGTGGGGGTGGGGGGCACTGCATTGCAGTGGTTCCGCTCCTACTTGGATGGCCGGCTCCAGAGGGTGGTGCTTGGGGAATGTTGCTCGGCCCCATGGACTCTCCAGTACGGGGTTCCTCAGGGGTCGGTCTTATCCCCCATGCTATTTAACATCTACATGAAACCACTGAGTGGGGTCATCCAGAGTTTTGGAGTGCATTGCCATCAGTACGCTGATGACACACAGCTCTACTTCTCCTTTTCATCTTCAGCAGGTGAGGCTGTGGATGTGCTGAACCGGTGCCTGGCTGCGACAATGGACTGGATGAGGGCTAACAAACTGAGGCTCAATCCAGACAAGACTGAGATGCTGTTAGTGGGTGGTTCCTTTGACTGGATGGAGGGTGTTCAACCTGTTCTGGATGGGGTTGCACTCCCCTTGAAGGAGAAGGTTCGTAGCTTGGTGGTGCTCCTGGAGCCATCTTTGTCACTTGAGACTCAAGTGGCCTTAGTGGCAAGGAGTGCCTTCTACCAGCTCCGGCTGGTGGCCCAGCTATGCCCCTATCTGGACAGGGATAGCCTGGTCTCAATAATCTATGCTCTGGTGATCTCTAAACTAGACTGCTGCAATGCACTCTACGTGGGGCTGCTTTTGAAGACTGTTCGGAAGCTGCAGCTTGTGCAAAATGCGGCAGCCAGGCTTATTGCGGGGACCGGAAGGTCTGAGCACATTACACCGGTTCTGGCCTGTTTGCACTGGCTGCCAATATGCTTCCGAGCCAAATTCAAGGTGCTGGTTCTAACCTATAAAGCCCTACACAGCTTAGGACCACAGTACCTGACGGAACGTCTCGTCTCTCCCAACCGCAATCTACCCGGATACCAGGGATGGGGACTCGGACTCGAGGACTCGACTCGTGAGTCAGACTGAGTCCCCCCTCTGACTCGACTCGGGTCCCAATATTTTTAATGGGACTCGAGACTCGACTCGGGACTCGAGACCAAAGACTTGTCAACATCCCTGGGCTGTTGACGAGTCTTCTGGCTGTGCCAGGAGCGCGATCACCGGTGAAGAGTGCATGGAAGCAAGGAGCGCCGCTGCTCAGCCACTATGGACAGCTACCAGGAGCGCAGCCCCAACGATGTGTTGAGATTTATTTTGATGTGTTGTTGTGGGGGGTTAGGGTTAGGGTCAGACATTTTGGGTTTGGCTGCCTCTGCCTGCCTGTTTGGGGTTTCCTGCCTCCTCTGCCTGCCTGGTCTCTTCTTAACCAGTTCCACAGTTTGAATTGTCCAAGACAAAGGCCCCTGCCTGCCTGCTTTGGGGTTCCCTGCCTCCTCTGCCTGCCTGGTTATTTTGGGTTTGTCTGCCTAGTCTGTTCTTGCCAAAATCAGTTGCAGAGTTTTGAAATAAAAAGGCACACTTGTGCCTAGAATTTATTTAAGCCACACATCTGAAGTAGCCTTATTTTGTTGGGGGGAAACCCCACTGATTTTAATAGGGACTCGTGGAGTCAGTTTTGGGAGTGACTCAGGACTCGTGACTCGTGAGTCACCATTTTGGACCAAGGACTCGGACTCAGACTCGAGACTCAGGTCCAAAGACTCGTGACTCGACTCGAGACCAAGGACTCTTCAACATCCCTGCCGGATACTACACTCAACATCTGGGGCCCTCCTCCAACTGCCACCTCCAAGAGAGGCTCTGTTGGTGGCAACAAGGAGGAGGGCCCCCCAATTATGGAATAAGCTCCCCACTGAGACCCACCTGGCACCAACCTTAATGTCTTTTCGGCGCCAGGTTAAGACTTCCCTCTATAAGGCATTCAATAGTTAAGAGCTCAAAATAACACGGGGGGGGGATTGTCACCTGTAGACTTAGTTTTATTAACTTTTGGATTGTATTTTAAACTGTGCTTTTTAATTTGGTTTTTAATCTTTTTAACTATTTTGTATGTTTTTATTGTTGTTTTATGTACAAACTGTTGTGAACTGCCCAGAGAGCTTTGGCTGTGGGGCAGTATAGAAATTAAATAAATAAATAAATAAATGTCCTGGTTTTAAATTTGAAAAAAATGGTCACCTTATACTGATGTCCTGCTTGTGGGATCCTGTGGGCAGCTGGGCAGCCACTGTGTGAACAGAATGCTGGATTAGATGGACCCTTGGTCCAATCCAGCATGGATCTTCTTATGTTCTATGGTAACTCATATGGAAAGAATGTTGGTGCGTGTGTGCGTGAGCAGCAGAGTGCGTGTGCGCATGGGAGATTTAAAATCTTGTCTGTGTGCTAGCAAGAGGCCTGTTATTCCACATACAGATCTTCCAGATCTCAGCTCCCCCGTTTTGCAGCGTGCAGCGTGTTATGAAGATGCCAGCCCAGCCTGCCTGTAATCCAACTTGCTTCCAGCTTCCCCATCTGCAGATTAATCCATGGAGTCAGGAAACACTCTGTAACACCACAGGTCTAATTCTACCTGTTTATTCACTTAGCAAGTAAAGTTCTACAGAGTATACATTTCCTAGTTACAGTCCATGTGCAGAGTATAAATGCATAGCAAGCATTACATCCAGTGGAGTAAGTTGAGCTTCACTCCACCTCAGCAAAGGCGTTACATTGTTGCAGTAACAAAAGCCCAACAAGAAGAACAAAGGAGAAGAGAGAAAGCAGTCCTGCTTCTCTCTAAGATGGCTTCAGACAGAAAACAAGTTAGCACGTCATCAGAACATACAAACCATGTGACCAGCTCATAATGCTCCCACGGTCTAGGCTTCCCATGCGAAAAACACGAGAACCCAGAAAGACATAATAAACTTGTTTACAGCCATTCTGTTCTTTCCATGTGTAAACAGTGTGCTACAGCTGGTGAAGTGATACATATCACAACAAAGAATTGTGATGCAACCATAGTTAGATACAATCAGTTTGAGATTGCTTTTTTGCAGTGTTTTTATCAATGTGTGTGCACATTGCACCAACACAGAAGGAGCAAAGACCCAAATGAATTGAAAGCTGTAGCAAACTGTGCATATACAAAGCACTATGCAAAATCCAGAAAATAAAATCCAAACAATGGCGGATGCCTGAAAAGCATTGGTTCCACTTTGGAAAGAACACTAGGTAATTTGGAAATCCAAAATCTGTGGAGAAATTTGAATGAGCAGAATTTCAGAAATATTCATTTTGGACTCTGGAGCAAAATGAAATTGGAAGTTCCCTGGAGTTGAATGGAACTTTCACCAGCTCAGTGGTTTGAGGATCTCACCTATGGGTCAAACTCTACAGCGAAGTTAATAAGACAAAATCTTCATTCTTTCAGCAGAAAAAGCAGAGTTTTCCTTTAAACTCATGTTATTTAAAGCCCAAAGCTGAGGGTCCAGTGTTGTTTGTCAATCTTCAGAGAGAATGAGAGTAAGAATGGCTGTAGTGAGGTAGATGAGAGGGGAAAGTGGGGCCATTCCACCAGCCCTGCTGAAAGATTTGATTTTTTCTTCTTCTTTCCCCATTCCTTTTTCCTTGTGTGTCATGTCTTTTAGACTGTAAGCCTGCGGGGAGGGACTGTCTTGTTTTACTGATTATACGTAAGCCACTCTGGGAGACTTTTTGGCTGAGGAACAGGATAAAAATACTATAAATAAATAAATCCTCCTTTTCCAGCCAGCTTCTTTGCCTTCAGCCTGTCTACAGTCCTTCTGTGGGATGTCCAGTGCTGATATCAGTCCTGATCAGGACTATTGTAAAATCAGACATTAAAATAATCTTCCTTCCAGGCTGTCTTTCCTTAATGTGTTTTAGTTAGGCTATGTGATTTATTTCTTCCTTTTTCTCTATATTGAAATTCTATGACTTTGTTTAAACCAATGATGCATATGATGCATGCCATGCCAAAGTGCTGTTTCTTAGTAATTCATACTAATTTGATGTCTTTTTTTAAAAAAAATCTATGTATCTTCTCTATTGTTTATGCAGTTTTGCAAGGGCATAGCCCTGAAAGATGGCCTGTAAATAGTTCCAGTAAACAAACAGACAGACAGACAAACTGGTGCATAGCTAACTAGAACATCAACAAGAGAGGGGTAAGCAAATGTCCTATTTAGTCCTCTCTTGGAAAATATAGCCTTGCATGCTTACACTGTGAACTGCTCTGGTTCTGAAAGGTGGTGGTTGTATCTGCATTATTATTAAATAATTATTGCATATTTCTATTTTATGTTATTTGGAATGTTATTTTATTTTAATGGAAAATACTTCTTGCTTAAGAGAAGCGAAATACAGTTGTCTAAATAATGTACAGGAAGGGCACAATCCTATGCATGCTTAGACAGAAAAAGAGTCTTATATCTCCCAGCATGACCCCAGCCAGCATGGATGCTGGGGAATGCTGGGAGTTGTAGGACTCTTTTTCTGTCTAAACATGCATAGGATTGCACCTGAAGTGATTCTTTTTAAACTACCAAAAAGCTATACAACCTCCTTATGAGAGACCCGTGTGGTAACTGGTTGTTCTCTGTCATAGGCATCCACTTTGCCAAACTATTCTACATAAATATTTTAGGTAAAGTCAGTCCCCATTTTCCAGTAAGGTTAGCCTGTGGGGTTGTAATTTGGCAGATTTTGCATCAAGACTTTCATAATTTTTCCTGATGGTGTGTGTGTGTCTGTGTGTGCTTTCCAAGTGCATTCCCTCCACTGCAAGTTATGTTTACATTTGTTTCTCAGCTATTCCTACAGATAACCCCTTCCTGTCCCGGCCATAACAACATTTTTGTCTGTGGTGGTGGTAGTATTGCTATGTGTACCCATTCTGAATAACATGTGCTGGCTATCCCATCCTTTCTGCCACTTCTGCAATGTTGAAATCATTTACCTTCAACTTTGACAAAAACATGTCAAAGTTTGTTCTCTTTCTCTGACATTGGGATAAATAGGTAAATTTCTATTCTTATTACTGTTCAGTAGACAATATTCCTCAAAGGTTGCAGTTGTAGCTTCCGAAATGATTTGCTCTTCAGAAGAGAACTCAAAAGAATTCTAAACATGTGCCCCAACTGATGCAGTAGTTCAGAGAAATTGGTCTATTTTGCAGATTTGGCTTATTAAGTTGACTCATCTGCTATCAGAAATAGTTGTATTTTCTACTTTCTTGTTCTCGACAGCAAAAGCATCAAACAGCTAGGAATAAATATTTCATAGCAATAAAGTGTCCACAGTTTCTCTGTTCCTTTCATGCTATAATCGAAACCAGAGTAGTTCAGGCCTCATATAGTATGCTGTTAAATTGTGTTTCTGTCTCAAGAACTACAACTATTAAAGTAACAGCACAGACACGTTATAGGGTGGGAATTAAAATATAATTGTTGAGTCTGAGTCTAGATCTGTGTCCAACTGTCAAATCCAGCAACTGTCACATAGCCTAGTCCAAAGATTCCATTCTACTTAAATCAACAGTAACACTAATATAATCAGATTATATTTCCCTTTTGCATTGGGTTTTCATTCTTCCCTTTAAAAAAACACCTTGTCGTATTTATGCTCAACTAAACCTATTCACCATTCTGCTAGTTCAGGGATTCATGTAGATGTGCATGAATGTGTCCTTTCCTAGCATAAGGTGTGAGAAAAACTAATGGGAACAGTGGGACGTGGGATCAATTAAAGGGCAGTTTGTCAAGGGCAATTAAAGACACAATCCTATGCAAGTTGAGATAGAAAAAAGGACTACAAGTCCCAGTATGCCCCAGCCAGTCTAAACTTGCATAGGATTGCGTGCTAAATTCTTCAAAGCTTCCAAATGATGCTCAGAACTCTCTGCTTCTAACTCACTACTGGAAGGCCAAAAAAGTTTATTTATTTATTTATTTATTATATTTATGAATCACCCATCTGTCCAGACATCTGGCCACTCTGAGCGATGTACAGTCCAATAAAATACAAGAGGGGGGGGACCACACACAGTATAAAACACAATTAAAAACAGTACAAAACTTAAAAATCCTAACCCACCCCATATTCCTGCCTGAAAAGCCACGTTTTTAATGCACGGCAGAAGCTAATCAAGGAAGGGGCATGGCGGAGGTCACTGGGGAGAGAGTTCCATAAATTGGGGGCTGCCACAGAAAAGGCCCTCCTCCTAGTCCCCACCAGCCTGGTTTCTCTGGCTGATGCGACAGGGAGAAGGCCATCCGTGGCAGATCTTGTTGAGTGGCCTACTTGATGTTGCTGGAGGCGCTCCTTGAGATATACTGGACCGGAGCCGTACACGGTTTTAAAGGTCAACACCAACACCTTGAATTCGGCTCGGCAAACAACTGGTAGCCAGTGCAACTCTTTGAGCACCGGAGTGATGTGATCATGCCGGCGGCAGCCTTTAACCAGGCGAACTGCTGCATTCTGTACCAGATGCAACTTCCGAACCGTCTTCCAGGGTAACCCCACGTAGAGCGCATTACAGTAGTCTAGGCGAGAGGAGACCAAGGCATGAACCACTAATGGGAACAGATGATTAGGAAGGTAGGGGCGCAACTGTGGCATCAGATGGAGCTGATACAGCGCTACCCGGCTCACAGCTGACACCTGAGCATCCATGGACAGCTGGGAGTCTAGAATGACTCCCAAGCTGCGGACCTGGTCCTTCAGGGGTAGATGTACCCCATTCAGCACCAGGTCAACATCCCCATACCTTCCCTTGTCTCCCACCAGTTCTAACCTCTGGGTATCATTTGGAAGTTTTGAAGAACTTAATTGCCTTTGATGAAGAGAAGTCTCTTGAAACACATTGGGAAACACTGCAGCTATCTTGTGCGGGTTTTTTTTGATGAGGAACCTGTGACCCTCCAGATGTTGTTGAACTCCAACTCTCATCAACCACATCCAGCATGCCCGATGACCAGGGATGATGGGAGTCATAGTCCAAGAACATCTGGTGGGCCATATAGGTTCCCCACCGGAGGCCTATGTGATGATAGAGGAAATAGTTTTGAATTGATACTTGATAATAGCATGCCTCACAGATTTGTGGTCTGCTGAGAGAATGTAGCAGGCTAAGTAATATCTATATTACTGACAGAAGGAGCTGGGGCCATAAGCATTCCGGAATACTTGGAAGCCAAGCCTCCCTCTGAGCATCTAGTAGTGGGGCTCGCTCCTAATATTTCATATCGATCATTGTTCAGCTGCCTCCAGCCATTTCAATGCATTCATATATTCCTATGGCCATTGAAAAGGAATCAGTGCATTCCCAGTGGCCATTCGTTTCAATATGCTCCAACCGTGAGTATTGACATTCCAAATATGCCCAGGCTTGTAGAGAAATGTCTGTTTTAAGACCTCAAAAATTATTCGGAAGAGCCTGGAAATGGCTTCCTCCTCCTTAGTTGAATTGGCTTGCTCCGCCTGTCATACACAACACGAATGCCTTACTTACTTAATGGAAAGGAAGAGCGCCCGATGGAGAGTATGCCAGTTTCAGCTTTTGTTTTGTTTGTATTATGCATATTGTTTAGAGTGCACTCCGAGTCTGTTGTTCAAGCTCCACCCCCTTTATTTTATACGCTAGATTTAAATTATTTGGAGGGCAAATAAGAATTTAGCCAGGAGGAGGAACTGGGGCAAAGGAGAAAGACGGAAGGAATCATCGAGAGAGAACCCAGCGGGGGAAGAAAGAAACCCCTCCCTGCCCCCGCTTTCTGTTGCAAAGGGCGCTGAGATCTGGCACTTTTGCGCTGCTCCCTGCGAGGAAGTGCAATGCCGAGAGGAGTGGGCTGGTCCCTTGAGGCTCTCGCCGGGGGTAGCTGCCAGAGGCCATACGGCTGTCAAACTGACCCCGGCTCTGTTCAGCATTACCAGCCGTTACCTAGGCAACAGATTCCCCGCCCTTCTCTCCTTTAACTTGTGCCTCCTCCCTCCCCTGCTATCCCGTTAGCACTCGGGGCAAGATCTCGCGAGGCTTGCCAGCTGGAGTGGCCGCCATATTGTGTGACACTATTTTGATTTGGACTCGGCTGGCTGAGACGCGCAGCGAGAGAAGAAGGAGGTGGAGGAGGGGGGAGGGACGGACGGGAGCGACTGGGAAGCCGGAACGGTTCCAAACGAGGTCGGGAGCGGCGCCTGCAAGATACCCACCCGCCTACCCGAGCCTTCCCTTCTTCTCTGCCCGCCACAACAGCAGCACCAGCACGGAACCCCCCTTCCTCCCTCCCCCGGTGGCGGTGGGAGGAGGAGGCGGCGGCGGCTCCGGAGTGGCTCCGAGGTGTCCGCCTTGCCGGTTGGAGGTGGCGGCGGCAGTGGCTGTGGCTGTGGGAGGAGGAGGAGGAGCCGGTGTAGAAGAAGGGTAAGGCGGGCCTGATGGTGGCTTGCTTCTTTTCCTACAAGACACTCGGCCCAGAGGCCTGGGAGGGACTGGATATCCCCCTCCCCTGGCTGGGCCCACTTCGGCCTCCTTTCCCTGGGGGAGGGAAAGGCTACCCGTGAATCCCGAGGGTAGAGGAGGCACTGACCCAAACGGCCCCCTTCGCAGTAGTAGTAGTCGCTCCGTAGGGTGCCTTGCTAGCACTGGCGCTTTAGACCAGATCGTAAGTCTGTGAGGCAAGGTGGCAGTGGTCCCATTTTATAGGTGAGGAATTGAGGCTGAGAGGGCAAAGCTTGCGCTAGGTCGCCTAGTCAGTCTATGGATGAATTGGGTTTTGAACCCAGGTCCAGAATTCTAATCTGTTGGATGTAGTAATGGAGCTGCTCACCGTATATGAAGGGCATGGCCTCAAACCAACGTCTGAGGAAGCCTTGGAGGGGTGGCAAGTATATTTTCCTTGATGAACTTGGAAGTTCTTTGGTTGGGGGTTGTGTGTAACAGCGTGTTTTGCCTTGCTTCTCCTTCTGTAATGGGCAGTGCCTTCTTGAGTCCCAAAATGTCTGGATTTGATAGATCTAGACAGTTTGGCTTGGTTATTTATTAAAATGTTTATATTCTACATTTTCCGTTCCATTTAAGGAACATTCAAGGTGGCAATGACAGATAATTAGAAACAGTTTAAGAATAAGAGATTCAAGTAACATAGCATACCCTCAGTGTTAAAGGGAAAGAAGCAGTTCAGTCATAGACCAAAAGCCCTGCAAAACAGAATGGTATTCATCAAATGCTGTAAAGTCACTAATAGGGGCAGGGAATTCCAGAGTCTGGACACTACAATGGAGGTGGCCCTGTTTTGGGTACCCACCAGCCATACTTGAGTTAGCAGTGGGATATTGAGCAGGGTTTCTCCAGAAGATCTATGCAGCTTGGTAGGATTCTCTGGGGAAAGGTGCATCCTTTTAAATATCTTGACTGTAAGCCGTTTTGGACTTTAAAGGTAATAATCAGCACTTTTAAATTGGGCTTGTAAGCAAACTAGAAGCGAAAGCAGCTGATGTAATAGCAGAACCTCATGGTCTCGTAATACTTGCCCCAATTAAAATTCTTACCGCTGCATTCTTCAAAAGCTGAAGTTTCCAGCTCTGTTGAAGGGCTGCCCCATGTAGAGTTTGCTGTGGTAATCCAATCTGGATGTGACCAAGGCATGTGTGACAGTGACCACATCAGCTCTCTCCAGGAACCTAAGCTGAGCAAAAGCATTCCTGGCCATGACTGCTGCATCAGCATCCCAGGAGCAAAGCACACCCAGATAGTGAACCTAACTTTTCAAGAGGAGTGCAGCCCAGCCGAGGCCCATTTCTCTTCCTGACCAATAGCTATGTTGTTTGTGCACATCCAATCCTTCACTGCTCCCAAACACCAGTTAAGAATGTCCACTGGACTCTGATGAAAAAGAGATACAGAGTTGGGTGTCATCAGCATACAAATGGTCCTAAACCCCTGGACAATCTCCCAGGAATTTTATGTAGATTTTAAATAATATAGGTGGCAGAATGGAGCCCTGTAGAACTGCACAGACCAGATGTTATGGGGTTGAGTAGTAGAACCCTCCCCCAGGAGGGAATGAAACTACTATATAAGTGAGCAAAACAGTGCCCCTAGCTCAATGTCATGATATTGAAAGCCACTGAGAGGTACAGCAGAACAAACAAGGAAGCACTTGCATTGTACAGTTTTTTATTTTATTTTATTTTTATTTATTACATTTATACCCCGCTTTTTTACAGGGCCCCCCCCCATCATTATGTTTGAGTTCTTAAAGATAATGTCAATAGAATCATAGAGTCACCCATCCAAGTACTGACCTGGCTCATACCTGCTTAGCTTCAGCATGTATTTGTCACTATAACAGTGCAATCCTGTACATGTCTACTCGGAAATAAGCCCCATTGACTTCAATGGGACTTACTTCCAGGTCAGTGGGTTTGTAGGCTAAGTCTATGTACCACATACTTTTTTTTAGTTGGGGGGGGGTTGGGGGGAATGTTACTGAAGTGCTCCATTGTGTCTGTACCAAGTTTGGTGGTGTTACTTATGGGTAAAAAGATTTGCTGCAAATATGTATATATTGGGTTCGTGCCTATATTTTTGGATGGTAGTATTTTCCTTGTTCGGGTTAATTTTAGTTAGCTAAAAGTGATTTCTACTTGTTGGAACAGCTGGTTTGCTTCTTTTATCATGCTGCTAGATCAAGTGTATTTTTTGGAGGAGTTCAGCAGTTGTTGAAAGCCTTATAAGTAAACTTCTCAACCATTAATTTTGATGAATCATAATTAAGATGTCACTTTTTGAGTTTGATACAGGATGGGTAAAGCTGTGGTACTGCCATTGACAAAGTGTGAACACTGCTTTTCTTTTACTAAACTATATACAAATGTTTTGAACTCATTTTATTAGGGGGCTGGGTTTTTAAAAGAAATCAGCAGTGAATGCTGTATTCTTTATGTACAGCGGCATATCTTAAGACAGTATAAAGCAATATTTAGACCTTGGTCTGGTCTGCAGCCGGTATTGCCTATAGTATGCAAATATTAGGTATAAATTAAGACTACAATGTGCACCATTCCATTAGGAATACATAGTATGAAATTTAGAAAACATTGTGAATAATAGTGTAACATGTTGCTTCAGTAATAGTAATTACGGGGCTGTTCGCATGACTCAACATTATTTAACCCATGGTGAGGCTGTGGTGCATGTGGGGCACTTGTGGGTGTCAGGTTGCATATGGAGCCCTGCTTGGGAGTTGTCATGTCATGCGAACCCAGCGAGTGTGGGTTAGGCGAAGGTTAAACAGGGTTGTTAATCTTTGCATAACCCACAGTCGCCTGCTTCGCATGACACGACAACCCCCAAGTGTGGGTTTGTATATGCAATTTGGTGCCCACGGACACTATGGCTCATTGTGGGTTAAATAACCTATGACAAGCTGCAGCATGCCATCTGAATCCAGTCAATGGTTGAGACCTGCAACAAATGTTGCAGTGTGGAGTGCACCAGTTCAGGGTGCCAGATACCCAGCCATGCCTTCTTCCAGGATACTTCATTCCATTTCCCACTCCCCCACCTCCCCCGCGGCGGCGGGGCATTTTCGGCGGCGGTGGGTGCAGGTAGGGTGGCGGGGGTGGCGGCGGGGGTCCTGGTGGGGCGCTGACCCGAGTATAAGCCGAGGGGGGGCATTTTTCAGCTCAAAAAATGTGCTGAAAAACTCGGCTTATACTCGAGTATATACGGTATATAGATTTGCTTCTGTGTGTGCAGTTTCCTACATGGAGATGATCTAACACCTCTTTTTATAAATCCCATTTTCATACCTGTGAATGATCTCCATGTTGGAAAATGTCACCTATGAAGAAGCTGTACCTGGCCACTCTTGTGTTTTGTGGAGAAAGTGTACAACCATAACTTTTAATATTAGCTAGAGGAAATGTCAGTTATGTATGTGTTTAACAAATATTTAAAAAGTAGAATATACTGCGCTTACCATGTTGCTTGTTATATCAGTCTCTAATATCTTTTGTGTTGAGCAATTTTTTCATTGTTTCCGTCTTAATCGACTAGATCAGTGATCTTCACTATTTTTCAAGTAGGAGCCACTTGAGCTCCAGGCACCGCCATCAGGTCATTGGGGTATATGTGTGTTCTTTTCATCTCCTCTTGGACAAGCGGTGATGCTGTGCAGCAGACTCAGCTGGAGTTTTTTTCAGGCCTCTTCTCCTCATCCCCCCTCCACATTGTCCAAGCAAGGTCTCATCATTCAGTTACCAGGCAGGCAAATTCTGACAGGCTCACTTGGTCTTTGGAGTAGTATGGATCTTTTCCTCGTCAGTGAGAGAGTGCTCTGCTCTACACAGTTCTGCAAAATCCCACATTACAGGTCCATGTTGCTCTCTCTCTTACCTCTGCATTCAATTTCCACTAAAGCACCTGTGCGGTGCACCACTGTAGCAATCAAATCATGTTGCTCTTAGCCTCTTGGGCTCTTCCTCACCACAGCTAATTGGTTGATTACTCCTACATTCTTCTCTTCCTGCTCCCACCACCAACACTTTAGAAGTCTCCTGACTCTCCACCCATGAAGCCTGCTCTGGTGCCCCAAATTAAGCAGCCAGTCCACCGCTAAAAGCTTACAACAAGACAGCCCCTGCTCAGAGTGAGCAGCTACTGCAGTGAGAGTGAGTGTGAATGAATGAATGAGAGATTAGGGCTCCCAGAGAGCACCTTCCTAGGAATTTTACCACATTCTTTGAGTATAGGTATATTAGGGCATTTCCTGAGGAACTGGGAGGCCTCCCCACTTCCATAACGGTGGCCATTGCTGGTAAAATTTAAGCCTAATTTATTTAAATACTTGTCAGTAGAAGAGGGCTTTTAAATTTTAGTTTACATTTTCTGATAGCTAAGAGAAACATTAAACTGAGAGTGTTTTAAGGAAAAAATCCAAATAGATGAATGCGTAAGGTATCTTCTGTCATGAGGAGTTGTGGTTAAGAATAATGCAAGGAATCACCATGCAAGGTATGGTAGAATTTCTGAGCTCACTGCAAATTCATGAGTGAGGGATCAAACAGACTCTCTAAAGTTGCAACTGTATTAAACATTTTGCCTCTGTAGTTGTTTTTACAGGAAATAGAACTAAAAAAATCCCAGCGATTCAAAGTTTGAATGTTCTTTTCAGTTATATTAAAAGTGCAAATATTTAAATAGCCAAACTGAAATGTGTTTACTCCCGCATGGCATACCGGTAAGTTGTGGCTGAGGCTTTTATTACTACTATAGTACTATCTGTTGTAATTTTAAATTTGCTGTAAAAGAAGAATCAGCAAAGATCTTGCAAGATCAAGATAATCCTTACCTAATATACTTTTGTTGGTGGTGGTGATGTCAGAAGAAATAATGTATTTGTCTAATTCTTTCAAAGAAATATCAATTACCGGCTTCACTTTAATTAAAATAGAGCTTTCATTTGATACTATTTAGGGGCAAAGTGAACAATAATAGATAATAGGCTTGTTTAAAAACTCCAAAATTTACAGTCAGTCAATACTTTTTTGTTTGGTCCTAATAAAGGTATTTCCTGACTGCATTTTGGATTTTTTCTTATGGAACTATATGGCTTACTTTTTGTTGTTGTTAAAAAGTGATGCTTTTATGGTCACCTCAAATTAAAACATGTAGTGAACTGATTTATATTAAGCACATAGAATGTTTAAAAGATTCTGTATATAAGTGTTCACTTAAATCTATTTACTTCCATTGATTTTAGTGGAACATCTTTGTGAGTAGTTACTTTCCAGCACTGTTGTGGTCATAACTTGGGTATTGTTTATTTACAGATATATTTTAGGGGTGTGTGTGTGTGTCCGGGGGGGGGGGATTAAATATAACTGGTGTCAAATCAACTGACTGTGTAATGTACTTGTAACTACTTATTGGATATTTTACGAAGTGCTATATGCCCAATAGTTGGTGAAATGTGTTCCTAGACAATATTTTGTTGCTCAAAGTATGTAAAAGTTTCCTATCAGAAAACTTGAAGAAGGCATGGGGGGAAATGCATTTCTTGAAGGATACAATGGTTTAACAGTTCTAGAAACAATTGAGTCAAATACAAGGAAAATCACTTTGACTTGGAAATAACAATGTTGTACTCTTCTAAAACAGCTATGTATTGTGAATTTTAATAAGAATATGGAAAATTTTACCCATTCTATTCTGAGCACACATGCAGATCAAATTTCACTTTCTTTAGTGATAAGCAATTTAAAACTTACTCAATCCTGGTAAGAGCATGTGTGGAATTCAGTCCACTTTTACTGCAAGGAAATAAATGCTTCAGAACAGTACTTCTGTTGTTGTGATTAGTAGTTAACATGAGTAAAACTTCTGTTTCGGAGCTGCAGGGTATGGCATCCTTACAAAAAATGTCAGTGATAAAAGAAAAGACTCAAGTTATAACTTTTACTTTAATTACTTATATATATATATTTAACATTTACTGCATTCAGTTATCTGTACCTGAGAGTGTCTTTTTTTCTGAATTGGCCTGCTTGTGTAGATGAATTTGTTAAATTGCAATCTTGTCTATAATGCATTCAGGCATATCCACTGGAAATCAGAGGAAGCTGTATGTATGTAATACTGCTTAGTACTACAGCCTTACTTAATTATATTAAAGCTTCTTAATCTTACACAAGTTTTAGTAAATTCTAAATGTTCTTATGTATCTAGTTTTTATCCCTATGTTTCTGTGCTTCACAGCTTTGTATAAAACTGGTTGATAAGAATATTTAGACAGATTGTTTTCTGTGGACACCTGTAATACATGCAGTTGGACTCAGAGGTGGTCTGCCTGGGATTGAAGTTTAGGGCAATATATTGCTACATAAGGCAGCCTGCAAATAATGTGTGTGGTTATTAGCCTACAAAACATGTTAATACCTCCAGAGTCAGAGGCAATATGCCTGTCAATACCAGCTGCTGGTGAACACGGCCAGTACGGTGCTGTTGTGCTCATGTCCTGCTTGTAGGTTTGCCATAGACATCTGGTCGGCCACTCTGTGAATAGAATGCTGGACTAGATAGCCCTTTGGTATGACCCAACACAGCTTTTCTTATGTTTTTAATAGCCTGCTGGCCCATGCCTATGTATGTTAGTTGTCATTGGCCAATTGGTAGCCCAAAAGAAGGGAAACTGCCAATAGTTAACATAAGAACTGTGTGGATCAGACCAAAGGCCTATCTCATTCAGTCTTCTGTTCACATAGTGGCCAACCAGATGCCTATGGGAAAGCCCACAACTGAATATAAAGCACCCTCCCACTCGTATTCCCCAGGAACTGCCTCTGAAATTGGAGGTGATGTATAGCCATCATGACTAGTAGCCATTAATAGTCTTATCTTCGAAGAGTTTGTCTAATTCCCTTTAAAGCCATTCAAGATGGTGGCCATCACTATATCTTACGGTAGTGAATTCCATAGTTTACCCACTGTGTGAAGAAGTAATTTTATCTGTCCTGAATTTCCCAGTGTACAGCTTGATTGAATGATCCCTGGGTTCTAGTATTATATGAGAGGGGGGGAAACATCTCCCTATCTGGTTTCTTTACACCATGCATAATTTTATACACCTCTGTCATGTCTCTCCCCACGCCCCCTGCTCTTGCTCACCTTTTTTCTAATCTTTATGTATGCTTCCCTGGCTAATCACCTAGATGCAATTTCTCCAAGAATTAAGTGATAATCATAAGGCAAATTCCTATTTACAAACATATTACGTGGGACTTTGTATAGGCAGGGCCTGTGCATGGGAGATGGAGGAACAGAACAATTTGTCCAGGCAAAGAGGTCCAGATGACACTGGCCTGAATGCAGGCCCATTGCCATGATGAAAAACATGGAAGCTAAACTGTACATCATGCTTTACAATACATATAATTGTATATCATGCTTGAGAATGCAAACTTATTTCTATGTATCTATATGAGGTGTTCAGGTTTTGTAAGTTATTGTGAGAGTTGCTGGAGCCAATCAGAAACAGTGTTAGAATAGAACAAATAGCATTCTGGACAATCTGCTTCTGGACCAACCCTTTTCTAGAATGGTGAGTGAGCATGCTTCTATAGGGAACTTTCTAGGACTTGTTTTAAAAGAATCTGTGCTACCGTATGTGACATGCTTTCTCAAGAAACGCATTAGTTCCTGCTGGCATTTCCTATACACAAGTAGGGGAAGCCAATAGGTGTGGCAGCTGGAAGGAGGGACAAGTGCCATAATAATCAGGGAAAGTAAGAGCCAGCACTGCTACTAGGACCTATAAGCCCCAGAATTTACCTGAGTAAATGTGTGAGCCTTTGGTCTCGAGGATGCATAGAAAAACTTACACTAGATCCCTAGAACAGGGAACCATATCTAAAGGGCATTTGTCACTTGTGTATAATATACATACATGCCATACTGCCATGTCTGGTTTGATATACAAATCAGGTAGCTAGAAATGTAAGGATCTTAAACAAATTGACCTAAAGGACACCAAACAATCCTCTTTCAAAACAGCCAAGGCCTCTTGTTAGGGAGGGGGTTTTTGCTACCATGTATTATTGTATGTTATTGTTTTTGAATTAAAGGATTCTGTACAATGTTTAAGGAAAAATATAACTTTGGCATTCATTGACAAATTTGTACTGGGCTTAGAGAAATGATGCTTGGGTGTTGTGTGCAGGCAGGTGCTCTTCCTAAAAATTTTGAGTCTACAGTTTGCACTGGCTTTGTACTGGGAAGTGGCTGCCCTGTATGAGAGGCAAGGGAGTAGGTGGGGTGTCTTTCCATTTCCTCATATACTTTAATCGTGGTCTGTTGAAGGAAAAATAGGTTCTTGGAGGGGAATGAGAACTAGTAGAGAGATTGTTTTAGTACTAATTTTCAAATGGATTCTAGAACCCTGTTTGACCATGGGTTTTTATACCATGGTTTCAAGCTGATCTCGTAATTCCACCTCCCCTTCCAGATTTGCCTCACAAGAGCTATTGCTTGCTTGCCGAGACAGGATTTGCAGACTCAACTGGTTGTATTTTTCTCAAATAGGAACTGCTATTTTAATTACCCTGAACTCCTATTCTTTCTTGGAGATCATCTTGTCCTGCATATCTGGATTGGTTTCAATCTGTGTAACCCACTGAGGCATAGCATGTGCTTGAGGCTATGCAGGTGGCCATTTCTGTATCGGATCTGTGCCAGATCTGGTTGGTGAAAACCAACTGAGATAAATTGTTTTCTAGTACTGACTGGGCTGAACTGTGTAGCTTTAAAGAATGGTGGAGAAGCAGACAACCTCAGGTTTGTAATTGTTGGTGTTGTGCTTAAATAAAATAACATACAAATCCTGATATTGATTGCTCATCCAGATGCCAGTCTGCTTACAATCTTGCTTGGAAAGAAGATGTGGGTAGACAAGGTGGTTGAAGATCTGGTTTCTCTATAGCTTCTGGGAATTATCTGTTCCTTGATCTGCACCATTCTGGACCTTGTGTTGAGACTGTAGTTGTTGTTCTGCCAAATTCAGACCCAAGATTCTATCAGGATTTAGGACCTGGAAGCTTTATTTAAAGAAGTTACCATTTCAGAAAGTCAAGGCCACTTACATGACAGCAAATGCATGCTTGCCACTGGGTGTACGTACATAGTGAGCCATAGTCAACTCTGCCTCTGGCATATTTACTGGATGCATCACATTTTTATGCGTCACAACTGGATGCATCACAAGTGCATGTGAAAATGTTACATGTATGTAAAGTAATGCATAGAACTCTATTCAGTGAGAATACCTGTTTTTCATCTGGTCTTATATCTCTCTAGATCTGAATATGTATTTTTAACCTCTCATGTTAGGAATCTCATAAACAATGTTTTCCTTGCTCCCAAGGAACATGCCACTGCTTTGTTATGCAGCTCTAGTCTAGCCACAGTTGATGCTTGATGCAAGTCAAAATATACTGAGAGCTAGAAGTTTGGCAATGTTTAGAGTATTGGGCTTGGATGTGGGATATTCAGATTGAAATCCTCACTTGAAATCCCACTTTTAGATTAAAAAATAGTGACCTCATACTGTTGTTGTGTGGCTAAAGTGCCACTCTGAGCTACTTAGTAGAAGACTGGAATAAGCATATAATAATTGACTTGGATTTCTTCCGAAGAAATAGGAGAAAGGATTCAGCACTTCCTTTGATAATAGTTTCAATTGGTATGAGTTAAACTTCATAATTTTGTAAAAAAAAAATTCCTTTTTTTTCCTTTCTAGCACTTAATATTTTTGACAGGCTTATATCCCGTCTTTCCACCATTTGGACTTTCATAGTAGCTTACATACATGTTTGAATAACTAGTTTACAGTCTCAGCAGGGGTGAACTTCCACATCTAGATCTTGCATCCTTGCACAAAGGAACAGACTCCTTCACCCTATTCCTGATGTCTACTTAGGTTCTGGCTGCCTTGGAAGTGGGGCAAAAAGTAGCCTCTCCCTAGAAACACCTGTTCAACAAAACACCTGTTTTGCTCAACAAAAATGGAGTAGAGCAGATTCGTGTGAGAACCGGCCTCACATGTAGGGTTAAGAATAACCCCTGCCTGAAGCACCTGCCCCTCTTCAAGACCATGAGAGTGATAACAATTTCTGGGGCAGGGCTGCTCCTGCCACATAGTTCTTTGCATGGAAAGCTGGCTTGATGACAGGTAGAGAACCCTCCAGGAGGTCACTTGATGGGAGTTGTCCTCCTCCCTCATCTCAGTGGCAATTCTGGCTGTCTTTGTCCCAGCAGTGGAGCAAAGGGCACATGCCCCTAATTCAGATCTCGGAGCAGAGCAGATAAGTCAAGCTCCGGCTGCTTTTCCACACAATGGAAAAACAATACAATAATAAAATTTACATAAAAAGTGAGGATCCGCACTAGAATCTCAAACGCCCAACAGAATTGAAGTGTTTTTACATGTTTAAAATAGGAGACCAAAGAAGGATGCTTTCCAGAGGAGAACACTTTACAACTCTGGATACACCACAGAAAAGACTTGCACCTGGTAGCTGCCTTCCCTTAAGGAGATACAGTGGTCATCTGAAACATGATCTCTTAAGTATATCTTAAGGCTCTGGAGTACAATCATACAGGAGAAAGTGCTTTCTGCGATACTTGGGACTGAGATTATCTAAAGCTCTAAAGGTTAAAACCAGCATCCTTAAAGAGAGATTTCAGATTGCTTGGCTTTCTTTTTTTTTGAACCCAGATTTAATCTGTTTACCTTGATAAAAGTTATTTATTGGTTATATTTGTCATAGTTTTAAAATTAATGTTAAAGGAGCACCACAAACAATTTGGTAGCCAAAGCAAATGTGCTGGAACAGGTGTAATATTTTCTTGTCAACCTGTAACTGTCAAGAGTTAGTAGCTTTCTGAACCAAATTCAAGGGCAGCTATACATAGAGCGCACTACACTAGTCATATCTAGAATTTGCAAGACATAGATAATGGTAGCCAGGTCTCTGTCTCCCACTATAATTGGCAAAAAGCACTCCTGGCAATAGCCATCACCTGAGAATTGAAAAAGTTATGTTGGTCCAAGAGCACTCCCAAGCTATGAACCTGTGCTCTAAGGGATACTGTGTAGCCATCACATATGGGTATTTCTCCAGTACGCAAGTCAGAATGGTTTGGGTTTGGGGTTCATGGTTAATACCTAAGGAAAGACAAGAATAAGCACACAACTCTACGAGTGTGAGGGGAGACCTGAACGACCAAGCATCATGGTAATAAGTTAAGCAGACAGGTGAGTTAAGCACCTGTGCAAGTTTAATAATAGGGTGAGGGGGTCAAACCTTCCCTCTCTGCTGATAGTAAATAACTTAGCTGTTCAGGTAAGCCCAATAAAGAAACAGCTATGAAGTCAGAAAGGGCTATGGAGTATCCACTGTATTGCATAGACTGTTGCATGTATGACTGCCAGCCTACTGGATAGAGGTTGTAGATGTGTGCTTGACTCAACAAACTGCTGTCTCTCACTGAACAAGTTCAATCCCTTGAGGTCAAAGTAGCTGACTTGGAGATGCTTAGAAAGGTTGGAAGATATGGCCTTTGTGGGCGTGATAGCAGCATCCCACTCCCAGAGTGACAGCTCCCCTGCTGTCATGGAGCATTGCTATCTCATGAATGAGGGTGTTGTCACTCCAAGGAAGAGGGAAAAGATCCCTTGGAAGGGGCCCATTCTCAAGTTTTGAACAGATATCCTCTCATACTGAGGATATGCCTCTGAGGGGCAGGGGCCTTCCCAAGTGTAGGGCCAGCTAGACTGGTGAACTTGAGGGGTCTCAATGCATAGGTGATATGGTGACGTAGGAAGGAAGGGTTTAGATTTGTTAAGCACTGGGGAATAGTTTGGAACAAGCCAGACCTGCACAAAAGGAATGCACTCCACTTGAACCAGAATGGGACCAGACTGCTGGTGCTTAACATCAAAAAGGTGTCAGAGCAGCTTTTAAACTGACCCCTAGGGGAAAGCCAAAAGGAGCTGGGGAGTGTCCAGTTTGGAATGAGTCATTCCTAGAGTATCTGTGTGAAAATGTTCTTGATTGACCAGTCATAGGGGTGGGAGTAGAAATAGGCTATAAGTTTACGGTACAACATAAAGCCAGTGTGGCTCACGCTGGCTCGGCTTGTCTGAGCGTGGAAAGCTAAGCAGGGTCAGGACTGGTTATTACTTGGATGGGAGACCCCTCCTCTAGTTTCCTGCATTGAGCAGGGGGTTGGACTTGATGGCCTTGTAGGCCCCTGCCAACTCTATGATCTATGAATCTATGAAGAGACCAAAGGGCCCCAGGGGAAAATGCACAGCCAGAAACATTTGGGGAGGGACACCATGTATAGGTATTTCTATGCCAATACTAGAAGTTCCTGAGCCAAGATGGGTGAATTGGAGTCATTGATTTTAAAGGAGAGCACAGACTGGGCATAACAGAAACGGCTCGAGTGCCATTTTTCCTGGTAGAAAGGCATGGTACAAATAAAATAAATAAATAAATATGCAGAAACCGTGGAATTAAGAGAACCAGTGGGATAATGTCTATAGGAAGGATAGGGAAGGAAATACTGGAGTTGTGTCACTTTGTATGTCAAAAGAGGGCATAGTGTCAAACTAGGAACCTCATAAGGGGCAGATTCTAACACAGAATCACTGTGGGTGATAACAGGCTGCAAAAGTATTTCATTTCATTTTCATTTATTAAATTCATTAGATGCATTTCTCTAAAAAAAAAAAGACTCAAGTCATAGCAAGAGTTAAAATATACAAATATTTAAAACAATTTAAAAATTTATTTATTTATTATTTGCATTTATCTATCGCCCATCTGGCCGGCAAACCGGCCACCCTGAGCGATGTACAGAAAATAAAACAGAACAAAATACATTAAAACATTTTTCTCCATTAAAATACATTAAAACAGTATAAAATTTTAAAATCTTAGCCCACCCCATATTCCCGCCTGAATAACCAAGTTTTTAATGAGCGGCGGAAGCTCAGCAGAGAGGGGGCATGGCGGAGGTCACTTAGGAGAGAGTTCCATAGTACGGGGGCTGCCACAGAGAAGGCCCTCTTCCTCGTCCCGACCAGTCTAGCTGCTCTGGCTGAAGGGACAAGGAGAAGGCCGTCTGTGGCAGATCTTGTTCAGCGGCCCACTTGGTGTTGCTGGAGACGCTCCTTGAGATAGACTGGACCGGAGCCGTATAGGGTTTTAAAGGTCAAGGCCAACACCTTGAATTCAGCTCGGCAAGCAACTGGTAGCCAGTGTAGCTCCTTGAGCACTGGCGTGATGTGATCCCGCCGGCGGCTGCCTTTAACCAGGCGAGCCGCCGCGTTCTGTACCAGCTGTAGCTTCCGAACCGTCTTCAAGGGTAACCCCACGTAGAGCGCATTACAGTAGTCTAGGCGAGAGGAGACCAAGGCATGAACCACTGAAGGGAGCAGATGATTAGGAAGGTAGGGGCGCAGCTGCCGTATCAGATGGAGTTGATACAGCGCTGCCCGGCTCACAGCTGCCACCTGAGCCTCCATGGACAGCTGGGAGTCTAGAATGACTCCCAAGCTGCGGACCTTGGTCCTTCAGGGGTAGATGTACCCCATTCAGCACCAGGTCAACATCCCCTAACCTCCCCTTGTCCCCCACCAGAAGTACCTCGGTCTTGTCGGGGTTCAGCTTCAGCATATTCCTTCCCATCCAGCCACCCACTGACTCCAGGCACTTGGACAGGGTCTCAACGGCCAACCTCGGTGAGGATTTAAAAGAGAGGTAGAGGTAGAGGTAAAAAATAAAGCCTAGTAAGAACAACTTGATCAAGAAGCCCCATCATATGCCATCGAATACCTGGAAAGTCTTTACCTGGTGCCAAAAAGAAGACAAAAGGTGGACCTCACTGGGGAGAGCATTCCACAACTGGGGGAGGCACCACTGAGAAGGCCCTCTCCCATGTTGCCATCTTCCAAACCTCCCTTGGAGAAGGACCTCAGATTGTGTTTTTATGTTTTCTTTTGTTTTACTATGCTAATGTATACTGTAATGTATCTTATGGTTTTAAGTCTTGTTTTGTGAACCTCCCAGAGAGCTTCAGTTATTGGGCATTACAGAAATGTAATAAAAGTTACTTATTCAGACAATATTTATTTATTCAGACAATTCAGTCGCAGAATTAATCTTGCAGCATTATTATTTTCTTAGAACAGTTGACCTGTGAAGAAGGCCTAATTATGTGATACAGGACTCCGCAGAACACATTGGGCTACTTCAAAGAATAAAACATTGGGTCCAAAAATCCTAATTTCACACATACATTAATGGGGTTTGAGCTGGTGGTTACTGACCAGGAAAGGGATATTGGGGTCATGGAGCATAGGTCAATAAAAACATGGACCCAGTATAATGCTATGTTAGGTATCATTTGGAAAGGAATTGAAAATAAAACTGCCAATATCATACTGCCTTTATAGAAATCTGTGGTGCAATTGCACTTGGAATACTATTCCGTTCAGATCACCACACCTCAAAAAGGATATGGTAGTGCTGTAGAAGGTGCAGAAAAAAGAAAAAACTGGGAAGTTCTGGCCCATGAACAATCTAAATGGAGGTTGGCCTTTCACAAAGGTTCCATGGACTTTGAAGAAGCCCGAGTGCAAGGTGAAAGGGAGAAATGTGCTAAGCGAAAAGCACGTCAAGCGAATCCTTCACAGGACCATCTTCCATCTGGTAACCTGTGCCCTCACTGTGGGAAGCTGTGTGGATCTAGAATTGGCCTCCACAGTCACTTACGGACCCATCGCTAGAGTCTACACAATTTTTTAGAATTCCCTCCTTTTATAATTTTCTTTTTGTAATTTTATCCTGGAAGGCAATCTTACTCGGTCACGAGTGATCGCCTACTACTACTGCAGAAAAGGGCAACCAAAATGATCAAGGCACTAGACTAGAGCAACTCCGTGATGAAAGATTATAACGTTTGGGACTTTTTAGTTTAGAAAGAAAGCAGAGTAAACTGAGAGATGATAGAAGTGTATAAAATTATGCAGGGTGTGGAGGAAGTGGGTAGTGAGACGTTCCCCCCCTCATAATACTAGAATACAGAGTCATCAAATGAAGCTGAATAGTGAGATTCAGGACAGACTAAAGGAAATACTACTTCACATAATGCATAGTTAAACTGTGGAATTCAGTACTACAAGATATAGTGATATCCACCAACCTGAATGGGTTTGAAAGAGAAGTTGACAAATTCATGGAGGATAAGGCCTCTCAATACCAGTTACTGGGAAACACGACTGGGAGAGTGCTGTTGGTGCTTGTAGGCTTCCCGCAGGCATCTGGTTGGTTACTGTGAGAACAGAATGCTGGACTAGATAAACTTTTGGTCTGTTCTAGCAAAGCTCTTTGTATTTTCTTATATCAATAATTAAAAATTGGAGGGAGGCAGCACTGAACACAAAATCAGTATCGGCAGCAGAATCAGGCAGTATCAACAAAAATGATGTACAAATTGAGGGAGACAATAAACTGATACTGAAGATGCTGTTGCAATACAATGGTCTTCATCAAAAATTGAAAGGTTAGAAGGAAGGGCTAACAGAGCTTCCTGGGGGAAATAATTTTAAGGGCTAGCTGCCATAATGGCTAGCTCCCACTAGTAGAGATGTCAGATTTCTGGAAATTTTGAAGCCATAGGGGGAAAATGTCTTTGGGGAAAGGTGTGTGGGGAAATTTTTAGGGGAAATTTAAAAATATACAATACTTCTTTTTAGTGTTTTTTACAGATCTAAAGGCACTAATTAATTTAGGAACATACAATTTATTATGTATAACTCATAAATTTTCATTTACCGTATTTTTCGCTCCATAACACGCACCTGGCCATAACACGCACTTAGATTTTAGAAGAAGAAAACGGGAAAAAAATAATGTGTGATGTTTAGTCCTTCAGTTAAAAAAAATATGTTGTGATCTTAGATGTATACACTGCTGCTGGCTTTTACTTTGGTTTTATTTTGTTTTAAACATTTGGAGGTTTTTATATTGCATTTTATTAAATTGTTGTACCGTATTTTATGGTTTTAAGTTTTGTGAACTGTCCAGAAAGTTGTTCAGTTCGTATTTCAGTGCACTTACCTAGACACAAATTAGTCTGAGTAGAAGGGCAATATTGGACCTTCCTCCCCACCCTAGCTGCTGCCCTCGCTGCTAGTACGGTAAGCACCTTTCGATGGCAGCGGGGGAGGCGGGGCGATGGCGATGGTGGGGTGATGGCAGCGGCGGGGCAATGGAGGCAGCGGCGGTGCGATGGCCCTGCACCTGCCCGCCCGCATCCCTGCTGCGGGGGGGGCACCGCCGGAGCAGCTGAGAAGCGGGGAATCAGCTGTTGCCGGCGGGGCGAGGGCGATGGCGGCGGCAGGGCGATGGCCCTGCACCCGCCCGCCCACGTCCCTGCTGCCGGGGGGGCGCCGCAGCCAGAGCAGCTGAGAGGTGGGGAATCAGCTGTTCCCCGGGGAATCAGCTGTTCCCCGGGGAATCAGCTGTTCCCCGGGGAATCAGCTGTTCCCCGGGGAATCAGCTGTTCCCCGGGGAATCAGCTGTTCCGGCGGCGGCGGCGCGTGATGGTGGCGGCGGGGGGGCAATGGCAGCACGATGGTGGTGGCGGCAGGGCGATGGCCCTGCACCCGCCCGCCTGCGTCCCTGCTGCGGGGGGGGGCGCCGCCGGAGCAGCTGAGAGGCAGGGAATTGGCTCTTGCCGGCGGGGTGATGGTGGGGCGATGGCTGCGGCGGCAGGGCAATGGCGGGGGCGATGGCCCTGCACCCGCCCGCCCGTGTCCCTGCTGCCAGGGGGGGCACCGCAGCCGCCGCTGCCGGAGCAGCTGAGAGGCGGGGAATCAGCTATTCCCGGGGAATCAGCTGTGAAGCGGCAGAGGGAGGTATAAAATTAAGTTTAAATTTTTTTTTATTTTACACAATATTTTTACAGTATTCACTCCATAACACGCGCAGACATTTCCCCCTATTTTTGGGGTGTGTGGAAAGTACGTGTTATGGAGCGAAAAATACAGTAAATTATTTCTAATTATTTTTATTGCAAAAACAAGCAGAATAAAAGAATTTTACGACTAATGATAAATTAGTTTAACAGTATACAAACTGATATAATATTGTAAAGAATTTGTAAAATATCAAGCACTTCTAACAAGATTTTTTTAAAATAGCAAACATATCTAATTTAAACTATATTCCATTAAAAATAAAAATAGCGATTTTTCTAAAACATCAGGTTTAGCAATCACTAGATTCAGAACATAGAAAAAACATATTGTATTTTTGGAAGCTAGGGATTCTTGCAGTACGGTAATTAATAAGTGGGCACAAATTTATTAGAAAATTATCCTGTTACTGGCTTTTTTCTTTAGTTCTCATATAATGTGTTAATTTAATCATAAGGACAAAATCCTACAGAGCACTCTGGTGAGATCGATTGCAGTCTTTTCCTAGACTGTGCTGGCTGTTATACTGAGTTTTACTTATATTTTATGGGTTGGATCCAAAGGCGCGTTCTTCTGTAAATGCAAGGCTTTCAGTCTGGCAAGGCTCCTGCAAACGGAAGGTGAGGGGAGTGATTTTTGCCAATTCCCCTCTCCCCTGTAGTCCCTTCTCTAGCTCAGACACTATTCCAGAGAGTCCCCCAACACATTGAAGCAGATGTTTGGGTTGTGGGGGAAGGGTGAGTCTGCCATTTGTGGGAGACTCCATTGGATTGAAGACTCTTCTATGAATGAGAGGGCACCTTTTGGATCCTATTCTATATTTTTAATGCGTACCTTGCCTTGAACCAGTTATGAAAAGGTAGATATAATTTAGAAATGTATAATGCTTACTCCCTTTAGTTTCTTTGGCAGATACTCAGTTACTGTGTTTAAGAACCAGTTCTTTTGTGAAGTTATTTATCACACTTACACTTTATTCTTACTTCAGTGAACTGAGTATTTCGCATATATTCCCAAGTAGTGCCCTGTCAAGACAGGTAACCGGTCCAGATCTCTTTAACTTTGACAGCAGAACTGCATTTGTGCTTGCAGACAAATTTGGGCTTTCAGATTTTGTCTTAGCCCAAAAGCCAACCATTACTTGTGCTTGCCACCAATTCTTCCCCAGGTCCTTTGCACATGCCAGTAGATTTGGGTCAGGGGTATGATGTATGTGTCTTATATTGTTCTTGACTTTGGATGATGTAGAAGCAGGATGATCATTTTGTGCTGGTTCTGTCTGCTACAAAACCCCATATGACATGAGACAGCTCCCCAATTTCTTTGCATCTGCGAGAGAACTTGGAATGTGTGTCTCATATCACACTAGGCTGTGGATTAGGCAGGTGTAGAGTGAGTCTCTAATATTGTTTCTGCCTGCTCTGAAGTCTAATGCAAAAACAGAAGCTACTTCTATCCCTACTCTGCACTGGAGAACATAGCTGGAGCTCATATTGTGTTGAGATTTGGAGCAGGCAGAAGCAAGGCATAAGAGACCTCCCAAATCTTCTGCATTTTGTATAGGACTCAGGGAAGGGAATCTGTGTGCTTCTGGGCATGCTGCCTTGCTAGAAGGTCAGGGCACTTGCCTTTATGAGTGGATTTGACCTCTATATAAGGGGAACTGAAGCTTTCCAAACTGAAGCTTTGGAATGAAGCTTTCCAACCCCAGCAACACATTTTTGAGGAAAACAGCCTGATTAGTTAAACACCTACGTGTGAAGAAAAGGTAAGTACTACCCATTCATTTAGGGCGCAATCCTATGCATGTTTTGAAAGGACAAAAAATCTTAACACTCGCAGCATTCCCTAATCAGCATGGCTGGTTGGGAAATGCTTTGAGTTGTAGGACTTCTTTTCTGTCTAAAAGTGATTTATAGATGGCATTTGACGCCCTTACTGCTGAGTAGGATCTACAGATCCATAAACCCTATGTGTTGACAAAATTGTTCACATATTAGCACATATTTTCATTTATGGTAGACATGTGATCTGATGCAAAAATTCTGGCAACTTTTAATGAGTGTAAGAAGATAATAAAATTTTAGGTACAGCTGGACCCTAAGCTAGCTTTACTTTCCCTTTTTCTGGGGAAAAACTAATTGACTCCTTTAAAAGAAGCAGTTATTTTTTTATAACAGTTGCTACTTGACAGGTGATAGCAATTAAATGGGAAAGTAACAAACTTCTAACCCCAAGATCTATGGTACAGTCGTTCATGATCAATTGATGTGGCTGAAAATCTTACTAGCAAGGTTAGAATATTTAAGAGGGCAACAGGACTCAGACTTTTTTTTACCAGTACCTGGTATTTCTTTATGGATTACATCAGAAATGAGACTGCTGAAAGAATGCCACCATCTTCACATGGAACTGTATGGAAGGACTCCTTTAGATGGAATGTAATTCAGTTGTTAATGATCTGTGCAGCCTTTGTCAAACCTACCCCATGTGTTTCCTTCTTGTTTGTTTGAATTTGTATTACTCATGTGAAAATCTAATTTTATATATATTTATATTTATATATAGTTTTATAAAAGTGCATAGCATTGCACCCTTAATTATTAATTGATGTTGAAACAGGACACAGTAAAGGCATTGTGTTTCAGGAGTTAAATCCTAGGGAAGTAATTGTGTAGAAACATACATTTTTTCAGTTCTGCTGTAACTGTTAAGCCTTGATATGCTGCAGCAAGCCTCATCTAGAAACTTTTGAAATGATAAAACTAACATATAATTGTAACTTGAGAAATGCTGCAGTATAGACCTTTATTTGACCTGGAGAAAAAGGGAGAGGCATAGTGGTATGTAGATGAGACCTTCAGGTACATGATAGAGGTATCCTCCTCCCAGGCTGACAACTCCTTTGCTGTTGTGAAAAAAGAGGGTCTTGGGGAAGGAGGGCATCATTCCAAGGAAGAGAAACAATCCTTAGAGGGATCCATTCCTTAGGTGACAAATCAATAACCATTGCACACTGAGGATATGCCTAGAGGAAGCTGGGGACGGAAGCGGGGTTCCTAGTAGTGGAAGATTAGAAATACAGAGAGATGGGTCTGTGATGGGCATATCAACAGCATGGTTACTTGCCTGCCTGGTGTGAAGGTTGAAGACACAACAGTTGTATAGATACACACAGATAGTGTTGGAGTAGGAGTGCTAGACATTTTGACACCAGTGATGTTGGGAAACATTGTTACACAGTCCTGAAAGCTAGATAGGAATTGCAGTCCAGGACCCCAAGGTAATTTTCTCAAAAATGTTGTCTGTTCCAGGTGCCAGGCCAGTTACAGGTGGAGCTGAGGAGTCTTGACATGTGGATTGGATGGTAGTGTCAAGAGGAGTGGTTTAGATTTGTTGGGGATTGGGGGGTGTTTTGAGGCAAGTCGGGCCTGTGCAAAAGGTACAGAGTGTCCTTGAATAGAAATGGAATCGCAGTGCTGACGTCTAATATCAAAAAGATAGCATAGCAGCTTTTAAACTGGTCTCTGGGGGAAAGCCGCCAGGAGTGGAGAGCATCCAGTTCAGGACAAATCATCCTTGTGGGAAGAGGGTGAAAATGTTCCAGATCATCTGAATGGGATACAATTTGGCAATGAGTGTACAGTTAGGACATGACATGCTGAGGACTTTTGGAAAGGGCACCATGTATTGGTGTTTACAAGCCATTGCTAGAACCCTCCAAGCCATGATAGGGGAGTACTTGGTTATAAACAAGAATGTAGATACAGTGGAGGTGAAACTTGGTGGAATAGAGAGAATAGTCAATACAGTTATCCTTGGTTACAAATGCTATAGAAAGCACAGGGAGTGGTGTATTGGAGATGGTATAACTCTATATTTCAGAGAGTCCAATAAACTGGAAAATGTAAGAGGAGCACATCCCTCCACAGCACCACTGTGGGTGGTAACACCACACTCCATAATAGTTTAGTATTGGGGATGCAGTATATTTTTTCTGATTGAAGATGATACTGAAATGGGGGGAGGGGGAAGAAAGCAGGGAGGAATCCCCAGGAGAAAGTGTTGTAATAATGGGTGACTTCTGTTACCCTCACACAGATTGGATAACCAAAGAGACAAAACTTTTGGATATCCTAAATGACTGTGCCTTAATTGGTCATAGAACCAACTGAAGAGGAGGCTGCTTAGGACTTAATCCTAAAGGGTACCCAGGAACTGGAATGACATGTAAGTGATATTGGATGGATTGGGAACGGTCACCACAGTGCTCTGAAATCCAACTAATATGCAAGTGGACAATTGTAAAGAAAGTTCAGTGCAGTCACATTCAAGTTCAAAAGAGGAAGCTTCTCAAAAATGAGGGGACTGGTAAAAAGGAAGTTGAATGGGTCAAATCCGCAAAGCATTTGGAGGTTATAAAAACCACAAAAATAGATGCTCAGTTAGAATGCATACTGCAAAATAGGAACGGTACCATCCAGTCCAAGTGGATGCCTGCATGGTTAACAAGCAGAGTCAAGGAAGCTATAAAAGGCAAGAAGGCTTCCTTCAAAAAAAACAGAACACAAACTTTGGTGAAAGAAGTGCAAGCAGATAAGGGTTGCAGCAAAATAATTTGAGTAGCATATTGCTAAAAACATTCAGGCCAGCAATATACATTGGAAGCAGGAAAGCAGACACAGCAAGGTGTGCTAAGGGAGAATATAGAGATTACATAGAAGCTGAATGAATTATTTGTGTCTGTCTTCACTATAGAAGATAACGTATCTACCTAAACTGACTTTTTCAGGGAGGGAAAATCTAGGAAATCACAGACTAATTAACTTAACATCTGTTCTGGGTAAATTGATGAATAACATAATTTTTTCTTTCTTTCTTTTTTTCTTTTCTTTTTCTTTTTTTATTATTAATTTTTTTCCCTAAAAATGAAAACAAAAATACAACATAAACATTGTGCACACACCCCCACCTCTTGGGACCAAGTTATATTTCTCCCCCAAAATATTTATATATGAGATTATTCTATATTCCAAAAATATAACAAATCTTGACAAGGTTCGTTCCCCTTCCCCTTCACCAACACATACCGGTAATCCAAAAATTTACCCCAAATGTTCACAAAAGTGTCTTTCTCCAATTGTCCTTTTTGACACTTAATATTACAAGTTAATTTATCATTTAGCGCAATATCCCATGCCTCTTTATACCATTCAGTAATTGAAAAGACATGTTGAACCTTCCATTTCGTAGCTATCATTAATTTAGCTGCTGTTAACAAATTCACAATCAATTCTTTAGTATTTTTTAAACAAACTAACTTTTCTGTAATTGTTAACAATGCTAATTTTGGGCAGACTTCTAATTCCATTCCAATTATTTCTGATATTTCTGCAAACACTTTCTGCCAAAATTCCAGAACATTTTTACAGCTCCACCACATGTGGGCATATGTACCTTTTACATTACACCCTCTCCAACACAATGCGGAGCAATTGTTATCTATCCGATTTAATCTTACTGGAGTTAAACACCATCTTCATACCACTTTATAAAAGTTCTCTTTTATCCTAGTTGACATAACTCTTACAATACGTCTATCCCAAATATTTTTCCAACTTTGTTTCGATATTTCCTCATCAAATTTATTATCCCATAACAATTTAAGAGAATCTTTATGCTCTTCTTCTTTTTGTAACATCGCATATAAAACCTTTGTTGTACCTCTTGTTGAAACATTACCCTCTATAGCTTCTCTAGTCAAAACTGTCTTTTCAAAATTGGTTAGTTCGCTTTTGCTGTCCATTCTTGCCCTCCACTTCTTTAACCACAGTTCCAATTGCATTGAATTTAACCATGAAATTCTCCCTCTTCCTACTATTTCTATTATATGTTCTCTAGTCTTCAATTTTTCCACCCAATCCATTAATTTAAGCTTCTATATGTCTTACATTTTCTGGAAAGTCCTCCATGACCACTACCGGAGTTAACGGAGATGCCTCTGGTGTAAAAAAATTCCTCGTGCTATTCCAACTCTCTAACATACTCCTCAAAAAGGGATTTTCTAGTCCTTTTATAATATTATTTATATTTTTCTTAAATAATATATTCACCATCATGTTTCCTAATGCTCGTGATTCTAATTCCAACCACATTTTGTCTTTCGCTGCTATAATGTCCAAAATATGTCTTACTTGGTTGGCTAAATAATACCACTTTATATTAGGAAGACCTAAACCTCCTATTTTTTGAGCTTTATACCAACTGTATTTATTAATCCTTGATCTTTTCCTTCCATTACAATATTCATTAATAATTGATTGCCAATCTTTAATTTCTTTTTCTGTAATCTTTACTGGTAACATCCTAAACAAAAAGTTTATTTTAGGCAATATCTTCATTTTTACCAACGCTATTCTACCAAACCATGAAAGTCCAATTTTTTTATACTCCTCTATTTTATTTTTAACCTCTGTCTTTAACTTTCTAAAATTTTGTTCTCCTACTTTATCAATATCTTGTGTAATTTCTATTCCTAAATATTTAATTACATTTGTAATTTTAATATTATATTTTTTCTTTAACATTTCATTCTCCTCTTTTTTACTATAATTAAACAATAAAATCTTGGATTTACCCCAATTCATCTGAAGCCCAGTTATTTCTCCAAATTCTTTCAAGTGGTTCTCCAAACCTATCCATTGTTTCAATAGGATTTTTAATTGTTAATAAAGTATCATCTGCAAATAGGTTTATTTTAGTTTGATCTCCAGCCCCCATCCCTATATATTTCTATCTTCTCTTACTACATTTGCTAGTATTTCCATCACTAATGCAAACAAAATAGGTGAAAGGGGACATCCTTGTCTTGTTCCTCGGTATAAGGAAATTTGTTCTGTAATACCATCATTTACCACTACATTTGTAATACTATGGGCATATAGTTGATTAATTACTCCTTTAAATCTTGTTCCAAACCCCATATTTTTTATTATCATTTTTAACGTAGGCCATTCCACACAATCAAAAGCCTTGAAAATATCTAATGCTAATACTCCTGCTTTAACACTATTTTTCTTTATACTATATATTATATTTAATATAATATTAAATATAATATTATTTAATATTAAATAATTATAGTTAAATCGACTGTTTGCCGACCTGCAATAAATCCGCATTGGTCCACCCCTAAATATTTACTCATAAACCTATTCATTCATCTCGCTAGTATTGCAGTGAATAATTTTGCATCTTGATTTATTAACTAAATGGGTCTATACGACCCATTCTCATTTTTTGACTTACTTGTATCTTTGAGTAAATGTGTAAATGGGTTCTGTTAAATCCTTTCCTGGTTTTGGAATTACTATAATCATAGATTGTTTCTATGAGGGGGGAATTTCTCCCCCTTCCATTACATTATTATATAATACCTTCAGCCTTAAAAACATAATTCTATATTTGATAATCAAGCATATGGAACAGGGATGCACAACCTGTGGGCTGCACAACCCTGGGTTTCCAGTGCAGCTCACAGAGCTGTGGGGACAGCACCCAGAGATCCGAGATAATGGCAGGGTTTCACTTGTTAGATATAGCACTAGCAAAGGAAATCCTGCCTGGCAAGGGAAACCCATGTGTGTGTGGTGTGTGTATGTGTACAGTGTCAAGGCCAGTGCCAGATTCCAGTGGGCCCTTAGCATAGTGCTGCTGATGGGCCCATTCTGCTTCTGGAGCCCCCCACTCATTCACCCAAGCCCCCCATTCACTGCTACAGCCCCCACCACCCACCTGTAATGCAACACCAATAGCATTTGCTGGCACAATGGATTTCCCAGCAAAACCTGTTGCTTCAGCAAACGCTGTTGGTTTTGTGCTAGAAATTGCTTATGCTAGTGTGATGCAATTTCCGTTAGTGGCAGTGTCAAATTGGATACTGCTCATAGTTTAGATTTGAAAGGCGATTAAGGTAGGGTGACAAGCGTTCAAAATATTATGCATGGTATGAAGCAAATGGATAGAGACAAATTTCTCTTCCTGTCTCATAATACTAGAACTCGGGTCATCCAGTGAAAAAACAAAAGGAAATGCTTCACAAAGTGCATAACTTATGGAATTCACTGCCACAGGGTGTGGTGATGGCCACTAGCCTATATGGTTGTTTAGACTCGTTCATGGAGGATAGTTCTATCAGTGGCTACTGGACATGACGCCTACATGGAACCCTCAGGTTCAGAGGCTATGTGCCTTTAGTATCATTTGCCGGGGAGCAAAAATGGGAGAGAGTCACTGCTTTAATTTCCTGCTTGTGAGTTTCCCCAGTAGTTGGCCACTGTAGGCAAACAGGATGTTGGGCTAGGTGGACTTTTCATGTGATCCAGCAGGCTGCTCTTACAGATTTGCAGATGCCTGCTGATAAACTCAAAAGCATATATTTAGTTCTAATTTTTAGCATTTTATTTGTACCATAAAAAACTATCCTGAAGCTATAGCAAATCGTGTCTTGTTTTTGCCAGTTTCTGTGGAAAAGACCACATCTGCATTTTTAAATTATGCCTGTTAAACCCCACAATTTAGTGTTTTTGCTGGGAAAGCATTAGAAAGTTGGAATTGGTGAGATTTGGAATGTTAACCTTATATTTGAGATAGAATAATAGTTATATATTCTCTACTGCTTATCTTCTTAAACTTTACTGAAGCCTCATCCCAAAGTTTATAGAAATTTGGTCACCAGTTTTCTTAGCTTTTTAACATGATAATACATTCTTTGTATATCTGTGCTTCAATCTGTATTTGTGAGCTGGCTTGTGCAAGCTGCTTTTGCTGGATTTTTCTCCATTTCCACCTCTTCCACTGTAGTCCTCTTCTGAAGATCCTCCATCTCTCACAAGAGCTTTACAGGAGGTACAGGGGACAGCGGCAGGGAAGAGGAGGTGGGAAAGCCCATTGCACAAGAAGACTTCCACTTTTAGATGCAACCTTGAGTCTCCAGATAGGGTGTGGCATTTTCCCACAAATCTTGTTAAGCAATTTTATAGGGATAAAGTAAGTGGCTTTGGATCTTTTCTCATTTTTTGACTTACTTGTATCTTTGAGTAAATGTGTAAATAAATCAGGCATAAGTGAATTCGAGGGTGGCTATCCCAGAGACAGAATATACGTAAGCAAAACATCAGTGTTGCTGCCATGTGTACACACACGTGTACACACACACACACACACACACACACACACACAGTCAGTACATCATCCATGTTTAGGATATTTGGCTTTTGTTTGTAACCTCAAATATCTCCCCTGTTAATGACTTATTCTAGGACATTGGCTGTAACTTCTCACAGGTGTTTAATCAGAAATAAATATGTGTATGCATGTGCAAAATGTGCAGTTATTTGAAGAAAGATGGTTGCAGCTTGTTTCTGGAGGACATTATGTAGATTGGCAAGGGTTTCTTGGTATTGTTTAACAATAACCATGACAAAATGACCCACTCCCCTAAAAAACTACCGGTATATTGCTGAAATGAAGAAACCTGTGTGGGAGCGCACAGTTACTAGGAGTGGCTTTTTGTGTGGAATAACTGTGAACTCCATTCAGTTCAGGTACTCAAAACAAATTCCTGGACTCAGTTCTTTCATTCTAAGTGCATGTCTCTTGCACCTGGCTCTGGTTGGTGACTTCATGGAGTTATGAGCAAGGCAGTATTCTGTTCAGATACGGAACAAATTGTACTTACAGCCATTGTCAACTGAGAGCTTCTTCTAACTCTTTCCTCCCATTCAGTGGCTGCTTGATCTGTTTTAAACATAACTGGAAGTACACTTGTGCCCTTATGCACATACTGGAAAATTCATGCTTTTTTCCCTACCCAGAAATAACTCTTTGCAGGGGGAAACCAACACCCAGGTCCACCTTATGTGTTACTATAGCAGAGGCAGGTATAAAGAAACTTGTCCTGTGGAGAATTTAGTATACAAATAATTTTCTGAAGGTTACTGTGAGAAGTGAAAGTGGCAAGGGATGCTCCCCACCTCCGCTTTGCGGGGAGAGGGGTGGGATAGTTGAGAAACATTCTAGTGCAGAATTTTACTGGCATCCATCACTTGGAATTGTACATATCCTATGGAATACCAAGCAGTAATAACACCTGTTCATTCCTTAACTTTGATTTTAAAACTGAAGCCAAGTAAATGCCAAATTGAGCAATTGCTGCCTCAGTGGTTAGCACAGTAGACTCAATTCTGTGGTGCAACTGATGATATTTATAGCTAGACATGTACATTTTTGCTGTTTGTGTGACTGTAAGTCTGATGCAAAGTGAGTGAGTGACCATGCCCCTTTTTTGAGGAGCAGGATTGTTCTTTTACTTTACATTGAGTATTGGGCTAGTCACCTCTGAAGCACTGGGAAAGGTAGCCGTTTTCAGTGCTAAGCAGGGGAAAGCAGTTATCTCTGATCAGCTGCTCATCGCAGATAAGAGCTTCTCCCTCCATGGCATACAGGGTGGGGCCAGAGGAAGAAGCTGCTGGGATGGAAGGGGACCCCCACCTTCCCCGGGCCTAATCAGGCTGTCATAGGGCATGGGATATCAGGCATATGTTCTTGACTTAGTGGAGCAGGGAGGGTTGTATAGGAATTTGGAAAGTGCACACAGGCGATTTCCACCCTCTGGAACAGCCTGTTTGCTGAGTGTCCTTGTCCTGTTCTCCACTAAAGAACAGGGGTGGGCAGCTTGTGGCCCTCCAGATGTTTTGCCCTATAACTCCCACCAACCCTACCCAGTGGTATAGGATCATGGGAGCTGTAGGCTGAAACATCTGGAGGGCGACAAGTTGTCCACCCCTCCCAAAGGGGGCATGTGGAAATCTGGGCTCTGTTATAAAGGGTCCCTAGGCACAGGAACATTGTGCCTGTGGTGGATTGTACCCAGTCAATTTGGAATGGAAGCTGAGATACTCAGAATAAACTTTTTAAAAAGAAGAAATTTGTGCCCACATGAATCATTCTTTGTTATCCACCTGTTGCCAAAACCATGCTTTTTCTATATACAGTCATGTCATACCGAAAACGATTACTTCAAGTTATTGCTGCTAAAGGTGGTTCTACCAGCTATTGAATCATAAGGTGTACTTAGATTTCCCCACATGGCTTCTCCATTTTGGCTGTATTTCTGTGCAATAAATAATGCCACGGTGTACTCTGTCATGTGTTGTTGTTCATCTGACGTTGTCTTTACCTAATTTTGAGACCTGTTATGGGCCCGATGATTTTTCTTCTGTCCTGATACATGGAACCAGGAACTCGAGAAGGGTGTACTTTCTTTTTCACATGACTATTTTAACCTCCATTGCCTTCCCCACTTTTTGTTGTTGTTTGTTTGTTTTATTGTACAACTATGAACACTGGTTTCATAGTGACTACAAATCTCAGTTGTTTATCATGATCGTAAAAATCATACATCTGCCTCGAGATTTTTTCTTCTTCTTTCTGTTATAACAGTGATTGTTGAAATTATCTGGGGAATTGGTTTTGAAACTAGCATATAGTTTCTTGATGATCAGTGTAGGCTGTAAATCTTGGCACCTGTGCTGGATTTGGAATTACCATTTGGAATATATCTTGTGAAATACAATGCCATTGCCAGAAGATTTTACCAACTCATACAAGGAAGAAGATAGTTAAACTATTTGCTGCCAGAGCATCGTATTGAGAAATATATTGTGGACAGTTTGCAAATGTATTCATTGTAAACTTGCTTTGTAAAATTATTTATTAAAATTCAATTTATATATGACTGCACTGTGAGCCTGACTAGATCAGGACTGCCATAGGGGGAAAGGGTTAAAGCCCTGTACCACCCCTCTACAGGGTTGCACTCTGGATCAGGTCTCCATCACCTGCTGTTTACTCTAACAGTTGCATGAATAGCTTTTTAAATTGTGTGAATTTCATCTCATCTAGCTTGGCATGAAGGTAGCGTCATATGCAGTGTCTTATGTGGCACCTTATTTCCTACCTTTCCTGAAAATAGGCTTATTTGTAGGGATGCTTGTAAATATAGTTATTAATGTGATAGGATTTTTAAAAATATTTTTCCTAACCAAGCTATATGTTCAGCATCAGGGGTGTCATCTGAAACTAATCTGTTTGGGAGACCCATAGTTTATTGAATGTTGTACATATTCTACCTAAGCATAGAGGATCACATAATCAGAACAGAAACAAATGCTATTAAGATAGTTCAGACACAGGATCAGTTAAAGAGCTAAAATTCAGAGATGAATTTACAATTCAGCAATTGGATGTTTCTAAACATACTACTTAAAAAAAAAAAAAGATATCCAAACACACATTACTATAGTTCATAGAATCATAGAATAGTAGACTTGGAAGGGGCCTATAAGGCCATTGAGTCCAACCCCCTGCTCAATGCAGGAATCCAAGTCAAAGCATCCCTGACAGATGGCTGTCCAGCTGCACCTGGAATGCCTCCAGTGTGGGAGAGCCCACTACCTCCCCAGGCAGTTGGTTCCATTGGCGTATTGCGCTAACAGTCAGGAAATTTTTCCTGATGTCCTGGTGGAATCTCGCTTCCTGTAACTTGAGCCCATTATTCTGTGTCCTGCACTTTGGGATGGTTGAGAAGAGATCCTGGCCCTCCTCTGTGTGGCAACCTTTCAAGTACTTGAAGAGTGCTATCATATCTCCACTCAATCTCCTCTTCTGAAGGCTAAACATGCCCAGTTCTTTCAGTCTCTCATATATGTCTTGCCAAAATCAAATAAAATTCCAGCAGTGCAGGTCAGTTATGTCCATATATAAATGTACGGTTAAAATATTTTGAGGTAACATTGCCAGAAGGATTGCTACAGAGCAGTGTTGTCTGTCTTTGAATAGAAGAAACATTCATTAAAACTCCAAGCGTACTTTCTGTGAAATCCTGTGTCCTGCTCATGTGAATTTATTAATGTTAAATAGTCTCTCACCACTTGAATCTGTTTCATTGGTATTGCTACCCCAAATGTTGCAAATCATGAAGTAAGGCTGGAAGTCGGATTTTCTAAACCTTGGATTCTTACATTTCTATGTTTTATGATGTTACTATGCTTCAGTATCAAATGAGCAGACTTACACTCATACAGTAAGACTTCCCGTTGCACTCCTCCCCATGTGCCTGCAAATCTGCTCTGGAGGGGTCTCCAACCCTCCAAAGCAGATTTGGGGGACACATGGGGGGCTGCAAGAGAGAGAAGGAATACATTCCACCAGTGGCTTCTGTTCCACTGGTGGGCAGAAAGCATTGAATACAACTCATGGTTATCTTTTGTGGCTGTCGGTTAGAAACGTATTTGATAAAAAGAATGGTAAGTTAAGGCTGCTATCCTGTATGTATTTACCTGGGAGTAAGCCTCATTGAAATCAGTGGGACTTAGTTCTGAGTAGACTGGAGCCCTAGTCAAGTGTTTAGAAAGGGCTTAAAATAAACATGTGCATTGCAGCCCTCTACTTGTGTGTATGGGGTGACTTTGTGAATAGGAGCGCCTCCTGTTTCTTCTTCGTGGTCTCGGTGTATCACACATATGGGCTCTGTGCCTGCGCTGAGCTAGCTTCGGAAAATTCTTTAGCTGAGGCGAAATGGGCGGGAGCCCCTCCCCCATCGTGCTTGCTCCTTAGCGCGGCTCCCGCCCATTCCCTCAGTTCCTCTTCGACCGCTATTGCGACTAGTAGCTTTTGGAGGTTCTTCAAACTCTCAACATCTTTCCTTTCAAGGAACTATGGCCTTGAAGGCCCCATTCAGAAAATGCGTGCGCTGCGGGGCTAAATTACCCCCAGCAGATGGGCGCACTCTGTGTCTCCTATGTTTAGGACAAGAACACATTGTCGAGACCTGCCACCACTGCCAAACTTTCACTAAGGTGACAAGGAAACAGCGGGCATTAAAACAAAAAACCGCCCTGTGGCAGCAAACTCTCTCAGCAGCCGGTCTGACCATTCCGCGTACCGCAACAACGAAGTCGAAAGCCTCTGCTACGCATACTGCGGTAAAGGAGACGCCATCATCTGAAACCATGCCTAAAAAGAAAAAAGCTCTTAAGCATGGGGAACAGAAAGAGACTAAACTTAAAAAGAAGCCTAAGGTTTCAAAGTCTCCACCAAAGCCCGTCACTCCAGCTAAAACAGCAGAGAGTGCTGAAGCTTTTGAATCAGTCATTCCAGCAAAATGCTCGGTGTCGAAGCATAACGACCCATCGACACTGAGGATCAATGAACCAGCACCAACAACAATGTTCGTGGCATCGATCTCTGAAGGGGAGATCTTGGATTCGCCTCTTAAAGCTGTGCAGTCACTGCAAACGACTCCAGCTTCCAGGAAAAGTGGTTCCGGGCGCAGAGACAGGTCCTTGGTCACTTCTAAGTCTTCCAGTCACCACCGGAGTCTATCTCGATTGGAATCGTCTACCAGACATCCTTTCTGATCTCGAGAGGACCATGCCCACCATGGGCGATATGACCATGACACTCGATATCAATCTCCATGATACCGAGTGGATTACAAGTCTCCAAGCCAACGTCGAGAAAGCTCTTCTGACTCAGAGCAAGCTTCTCGACATCGAAAACAAGGAATCGGCCGTCTTCACGGGTAAAGAAGCCCGGCCGATGTCGACAGCCCACGACATCATGATTCAATTGACACTGAGCATCCTTGACGCCGAAGCCCGGTGCTCGATGTCGAGCGTCCTCAATGCCGAAGCCCGACGATCGATAGCAAACGCTTTTGACGCCGAGAATCGCCCATCAACATTGTGCGTCCTCGCCACCAAAGCCCAGCGCACAACGTCAAGCGCTATCGATGTCGAACCTTGCTGCTTGATGGCAACCGCCCTCGGCGTTGAAGCCCATCCACCGACGTCGAGCGTCGCCAGCGCCGGACCACGTCACGTGGCAATCACCCTCAACACTGAAGCCCGTCACTCGACGTTGAGCGTCGTCGACGCCGAGACCGGTCTAGAAGCCGAAGCCTGATTGAAATCGAGCATCGCAGCCCAAGAAAGATTAGAGGCAGTCTTCGACACCGAAGCCCGCTCGATGTCGACAGCCCTCGACATCGAAGGGGACAACAAGATGTAGATTCTCAATCAAAAGTTGTCCCATCTCGTAGTCCACCAAGGAAATCATTGTTCATTTGGGGTCATACACAAATAGATCTCTTTGCCACATCCGAGAACACCGCCTGCCGCCTTTTCTGCAGCAGAGCATTGTCAGATCCAAATTCCATTACAGACGCCTTTATGATGCAGTGGTTGAGGCATCTGTTCTACATTTTTTCGCCTCTTCCTCTGTTGACATGAGTCATCTCGAGAATCTGGAACAACAGGACGGACTGCACCCTTGTAGCTCCATGGTTCCTGCAACTTCTCCACCTGTCTAGAGGGGAATATCAGTCACTACCGATCATGCCAACCCTACTGACGCAGGCACAAGGCAGCATTCAACACCCAGATCTGAACAGTCTGGCACTAATGGCGTGGAGAATACGGCACTCGTAATACAGGACTTACCTCTTGCAAAACGTAGCATTTTACAAGCTGCCCGTAAACCATCAACAAGGGCATCTTATGCTAGAAAGTGGCTGGACTTTACCAAATTTGTCATTGAATATGGGCAGGATCCTAAAACCTGCACAGTCCAAACTATCTTGGAATACTTGCACACCCTGCTACTGAGGGGCTTAAAGTTATCCTCCATAAGGGTGTACTTGGCAGCAATTTCGGCCAATAGACCTTATGTTACCACGGGAACAGTCTTCACTCACCCGCTAGTGAAACAATTCTTAAAAGGGCTATGGAACATCATTCCTCCAGTCAAGAACTTGATACCAGGCTGGGACTTGCCACTAGTGCTGCGTGCGCTCACACAGAAACCATTTGAGCCATTCGCCACCATAGACCACCGGCTGCTGACATGGAAGACAGCTTTTCTGGTTGCCATAACATCGGCAAGGAGATCTAGCGAACTCTGTGTACTCAGAGAGGACTCACCTTATATGGTCTTTCATAAAGACAAGGTGATTGTCCGTCCAGATCTCTCTTTCATACCGAAAGTAGTATCAGAATTTCATACAGGCCAAGACATAATCCTACCATCTTATTTTCCAAATCCAACTACCGACTTGGAAAGGAGGTTGCACGCACTAGACGTTCACCGTGCATTGGCTTTCTACAAGGACCGAGCAGCCGCATTTCGTCAAACGTCAAGGCTGTTCGTCTGTTATGGTGGCAAATCACGAGGTTTACCTGAGTCCAACCAGAGATTTGCCAAGTGGATTGTGGAAACAATTGAACTCGCATACCAACTTGCACGCAAGCAGTTACCTGGCTCAGTGAAGGCTCATTCGACCCGAGCACAGTCAATGTCTGTGGCGTTTGGGAAAGGCAACCCTCTACCAGAACTCTGTAGAGCAGCCACCTGGTCCGCACCATTGACGTTCATTAAGAACTACAGACTTGATCTTCGAGCTCGGGAAGCAAATGCCTTTGGCTGGGCAGTCCTCTCATCAGTGTTGCAGTGACGTGTGCCGCCGTCCCACCACCGATAAGTCAGCTTGTTACTCTGCCCATATGTGTGATGCACAGAGACCACGAAGAAGGAGGACAGGTTGCTTACTTGTAACTGTAGTTCTTCGAGTGGTCATCTGTGCAGTCACACAACCCACCCATCCATCCCTGCTTGGCGTCATTATCAATTTTGATGGACCTGCCAGTGGAGACAGGGTGTGTCGCTCCAAGTCATCTGGTTTATGGATGAAGCTATTTCGTGTTGTTACATAACAATGGATAATAACACCAAAATGTGTCTCTTGGTTCATGAGGTCTCAATACGCGGTCTCAGAGGAACTGAGGGAATGGGCGGGAGCTGCGCTAAGGAGCAGGTGCAATGGGGGAGGGGCTCCCACCCATTTCGCCTCAGCTAAAGAATTTTCCGAAGCTAGCTCAGCGCAGGCACAGAGCCCATATGTGTGACTGCACAGATGACCACTCAAATAACTACAGTTACAGGTAAGCAACCTGTCCATCTGTGGATACTATCCTGTATCATGGAGAGTGCCCCTTCACAAAGACACCCTCCATGACGAACCCAACGAAGGAGGGTCCAGGGCTAAACCACTCTCTCTCAATTTGTTATTTTAACCCCTCTCTGAATGCTGAATAGGGTGTTACTGTGTAAGGAATCCCAACTGGAATCCATTTGCCAATCAAGAATGTTGTGAATGACTAGGGCAGAGGTGGGCAGAAGATAGATCAGGATCTATTGGTATTTGCGGTAGATGGGCAAGGATTTCTGATTTTTAATTGTTTAACAATAGCAGTTACAAAATGAATCTTTCCCCTTTCCTCCACCCACCCTAAATTGTGCTGCTGAAATGAAGAAATCTTGGGGTAACCAGGACTGACTTTTGTGCGGAAGGATTGTGAGCTCCATTCCATTCTGGTAGCCAAAACAAATTGTTGGGCTCAAATACTTTTATATTAAGTGTATACCTTTTGTACCAGCCTCTGGTTGGTGGATCTTTGAGTTCTGGAATAAAATGGGGTTTGTGTTTCGCAAACATTTTGATACCTGTAAGAAATGCAAGCAGCCTTTTGGGCAATTTTATTTGAGAAATTGTTCTGAAGGAGATGGGGATCAGGGAAAGAAGAAATACATCCCTGAGGTAATGGGGGCAATGCTCCCTTGCTGTGATCCAGTTGTGTTTTGTTGGCTAGTTTGGGGCAATATGGGGGGGTGCATTGAAATGCATATCCCACTGAAAGTATTGCAATGTTAATGGTTGTCACTGGTTCAGCTTGTCTGAGTGTGGAAAGCTAAGCAGGGTCAGGACTGGTTATTACTTGGATGGGAGACCCCTCCTCTAGCTTCCTACATTGAGCAGGGAGTTGGACTTGATGGCCTTGTAGGCTCCTTCCAACTCTATGATCTATGAATCAGTTTGGATATTAATCCACATGCAAATGTTTATTATTTATTTATTACGATCATGTATATGCCACCTTCAGGATACAAATCCTAACAAGGTGACTTACAAGTAACATAAAAATAATAAAATCACAAACAATATCAACAATATTTAAAAAAATAATTGGGATCCTTCCCTTAGGGCAATTGATGAAAGGCCTGGGGTGGGGAAAATCCAGCTGTAGCAGGTATCTATTGCCATCCTTGTCTATTTTCCTCTCTCCTGAAATCCTTCCTACAGGGCAGTTGATGGTAGATAGCCTTGTGGGGCAGGAAGGGGTAAATCCAGCCGGAGCAGGCCCTGAGGTCGTCTGCTTCTCTCCATCTCTCTTGCCTTGCAGAGTTTTTGATAAGCACTTTTCTCTCACCCCATCTTTTTTTCAAATGCAGATAATTACTCCATGGCACAGTAGTTTGTACTTGCAGTGCTCAAATGTTGAACATCTGTACTGCATGGGTTAAATCCAACATGACACTAGTGGAAATCTGCTACAGCAACAAGACTTTCTCCTTCTCTTCTTCCTCTGCAGCCCTCCACGCCACCCAGAAATCTACTCCAGAGGGTTTCCAACCCTCCATAGCAGATTTTGCGGGGGGGGAGGGGGAGAGAATTGCCCCCTTCCCAGTCCTGCTGATGGAACTTCCTCCATCAGTGGAATGACACCATTGGATTCAACCCAATGAGTTTTACTGGTGTGTGCATTTGTATCTGAAATGCTTATTCTCAGCCATTCTGTTCCAAGTAGTCATTTATAACGATAGACAACTAAAGCTGGATTACATTGAAAGTCTTGCTGCCTAGCACTGCTGGGAAACAAAACTGCCTGCATGGCAAGGCAGTGAACATTGGCCTAGTTTCCTGGGAAATGGAGATATGTTCCTTTTCTCATTTTCCCCGCCCCAAGCAACAGCAGATTGAGGAACAATGGCTGAGAACAGCCAAGTGCTACCTGAAATGGCAGCGTTCTCAGTGAAAATTAAACCTCACACGTTTGGCATAGAGAAAGTGAGTTCTTACTTTAGAGAAAGTGAATGATTTCATAGATGTCATAGATCATAGAGTTGGAAGGAGCCTACAAGGCTATCGAGTCCAACCCCCTGCTCAATGCAGGAAACTAGAGGAGGGGTCTCCCATCCAAGTAATAACCAGGCTTGACCCTGCTTAGCTTTCCACGCTCAGACAAGCTGAGCCAGTGTAAGCCACAGGTTCTTGAAAGTTCTTGAACTTTCGTTATAGCTTTTTGTATCTGTGAGTTTCCAGTCTCGTAAAATGGAGAATGGTACACTGGATCTTCAGATACAGTAATTTCAAGTGGAAAGTTATATTTGTAAAGAAGGAATGGTTTTACCAAATTATGTATGTTAGTGAAAAGTTGGCTTATTTTATGTGCAAGTGAACTTCCTGCATAAAATCCTTTTCTAAGAGCCTGTCAGTTTGAAGCTATAGGTGTTTTGTGTGTAGACCTTTAGGCTTGTTCATTTGTTAGTTTACTTCAAGATGAGCCAGAAGACTCAAAGCTTTGTCGGATAAAGAAAACCACAGTATTTAAGATGTTTGAAATAAACTTCTTTCCACATAAGGAATTAACTATACCACCTCATTTAATGTAATCAGCTGTTCATTTTCAACATGGTAGTGACTTACTTAATGGAAAGAATAGCAATTTTCATTCCTTATTGGAAAGAAGTTTACTTTAAAAGCAAAACGGAATAGGAAATGAAACTTTTAAGTCTAGTTCAACATTGTATAACTTGGAACGTTGTCGGCAGTAACAATGCAGATTATTTGCCCAGTGAAGATTACTTTCATGGCTCTCTACTAGAAAAAAATCTCACCCCACCCCTTTCTGGCTGAAGAAGTGTTCTGTGAAACTCAAAAGCACACAGACTGCTATGTGAATTTTGATTGGTCCTAATAAGTACTATTTTACTGTCCCTGATTGATTTCCCCCCCATGTTTGCCTTCGTGGCTTCTGGTTATGGAGATATAGTAACCAATGGGTTGTGATGCTATATCACACCATTCTGCTTTTCATAAGTTCCCCAATGTAGTTTATGTAACAACAAAAATTAAATATAAAATTGCATATTAGACTATGTAATTGAACATAGCTAGTTACTGACTGAATAGGTTGTGGTGGCTGTGTGGAATAGAAATGCTGACTTTTTGTCTAAATCTACCAGAAAATTCTAGCTACTTTATTTTTTTAGTTAGTCTTAGTTAAGCTGCAGACTAGATTAAAACAACACTGAAATGTAATGTGTTTGGTAACCTAAGTATACATATTTTAATCTGGACCTTATAAAAGTTTTCCCAACCTTAGCACAAGGCTGCTATGCCATAAGTACGAATAGTAACTTCTTATGAATGAATAACTAGAGCGATAATATTTCTACACAGTAAATTATTCTAATGACTTCATGCTAAGTAAACCTTTGCAGGTTGCCTGACTAAACTGTAGAACAGCAAGTTGACCTTGGCCATTAGTGCAGCGGATCCCAGGCGTCCAGTCAAATGGGTATCAAGAATTTGGCTGGCACTGGTGGGCAGGAATACAGCAGTAGATATAGTAGCTTTGAGCGTTGCTTGTACAAATGCTGTGTCGTGGAGTAACTGTCTGCACTTGAAATTTTAGAAGGGTTGAGAGAACTAAAATGTTTGTCAAAAGCTGTGCAAGGTGAGAGAGCCTTTTGACCTTCCTTTCAGATTCAGAACTGGCAACCCTCTTTCATACCTCCATTTTTGAAGCTGAACTACCCTAATGTCCTATTTGGATACTTTGACTGAAGCTGAATGCAGTACTGATTCCTCTGCCAGAGGTGGGTTGTTGGAATCACATTGGCAAAAGTTCTCCAGGATCTGCATTGGCTTGTCAGACTTCAGAGGAGAGGTTGTAGCTCAGTGGTGGAGCAAATGTTTTGCATGTAGAAAGTCCCAGGTTCGATCCCTGACATCACCAGGTAGGGCTGGAAAGTTTCCTGCCTGAAACCCTGAAGATCAGCTGTCAGTCAGTGTTGACAATATTGGGCTATGGGCTATATTGGCCAGCTTCCTATGTTTCTAGGGCACAACTCAAGGTGCTGGTTTTGATGTACAAAGCATTAAGCAGCTTAGACACTATGTGGCTACAATACTGTCCTCTCTGTTGTATGTCACAGCAATCTGCACAATCAATAATGTGTGTGCTTTGGACCTATACCATCTCTGTGCCAAGTTCATATGACAAAGAGGTGGAAAGGCATTCTTGGTGGCTGCCCCAAACTAGAATTCTTCCCATTGGAGACCTACTCAGATCCAAGCCCAAGCTTCTTCCAAAAGCAATACAGGACCTTTTGGTTAAAAAATAAAATAAATAAAATAAAAATACAACCCTACTGATATTTAAAGGGTATTATTTCTTAAGCTTGTGAGTATGGAAAGGATTTGAGTTTTCTTTAAAACTATTTAAAACCTTGTGGCTTCTTTACTGGAACACGTGCATTCTTTATTCACTGCTTGTTCAAAAGCCAAAGAAGGTGTAATTTGATCTTTTAGCCACGTTTGGTAAATACTAGTTTTGTGGGTACATTATGTTCTGCTGTTAAGAGAAAAACGTGCTGCCAAATATGTAGATTTTTTTTTCCTATCCACTCAGTTTTGTTTCCTCTTCACTTTAATTTGTTAGACAGCATTAATTACCTTTGTATAAACATCTGTTTTTATTGCTGTGTGAAATTGTATTCTATACCTGTTGAAATGTTTAAACAAAATTCCTCACAAAATCTTCAGTAGAACATAAGTCTTCAGGCACACTAAAATAAAGACCATTGCTTGCTGCTACTTAGCATGCCCTTTACTGCCTAATAAAAGATAACATTTTGTTTGAATGTGGAATTACCCAAATGCTCAATTGACCTTGAAAAATGTTATATCGGCCTTGCCCTGCCTGGTGCCCTCCAGATGTTTTGGACTACAGCTCCCTTGGCCCTGCTGATAGGGCCAACAAATAAATGGGGAAGGATGCTATAACTTCCATGATACCATGAATGGCTTCTCAGAAAAATTGAACTGTAGTAGCTTGGTAGATTTGGGCAAACTTAACACTCTTCCTTATCACTCTCCCCCTCCTACGTATATAGGATAGAACATATTTCCCCCCCCCCCCCATCTATAACTACAAATAGCATCTATGCGATCTCCTTTTTAATTGAATATTCTCACAATGTTCTGAGAAGTGTTGTGTGACTCTGCTCATGTATGGCTGCTCTCAATCTCTCTTTTTTGGTGTGGAAGGAGAACAGCATCACAGCAACCCTTGTATTAGGCCTTTAGTTAACTTGAGTCATTATCTCCTAAGAACGTTTGTGCATTGCCCTCAAGTGTGTCCTCCCCATTGTACGTATGTTGGGAAGTCAATTAAAATATTGATTTGTTTTAAAGCATTCTTACCCTGCTCTTCAGCCAAAAAGGCTCCCAAAGCAGCACTAAGATTGGCAACAAACAAGAGGGTCCTTGCCTTCAAGTTTACAAGTTAAGATATGACACAGAGGGAAAAAGGAATGAGGAAGGAAAAAGAAAACAAGCAAACTCAGGCACCAATTGTTAATGTTACAAAAGTTCTTCTAAAGACCAGCTGGTATGGAAACATTTTAGGGCGAGAATAACCCCTTTTTGAGCTGTTCTCTCAGCTGAGCCAATGGAGTGGCACTGCTTCCTATTTCTCCTTCTGCGGCAACCTGATGGAGCATTGGAGCTCTTAAGAAAGCATCTTTCTATAGGGCCCAACAGCTTAAGAGGCAAGTTATTGAGCCCCGCATCTCACTGCAAACGAACTCCCAATACTTTTCAAGGCCAGACACCCTCTTAACTATCACCTCTCTCCTGAACCGCTGCCTCCTCGAAGACATACCCAACATGCCTTTGTGAATGAGAATTTGTGTAAACTGATGTGTTCTATTATATACACTGATATAGCTTGTTTTCAGAGAGGAGGAGGAGGAATTAACATTGTTTAAACCTTCAGATATAAGCTGCCAGTGCTCACAAATCTGTATAGAGAAATAAAGTCTAGTTATGTGGACTTTATAATTTGACCATTCCTTTTCTGGCTGGTACTGTTAATTAATTGACTATTCCTTTTGTGGTTGGTACTGTTTGATTAAATTATCACTTCTGACCCTGAGCTGTCCACCCACGTGAAGCAGTTTGTTACTGCATGTTCTCCTTATGAACAGAGAGAGGGCAAGCTATTTTGCCAGGTTGTGAAGTACTGCACTGGTCCAGCCTTCTCCAACCTGGCACACACACACCCAAATGTGTTGGACTGCAACTCCCATAATTCCCAGCCATCATGGCCATTGGCCATGTTTAAGCGAAATATACCGCAGTGTAGTGCAGAATCATGAAGTGCATTTTCACTTGCCCAAATGCTGACTCATGGACAGAATTGTACAGTAAATAATGATGGTAGACAATCTGAGCTGCATTACAATCTCTCCCGAACAGTCACCAAATAAGTGAGCAGTATGGATACCCACAGTCTCCTGCAAAAGGCAGAATGCACTAACATGCTTTGCATGCCTTTGCTTGTGGTTCATTCATTATGAAAGCAGCCATGGCTGCTCAACCACCCAACATCTGGAAAATGTGGGCATCATGATTACTACCTGGAAAACATGCACATATGTGTGCAAACATGCCTCTGTACTTTAGACAGTGGAATTTGTTCTTATTATATAACCAAGCTTCTGGACAGGCTGGTGCAATTATGGGCATATTAATACCTAGAATAAAATATTTGAGTGTATTAATAAAATCGACACGTTAATTCATATTCCTTGTGGTTTTGAAAAGTTTAGACCTTGTTATCCAAGAGCTGACATTTGTTTATTTTTTATTGATGATTTTCACAGAATTATTCAACTGAAGATCTGTTTATACTATATTATTTTGCAGTTGGGCTTGAGGCCTTAAGATTGGTGACTTTGCCAGTCCTCCCCCCACCCCCAACAAGGTTTCTTGCAAATTAGAATATTTTCCCTAAATGGGTAGTGGTAACCTTTATGTATTGAGAAGCAATATGCAGAAGATGGTGTACATCTTAAAGATTACTGATCTATTTGTACAGCAGTTTGTCCTGAACGATAGAGTAACTGCAATATTTGCACTCATTATACCAAGAGTAGGTGGTTCTTACAGTTATAGGATCAGGTTTTCAGTTGCTCATCAGCCTCTCTTCTCAGGTTGATGAATTTTTTAACAATTGACGTGTCATAGCCCCATAAGCCATGGCTTTAAAAAAAAATCTGCCTTGTTATGTACGATTATAACTGTGAACTGGTGACATCTATGTAAATACCTTTACATTTATTAATGTGAAGTCTTGTATCATATAAGACATCTAGAAGACTGAGGCCAGCCAGATCCAAAAAAGGTGCATGTTTATGCAGGAAAAACTGCACACACAGCCAGAACTTAATTTGCTGCAACAGTTCTCAGAGCTGAAAAGACAAGCTGCTGCTTCAGCTGATCAGCAGAGTGCATCTCTGGCAATGGTTAATGCTGCAGTAAAAAGAGAAAGCAAAGCTCTGGCTGTACACACAGTTCTTTGCCCCTGTGCCTGTTCTTCATTTGGATGCCATCCTTAGTTCAGTAGAGCAGAATACATAATTATATCTGTATTACAATATTTGTATCCCACTTCTTCCACCCAAATAGAGTCCTCATAGCAGCTTTCAGTAATACAATAAAACAGTAAACAGTATTAAAACAAAAGGGTCAACAATAGCACAGTAACTGCACAAAAACCAAGCAGCAGCAAAATCACATCAGCACAGCAAAGATAGCAGGCCCTGGCCTCAAACACACATTCAATAAAGAGGGTAGCTGGATCTTCCAGGTCCCTGGCTTCCACAACTCTCCAGTCAGAGCAACATTTAACAAGGCCTTTCCTGATGAATGCAGGGTATGGTCAGGTTACTGGTCCTTCAGATATCCAGGTCCCAAACTATTTAGGACTATAAAGATAATAACTACCACTTTTAATTGGTCCTAGAAACATTGTGAGCCAGAACAACTGGTACAACATTAGCATAATATGGCCAAATTGCAGGACTCCTTGTTGCCCCATTTTGCCCCATTTGAAGTTTCCAGACCTTTTACAATGGCAGCCCCATTCAGAGCCCATTACCATCTAATCTGGAAGTGACCAGGCCTTGTGTAACTGTAGCAGGCTGCAGTTGGAGAACTAGATGATGCTAAGCAAAAGGACTCCTGACCAGCAACTGCTTGAGCATAACCAAACTATGTACCTGCTTCTTTAGACGAAGTGCCATCAGATCGAGAACAGGTCTTCTTGGATCAGCCCACCCTCATTACTTCAATCTTGTCTAGATTAAACTTCAGTTGTTAGCCCAAATTCATTCTTTCACTGATTCAGGATTTCCACAGCTTCCCTAGACTAGAATCAGATGGAAAGGTCTGGGAGGGGGGAAGGGCAGGGAAGAGAGCTGAGTGTCATCAGTATACTGGTAATACCATATTTCCAAACTCCAGACTACCTATCCCAATGGTTTCATGTAGATGATGAAATGGGGACAAAATGAACCCCTGCAGGACCCCAAAAAGCAACAGCCATGGGAGACAAATGGAAATCTCCCAATACCACCACCGGAGACCATCCAGGATCAATCAGAATCATCATAAAATGGTACCTCCAATACGCATAATGAACAAATTCATTGTTGGAGTGCTTTTGACAGTTGGTGCAATTCATTGCCATTAAATTCAGTTTTCCCTTCAGCTTAAATTCCTCCCTGTCTGGTGTGCAGAAGGGTCCTGCCACTCCAGCACAAATATTTGCACGTGTATTGGTGAGAGAATAAAGAGTCAGACACAAGTATGTATGGTTTAAAATCTGGGCCACATTTATTGAATTGAAGATCTGAGAAGGGCAAAGTGCGGTACTAACCTACCCCCGGCCACTGGCCGGGAAAACAATGATTGGAGCGAAGCCATCCTTACTGGATCAGAGGTGGAATGACCCGCCACGGTCCAGTTGGACTCCATGCGGAGCTGGAGGGCCTTACCAGTGTCGCCTCCCATTGGCGCCACGAGACAGCCAGTGCAGATGAGAAAAGGTAGTACCTTAAAGGAGGCCTAATCTTCCTCTTGCCAAGCCTCAAGACATTAGCGAGGGAAGCCTCGGGTAACCGCCAGTACAGCAACTCAAAAACACACATGGCAAAAGCAACTCAAAAACACACAGCAAAAGCAACTCAAAAACACATAGCAACTCAAAAACACACACGCAGGAATATACAGCACACTCACAGTCACAAGCAAAAGCACAGCAAACAAAGGAACAATACCATGAGGCCACCAGGTGGATGAAGCAGTCAGACTCCTGTGTGCCGAGCAGCTGCAGCCAAAAACGACGAAAGAGGCTGAGGGCGGGAAGACAGGGCCTTAAGAGCAGCCCCCATCTTCCCGCCCAGCGCAGCCCATTGGCTCAGCTAGTGTGCACAGCCCATTGGCTCAACCAGTGTGCCTAGGTGTGTCTTCGACTCTCTCCCTCTCCCACGTGCAAAGTTCTTCCTGGCCCCAGGAGGCGGGGTCAGGTGAAGGCTAATCTATGTTCTCTGTGAACTGCAGAGAACCTGGGGAAGAGAAAATTTCTCCCTTCTCACTGGCTTTTGTGTAAGCACCGAGGTACTGTTTGCACCTTCTGTAAAGCCCATCATGAAGACAGAGAAAATTGCTCACTTCGTGAATTCTCTGCAGTTGGAGAACTTGGGAAGGGTTGGTTCTTCTTCATGGTCTCTGTGCATCACACACATATGGGTTCTCTGCGCCTGCGCTGAGATCGTTCGGGAAACTTCTAAAGCTGAGGTGAATTGGGCGGGAGCCCCTCCCCCCGCGCGTGTCCCTTAGCGCGGCTCCCGCCCATCTCCTCAGTTCCTCTTCGACCGCCATTGCGTGTAGTCGTCGGGTTCTTCTCTCCTCTCTCCGGAGTAGTATATCAGCTGAGTTAGCCTTTCCTATCACCTTTTTACTTCATAATCTTCTCTCTCTTCCTCTTTCTTCGACTAATCTATCTCCTTTTTTCAAAAAAAAAAAAAAAATTATTACAAAAAAACTCTTACTATACCCGTATCTCTCCCCCGATCTCATCCACCTATCTCCTAATCTCTTCTTTATTATTCTAACTATGCCTCTGAAGGCACCTTTTAGAAAATGCCAGCTGTGTGGGACGAAAATCCCACCCGCTGATAAGCACCTGCTGTGCTTGCTTTGCCTAGGGCAAGGCCATAAAATGGAGACCTGCCAGGACTGCCAGGCCTTTACAAAACAGGCCCGAAAACAGCGCCAAACTAAGCTGCGAGCTCTCCTATGGGAGCAGTCCCTATCAGCTAAAGGGCCTGATCCGGAAGAGAGACCTGGGGGATCCCAGTCAGCCAAGAAGCCGGCAAAAGATACTTCTGCGGCGAAGAAATTGGCGAAAAAGGCCCATAAAGATAAGGCACAACGCCTGAGAAAGAAAATGGCGGACAAACCTGGCAAGGACGCTGAGCCTTCTACCTCAGCTGCCATGAAGGTCTCAGAGCGTACGGCTCTACTAATGTCGGCGATGACTGGGGCTCGAGATCGAGCTACGGGACCGATTGCCCCCCAGTCTCCTCCGATCTCGACGACGTCTCCTCGAGATCGAGAATCGGGTTCGAAAACCCCAATAAAGCAACCGCCGACTATAACCACCTCCCTGTCGGAGGGAGAAATTGTGGCCTCGCCACCGATGGAACGACCCCGTTCGGGCTCGAGGGGTCCTCCACCACGTCTCTCGCCTCCAGCAGCATATGCTAGGGAAGAGCGGAGGGTGCACGGTCCATCACGTTCCCCTCGGTACCGAAGCCGTGATTCGCCCTCGAGAGATTCTGCCTCCCGATCCGTCTACTCCCACCGCCGTGATGACAGATCGTGGTCGGGCTCCTATTATTCGGGCTCGAGATCTAGGAGCTACAGATCACGATCCCGAGACTCACCTGACCGGAGAAGGCGCGATTATTACTACCGGCACCGACGCTCCCCACCTCAAGAGCGCAGGCATAGGTCTAGATCTCCTACGCCAAGGCAGAGTACAACCGTATTCCGGGCACCCGTCGAGACCGTAGTCCAACCGACCGCCTCGACCTCGACTGCCCAGACGATTCTCGCCCCTGTCGTCGCGACTCGTTCGTCGTCGGGATCGGCGTACGTATCGGACTCGGACTCAGTGGCCTCCTCCTCCCATTCCACCTCACCAGATGCACGGGTGGAATCCAAGGAAGCGATCTCCCCTTCGGAAGACATGGGCAGCTTCTCAGAGCATGTCAGCCGGATGGTGACAGCTCTAGGAGTGGAGGCGAAAACCGCGAAAGGAAAAGCAAAGGACGACATCTACGCGGTCCTGAAGTCTACACAGTCCAACCACCTGCTCCTTCCTTTCCTGCCAACACTGCTGGAGACGGTGCAGGAGACCTGGAAAACTCCGGCCTCTACGAAACCAACAGCTAAGAGGCTGGAGTCGATGTACAGAATCCAGGAGGAGGGAGCTAAATTCCTGTTTTCCCATCCGACCCCGAACTCGCTCATAGTTAAGTCAGCGCAGTCTCGTGGGGGAAGACAGCACACAACGCCGGCAGACAAAGAGGGTAAGACATTAGATTCTTACGGCCGTAGGATCTATTCCTCGTCTTCCCTCGGACTGAAGGTATCTAACTATGAGGCGCTACTAGCTAGATACCAGATGTTCATCACAGAGAAGCTGGGAGACCTCTGTGATTATCTGCCGGACGACAAAAGGGACCTGGCGGCACAGTACATCAAGGAAGCAACCAGTATCGGCGCTTTACAGATGAATACTGCCCGCCACCAGGTCGATAGCCACGCTAGGTCGATGATCGGATCCGTGGCTTTGAGGAGACACGCCTGGCTTCGCTCTACCAATCTGACTCCCGATGATAGAGCGAAGATACAAGACCTTCCTTTTGACGGAGAAGGGTTGTTCAACGCCACCACAGATGACTCCCTCGACTCCGCTCAAAAGGCTCTAGCGACGGCCAAGAAGATGGGACTTGTCCGCCAGCCCCCATCTCAACAATTCAGGCCGAGACGATGGTCCCGATTCCCATACCCCTCCTCACAGTATCAACCAGCTGGACAATATCGGGGTGGGAATCGTCGGCCTCAAGCCCCACAACCTCAGGCACAGCAACGCTCGTACCCTCAACAGCGCTCGAGGGGCTCGCGGAGGGGGGGCGACTTCGCTCGACGGCGCCTTTGACTCCGTCACCGGCCCGACCGACTTGTCTCCTCCAGTCCAGCCTGCTCTCAACACCAGCAGACCGATTGCCTCGTCTCCACCACCTCATGCACCTCTCTTCGGCTCCCGGCTCCACCAACACCTCCGGTCCTGGAGGACCATCACGACGGATCGATGGGTGTTGAGCATAATAGAGCACGGATACAGGATCGAGTTCAGAGTCCTTCCTCCTTTCCTCGGGATCAAGACCACCCGTCCAAATCGAGTGCTCCTAGAAGAGGTGTCAAACCTCCTGCAGAAAGGAGCAATACAACCGGTTCCCGCAGAGAGCTTGGAGGACGGCCTGTACTCCAGGTACTTCATCGTAAAGAAAAAAGGAGGAGGACTCAGACCGATCCTGGACCTTCGCACGGTGAATCTCTTTATCCCACCAAAGAGATTTCGTATGGTCACACTCCAGTCGCTCCTCCCACTACTTCAGAGGAACGATTGGTTTGCATCCATCGACCTCAAGGACGCGTACTTCCACGTCGCCATCCACGAGGACACCCAAAAATACCTTCGGTTCCGAGTGGGAGACGACACCTTCCAGTTCGTAGTTCTTCCATTCGGACTTTCCACCGCGCCGAGGGTGTTCACGAAGTGTATGGCTGTGGTCTGTGCGAATCTTCGGGCGAGAGGAATCACCGTCTTCCCGTACCTAGACGACTGGCTATTAGTGGCTCAATCAAAACGGGAGCTCCAGCACGCACTGGAAGAAACCCTGTACCTCCTAGAAGACCTGGGACTCTGCCTGAACGTGGAGAAATCGGTCCTTCAACCAGTAAGGGAGATACAGTACATCGGCGCGAAACTAAACGCCTTCGAAGGTCGGGCTTATCTACCAAGCGACAGAGTGCGTCAAGTAAAGTCACTCGCAAAAAGAATTTCGAAGCAGCCAATATGCTCCGCTCATACGATTCAACGCTTACTAGGACATATGGCCTCAACAATTGCGGTCGTACGATATGCGAGACTTCGCATGCGACCTCTTCAGACATGGTTCATCAAGGAGTTCAAACCAGAGAAAGACAAACCATCCGTCCGACTATATCTTCCTCGAGCCGTAAGAGAGTCCTTGAGATGGTGGCAACAGGAGTCGAATCTGAACGCGGGCATACCGTTCCAGTCTCCGACACCGAACCGCATATTAACAACGGATGCATCGTTGCTGGGATGGGGGGCCCACTCAGGCGATCACGTCGTGCAAGGCACATGGACGTCAACACAAGCCGCCAAACACATCAACTGGCTAGAACTGATGGCCGTTTGGAAAGCACTACAAGCCCTAGAGCAATATCTCTCGAACTGCCACATCCAAGTCGTGACCGACAACACTACGGTGGTCGCGTACATAAACAAACAGGGCGGCACGAGATCGACGCGCCTCACAAGACTGACCATGCAACTCTACGAATGGGCTCTACTTCGAGGGATGTCTTTTGTAGCGATCCACATCGCAGGAAAGTCCAATGTACTTGCAGACACTTTGAGTCGCGTGTCGATGCAATCGCACGAATGGACGCTGGACAGGAAGGTGACCAACTCACTGTTCCAACGCTGGGGTCATCCGAGGATAGACCTATTCGCCACCAGCGAAAACACAAGGTGCCCCATGTTCTGCAGCAGGGCAGCTTCGGACCCGAATTCGATCACCGATGCTTTCCTGATGGCCTGGAGCGGCGACTTCTACTACCTATTCCCCCCAATCCCACTTCTTACACGTGTGATCGCCAAGATAGCTCGGGACGGAACCAATTGCATCCTAGTATGCCCGCGGTGGCCGCGTCAACCTTGGTTTGCGCACCTTCTCAACCTCTCACAGGGAGATTATCTCCCATTACCACTACAAGACAATCTACTAACACAACACAAAGGCAAAGTGTTTCACCCCAACCTACGTTCTCTAAACCTAATGGCCTGGAGAATCAGATAGCAGCGGATACAGACCTATCGGACGCGGTGAAGGAGATCCTCTTAGCAGCAAGGAAGCCTTCCACAAGGCTCTCCTACGCCAGGAAATGGACTGCTTTTCTTAATTTCGTCTCACCTTTAGGCAAAGACCCATTGACTTGCTCGATCTCGACCGTTCTCGATTTCCTACACTCACTAATGACCCGTGGCCTGAAATTCTCATCAATCAAAGTCTATCTAGCAGCTCTGACAGCGCATAGAACTGCCTCAACGGGGACGTCCTTATTCGTACATCCATTGATCAAGCAATTTTTAAAGGGGCTTAAAAATCTTCGACCTCCAGTCCGCAACATAGTCCCAGGTTGGGATTTACCCTTGGTCCTGAATGCTCTGACAAAGCCACCGTTCGAGCCCATGGCTAAAGCAGACCTGCGACTGGTATCGTTCAAAACACTATTCTTAATAGCGATTACTTCGGCAAGAAGAGTGAGTGAACTACACGCTCTCCGAGTGGACCCACCTTACACAACCTTCCACAAAGATAAAGTCGTCCTAAGACATGACATAACTTTCTTACCGAAGATGGTGTCAGAATTTCACCTAGGACAGGACATTATTCTACCAACGTTCTTTCCGTCCCCATCGTCAACGATCGAGAGGTCGATGCACAGCCTCGACGTCCGACGGGCCCTACTATTCTACAAAGCCCGTACGGAATCGATAAGGAAGACCAATCAACTTTTTGTGTGCTACGGCCCCCCAAAATCGGGCCTCTCTGTATCCAAGCAAAGACTATCCTCTTGGATAGTAGACACTATCGAACTTGCCTACCAATTAGCTGGACGTTCTCTACCAGGGTCCGTAATAGCCCACTCAACCAGGGCGCTATCGACCTCGACAGCCTTCGGAAAAGGCATTCCTTTACTGGACTTATGTAGGGCGGCGACCTGGTCTACCCCCTCTACTTTCATCCAGCATTACCGCCTCGATGTTTGAGCCAGAGAGCAGAACGCATTCGGCAGAGCGGTCCTGTCTTCGGTCACCATCTGACTACCGACACCGACCCACCTCCGGTAAGTCAGCTTGCTAATCTACCCATATGTGTGTGATGCACAGAGACCACGAAGAAGAAGGACAGGTTGCTTACCTGTAACTGTAGTTCTTCGAGTGGTCATCTGTGCATTCACACAACCCGCCCTCCTTCCCCGCTCGGTGTCTTCATCGAGTTCGATGGATACCAAAAGGGAATGGGTTGGGACACCGTTTTTAACTATCCTACTCGATATCGAAGTGTATGCCGAGTTCGTATTTTCTTTTTATGGTATCAAACGTTTGCAATGTTATCCTCGGTCCCGACGGTCGCAATAGGCGGTCTCAGGGAACTGAGGAGATGGGCGGGAGCCGCGCTAAGGGACACGCGCGGGGGGAGGGGCTCCCGCCCAATTCACCTCAGCTTTAGAAGTTTCCCGAACGATCTCAGCGCAGGCGCAGAGAACCCATATGTGTGTGAATGCACAGATGACCACTCGAAGAACTACAGTTACAGGTAAGCAACCTGTCCTTTCTTTCCCTTCTCTTTGGGCCAATGTGACCACAAATAATTGCTGGCTATTAAGTTAAACCAAAATGTGTGGACCCCTACTCTTCATTTTGTCTGATCAACTCTGTAGTACGAAACAGCTGTGTTCATCTTGCATTGGCAAAGGTTGCATGTCATTCCTTAGTTTGATCTATTTAACAAATATGTATGTTTTGCTATTTTTTTGTCTGTCAATATAATTGGAATTTGTAACAACTTAAGATTCAATGTATAAAGGTTACAAAACCTTGTATAAAGGTTACAAAACTCCTTGTTACATGGCATTTGGTTTTCAGATAAGTCCTAACCTACTTCAGAAAGAGGGGATCACTCTGGACTAGATCATGAAATGGCTATAAAATTGATTCTTTTTCTTCAAGTTTGCAAAATGCTCTATGATCCCTCTAATTCTCCTTTTAAAGGGTGGGATGGGTGGGGCGAGGATGAAGAATAAGATAGTGATTCATTTAATGCATTGTGGTATTTTTAAAGAGAAAAATTATGCTTCTAGCTGTAGAGTTAAATGGTCAGAATTACTGATAAGGAAAATGGTAGGTCACAGTTCAAACAGTTTATGTTGTCAGTTCTATAAAAATGTGACCTGGATTCCTTTCATTTGCTAAATTGACCCATGCAAGTTCTGTCTTTCCAAAACATGAAACTACTCTATCCTGAATTTGTGCTGCTCAAAATTATACATTCCCCAATAAGTAATTCACTTGTCCAGTGCAAGGACCTCTGGGGGAAAAAAATATGCAGAAAGTACTTTGGACAATAAAGCTGCTGCTGGGTAAAGATATAAGATTAATTGGATCATACGAACTGTATGCATAGCTTAGGGTTGCTAGCTTGGAACAGTAATGTGACAGCTGAAAGTAACTTCATTGCCTTTTGGGGGGCAATTAGAGGGAAAATAAGATAGTGAATATATATGTGCTGTGGTAACATGTAGGTGGGTTTTAGTGCTTTAGCGCGGGATGTGACGTGACGGGACTGCCGGCTGCGCGGGAGGCGAGCTGCCGCTTTCAAAGGTACGAAGCGGCGGGAGCCTGCCCAGGAGTAGACATGGCAGCGCGCGAGGCGCTTCGCCTCCACGGAAGTGGCCACTCGGCTGGTCGGAGCAGCAGCGCGAGGCGGCAGCCGCGCCCAGCCACACCTCGCAGGAAGCCCCCGCCTCCTGGCCACTCGGCCGACTGGAGCAGCAGCGCGAGGCGGTGGCCGAGCCCGGCTGCGCCTCGCCTCGCGGGAAGCCCCCGCCTCCTGGCCACTCGCTTGGCCGGCCGGCGCAGCAGCGCGAGGCGGCAGCCGCTCGCTCAGCCAGCGCCCCGCGTTGCTAGCATAAATTTAAATTTGAAAGACATCTTGCTGCGGCCGCGGCTCGTGTTGCGAGACTTGCTCGTCTTTCAAATGTAAATTTATGCCAAATTTTTCCTCGTCTTACGAGAAACTCGCAAACCAGGTTACTCGTAATCCGAGGTATTACTGTAGTTTTGTACTACAATCAAACAAGTGTTACCTTTTTAAAATTGAATTTGCATGCATGCCTGTGTTACACTCAAGGCTCTTGGCAGTACCCAAACAATTTTTTTCTGAGAGAGTGCAGCACTGCTGGTAGGCTCAGTTTAAGTGCTTGTTCTATGGGGGCCCCATGTTGGGCCTATAATATGGTCACTGCAGTCAAAATAGTCATAGCAGTAGTTATGCCACCTTAGTTGTGCTAACCTATATGAATAGGTTCCACATATTGATATTGGCTTATACAATCAACACCAATATGCAGTTCCTACTGGGTTGTTGTCAGCAGCCCCTATGGGTATTTTCACGTGAGGCTCACATGAGTCTGAATCGGGCACTAGAAGCATTAACAGATGTTTGTTCCTTTTCCCCAGTTTTTTTTCCTAACTTAGTTTCATTTGTTAACTACATTTTTGGTGATAAACATGTTTGATGCAAAAACTAGTTAATACTGAACAGGATTGAAAAGAGTGAGGCTTACACAAGGAGTTTACACTAGCTAAATGGACTTCTGACTTTCTGAGCTTTCTGAGCCAGTGTGCCATAGTGGTTAGAGTGTTGGACTGGGACTGGGGAGATCCGGGTTCTAGTCCCCATTCGGCCATGAAGCTCACTGGGTGACTTTGGGCCAGTCACTGGCTCTCAGCCTAACCTACCTCACAGGGTTGTTGTGAGGATAAACTGGAGGAGTGGAGGAGGAGGATTATGTAAGCCACCTAGGGTTTCTTGCAGGAAAAAAGGCAGGGTATAAATAAAATAAATAAATAAATAAATAAATAAAATTTGAATAGCTAAATCCCCATTCCATTCTGCCACACACACTATTTTGCTGCTGTTAAAGTAGAACAAGTCTAAAGCCCCTCTGAGCGCACAGAACTGTGTTACATGGCTCTTTATACCCTAGGTCAGGGCTCTCCAACCTTGGGTCGCCAGATGTTGCTGGACTACAGCTCCCAGAATCCCTTGCCCTAGGTCTTAGGTAGCCCTGCCCTAGATATTAGGTAGCGAAAAGCACGTCAAATGAATCCTTTACAGGACCATCTTCCATCTAGTAACCTGTGTCCTCACTGTGGGAAGCTGTGTGGATCTAGAATTGGCCTCCACAGTCACTTACGGACCCATCGCTAGAGTCTACACAATTTTCTTTAGAATTTTCCTCCTTTTAAAATCTCCTTTTTGTAAATTTTCTTTCTTTCTTTTTTTTTATCCTGGAAGACAGTCTTACTCGGTCACGAGTGATCGCCTGACTGACTGACTGATTAGGTATAATTTTAAAAGTACCAAAAGATATGGTGCAACTTCAGCCGACTCTGCGTTGATGTCACATATAAGTGCACAAAAATTACTGACCTTTTACTATTCTGCCTTTTGCACCTCTGTTTAATCATTTGTGGCTTACAAGAAACAAACAAATTTTTGTAAAGCTTATTTTGTATTTACATTATTCATAAAATCATTTCAGCTTGCTCATTTGGTCACTTGTACTCCACAGGTTCTTATACTCCACAGGTGACCAGGATTAATGCCTAATGGCTGTTTGTATCTTTTCATACATGAAGATTAATAAAATCAATTATCAGAGATATATTGGGAAAAGTAATATGATTGTGTGATAATTCAGACATTCTGCAAACATTCAAAAACCTATGGCTTTTCCTCATTGCTATGAAAAACACCTGAGCAATCAGTTATCACATGATCAGTCATAAGTCATTCCCAATCATCATAGCTGTGTGTTTCTCAACAGTGGGAACTAAGCTGGTTATCATGTTGGCTGTTATCTCACAAAATGTCTCATTTTAAATTTAACATGTAGGCTTACTTTCAAAGTTGTACAGGTGATCGTATGGAAAACAAAATGTGAAATATTGCAACCCTTTAGAGGGCTGTCATCTAAAGATTTGATGCTACATGCCCACCCCAAATTTTGAACATCTTTCCAACCTTAGAGAAAGCAGCATATTAATACATGACTGAAAAAACACACAATGTGTTACTGCTTGTGGATAGTGATGCACTGTTGCCCATGGATGCATGGGACTTGTGTCTGAATTCAACAGTAGGCATTCTCAGCATTGTAGGCTTTTCCATAGCTCCTTTGTCATAACTGTGTTATGAAGTTGAGGCCTGCCCAAATCCAGTGGTATAATGTTCCATTGTCTGCAGTACTGAGTCGATGGAATACTGCACACAAAGGTTAACTTCTTTGTATCATACTCAGGTGCAAGTTGGGACTTGGCCAGAGCTTAGGAACATAGGTTCTTCCTAGTCCATCTCTGATTAAATGTGCTGTTTTACGTACATCCTGAAAGTGAGCTGGTTCTTTTCATAAGGTAAAGAGGGATATCTCTAGAGGCTAAAACTAAGGGAGCAACATACTTTAAACAAAAAAAGTCGCTAAGGTTGCATTAAGAGAGCTGCATTCAAAAGCATGTGATTCTGTTGTAGTAGACTTTTTCCAATTTTGTCTTACAGAAAATGCTTGAAGAGATGATTGTTAATTCGCACTAAGGCTTGGAACTGCCTATTGAACAAAAGTCCTGACCAGGCAACATACGAATGGCCCAAGGAAGCCAGCAAATTGATTTTCAGGTTTTACATGACCTGCGCCAAAAATTTCCTGAGGTACCTGAAGTTGTTGTGTCCAGATGCATGTTACAGGTCAGTGCTATGCTGTTACTGGTTTTTGTAGGCACTTTAATTTAGTGTAGAGTTACTTACAAAGTTACTTAAAGTTACTTACAAAGGTTTTCCCCGCTAACTTGTTAAGAATAGTTTTTCTGTAGTAGATATTTTTCTTAATCCCGATTTTTATATTACCTTTTGCTTTCTTTTCTGTGTGCTTTTAGTCATTCTTGTTTCACCCTTGCCATGTTGCACAACCTTTTGAATCTTAGTTTAAGTTGTTGTGTCCACAGATTTAAGAAACATACACAATCTCTTTCATAAGGACCTCTTATACAGGATTTACTACTTCCACCATTTGATTGTACTATAATTGTGGTGTGTCCCCAAACAACAGCATCCAGTCTGCCTAGGAGTTAGAGAATCTGAAATGCTTCTTTATATGGCTGTCCCAATGGCAGCCCTAGAAGCCGTTCCCTGTAACTGCTGCTTGTCTGGATATTCAGTGCACCTGCAAGTACAAGATGTGCAGAGGTGGCTGGATGGAGTTTTCCTTGGGCACAGGGGTAGGGTGGGGTAATAGTCTGTGTCCCACCTCCTTCACCACAAAATGAACAAGGGTCAAGGTGAGGCATTCTTTCCTTCCCTGTACTGTCACCATAAATGAAGGTAGGGGTCAGGCGGGAGGAGATCCAGGTTGGGATAGAGGTTTCAGTCTACCTCGGGAGCGGACAACTTATGCCCCCTAGATGTTTTGGCCTACAGCTCCCAGCATAGCCAGTGGTGAGGGATTATGGGAGTTGTAGACCAAAACATCAGGGGGGCCAAAAGTTGCCACCCCTGGCCTATTCATTAGCAGTACTGGAGTTTTCCTCTATCTTCTGTCAGTTCAATTCCTGTTCATAACTAGCATTGGAAATGGGAGTATGCCTTCTGGCCCCACTGGCCTAATACTGCCACCATATATGGTGGGGGACTCTGACAGCATGATCCCTCCTCTATTGCTTGTCCTCAGCTAGCCGTAAGATCTGTATTTATACTAATTTATAATATATTTATGAATAGGGTAAGCTCTGTAGACCTTGTATTAGTTTCTGATTTAAAATGTTGTTTAGGATTTCTGTAACCTTTAAATGTAGCTTTTGCGGGGTGATGTGTCACTGAACATTTATAAGGTCTCTGTGAACTGCAAACCATATTGACTTTTCTTCAGCTGATGAGACTTTAACATAAATCAAGCTACAGGCAGTGTATGTATGCATGTGCACAAGTATTTCTGCAAATCCAGGAGTGTGGCTTTCCTGTAATCTTATTGAGTAAATAGATAGTCATATGTAAAGAAGGTCAAACATCTTAAAAGTCCTAGGCATCAGTATTAAATTTTATTTATTGAATTATTTATATCTCGCCTTTCAGGATAGAAATCCTTTCAAGGCAGCTTCCAAGTAAGACAACAGTACATTAATAAAACCCACGATAAACAATATTAAAAAATAACTCATAAGGATCCATCCCACAGGGCAGTTGATGGTAGAAAGCTCTGTGGAGAAGGGAGCAACAGACCAGCTGCAGCAGGGGGCTGAGGGGGTCTTTGCCTGCCTGCCTTTCCCCTGGGATCCTTCCCACAGAGCAGGAGGTGGTAAAAGCCCTGTGGGGAAAGGAAGGGACAGTCCAGCTGGAACAGGGGTCTGAGATGGTCTTCACCTGCTTCCCTCCCTCTCCTCTAAGGGCCTGGAATTTTTTTTATTCCATAATCAAATGTGGCAAGGAGCTGCTGGAAGACACTTAGGTCTTCCCTTTAGTGTGCAAAGCTGCACAAGGTCATGAGTTCAACTCTGCTTTCATAGGCTGATTTCTATATTATCCACACAGAGAGAATGCTTCTCAAGATGCTGGAAAAGATTATTGATGATAAAGCCCATCATGTTTTGATCCTGATATTTTTAGGGGCATTGTTCAGGGGTAGCTTAAAATTGTCTCAGAGAAAATTGTCTCTTCAATTCAATAACTGGCAGGACCTTTTCCAGCATCTTGAGACATGTTTTCTTTCTGTGGATCTGTGGTGGATGCCTTCCAGTTTGTCTACACTCATTGATTTCAATATTATACTTCTCCTTTTTCCTTTTCGTCAAAATAAAATCCTTTCCCTGTCAATCTTACTACTCTAAAGACAAAGAGGATCGTTTACCTTCATTACTATACTATACTGGCAAATTCAGTTTGTATCTGTAATAAGATAGGATAGGAAGGTTGTAGTGCTATTGAAAGGAAGGGACTTTGCTGGCTGGAGGACTATGGAGTTGGAAGAAGCTATAATCCATGTTGTGAGATCTACATATACACATTACATATGTTATCTAAAAGATGTTCAGGCCTCACTGATGGGAATATCAGTATGATTAGGGTGCTTCCCTATAAGTCTGAAATTTGATATACATGTAGTACAAGACATCTGTATTACTAGAAATACCTGATAATGGGAAATTTATATACTTCCCCCTCAAAATAGGGGACTCAGTATTCCCTCAAATGGCTAAGGTACTTCTAAGGCACCACCCAGAAAGTTTAATTTGGTACACTGAGTACTAGACAAAACTGAAGTAGGAGACATGTTTACACTTGGGATATGAAATTTACCTCTTAATAGAGGCCAGCATTCCAGCAACCTGGAACATGCATCTATAATTTCAGGAAGCAAGCTTAATTAAGTATTATGGGTTCTATCCAATGTCGTGCAAGCGGACTTCCACTCAAGCAGTGGGACTTCTCCTTCCTCTCCTACCACCAGGCACTTCCCAATTCTAGTCTGGAGGGTCCCCCAACCTCCCAGAGTTGATTTTGGGGCTGCGAGGGGGAGGGGGGAATCAGTTCAGCTAGTGGACAGGTACAGTGGGATACAATCCCCTCTGTGTGTCTAGATTTTTATTTATTTTTTTGCCAGGAGCCCAAATGATGAGGGAAGGTAGGAATGGGTATTTTTCTTTGCTAAGGACCCCCTACCATTGCAGGAAAATACTGAGGGGTCAAACAACCCCTACCTTGACTAAACCAACAGCTGGGGAGGAGGTTGCAGGACGTGCACCACTTTCATGTTACTTCAGAATTTGGGCAGCAAAGAACAGCATGCAAGAGCAAGCCCTCAGCTGGTCAGGACTTGTGATTTGAGGCTGGGGGTTAAATAAGAGGAAGAAATTGGGCTTAGACATGTGAGTTCTGAGCCAAATCTCCCTCCATAGGATATACTAAACCATGAGAGAGAGTGCCATATCAGAATTTAAAGAGCCACAGAGGCAATTGGCCTCAGAAGGTGGATTTGATTTAAATCATCAAGAATAAATACTGATTTAAATCAGAGTTTCCCATCTTGAAATTGGTATATATTCCTGGACAGGTGTGTATACTAACTAGGTACAAGAACAAATAAAAAATATGGACTGGGTTTGCACAACATGACAAGCCATCATGGGTGACAAGCCGCAGTGAGTTGTTGTGTTTTGTGAATCCAGACCATTTCCCACATGGTGACTTGTTCGTGGGCAACAAAGCATTGTTCCTTAAAATGAAAGAGCATGTTGATTACTAGAAGTGAATGATTTATTGTGTTTTGCTGCTCTCATGCTGCACTAATAACTTTAGAAAGAGTTTTACATGTAAAGGCGGCCTAAAAATATTTTAAAATAAAACACACAGGCTTCCTTTTAAAATGGGTTTTTTCACAGGGCTAACCATAGTTTTTTGACAGGGGCATATGCATATACATATGTATATGTCCCTGTGAAAAACCCTGATTAGCCCTGTCAAAAAAAAAAAAACATTTTAAAAGGAAGCCTGGGTTTTGACAATTAGCTGTCAAAACTCCATGCTCCCGTAAAGGAGGGGGGGCTTTCACCTTCCCACCTTCCCGAGCACCTAGAGTCTCAAGAAAGGGTGGAAGAGTGCAAGGACACCGAGAACACTTAGCCAAAAGGTGATCTAGTGCCCCCCCCTTTCACGAACAAAGATCACTCGCGACTTTGGTTTCCCTTGACAGTTCGTCTTTTGACAGCTGTCAGGGGAAAGCAACATGCAAAACCTCTTTCACTCTAGGTCAGCGTCCATGAAGGGTGCCTGCTGCACTTGACATCAGGCACCCCACAGAATATTGCCCAGGTGACGCTGCCTATTTTGGACCTGCAGAAGTGCACAAGTGGCTAGAAAATTTTAAACTATTAGGAAAAAATTTGTGCACAGTTGGGGTGTAAAAAATGGTGGCCAACCACTGTCATCCCCTCCAGTGTGCTGATTGGGCACTTTGAAGGGGCTGTCACTTGCTGTCAATTTGGAGATCACTGTTCATGATCTCTGGGGGGGGGGGTCAAGGAGAGGGGGAAGCCACAGCAAGCCAAAAAGGGCTTGCAATCACGGCAGTGGGAGAGGAGACAAGTCAGTCCTGCCATAGAGTCCCCTGGGATACCCGTGGGAGGACCAAGGGGGAAGGGGTGTGTGACAACCCACAGTGTACCTTACTGTTTGTCGGGTGCACTGTAGGTTGTTTGTGGAAACAACCAACCCACCGTGGCTTGTTGCCAGGGTGGGTTTGTATGACGTGCGAACCCGCCCATTGGTTGGCAATTTAATAAAACTTTTATACAGTCTCAAAATGTAATCCAGAATCTTTGATCTTTTAGCACTTTGGAATTATATCTGTCTATAGCCAGATTTCTACTTGGCTCTTTCTGTACACATGCAAAGATAATAAGCAAGATCACTTTCTTAAATGTTAAGGCTGCAATCCCATGTACAGGCAGTCCCCAGGTTACGAACAAGTTCCATTCTTAAGAATGTCTTTAAGTCTAATTTGTATGTAAGTCAGAACAGCATAGCATCTATATGCTAAAATCGGCATTTACGCAAATTGCGTAAATTGTGCATATTGCGTAGTATACTACGCTGTGTACTATACGTAAACAACATAATGATGGGGAACCCAGAAGTCCGTTCTTAAGTATGGGTTGTCTGTAAGTCGGACATTCTTAACTCGGGGACTGTCTGTACACTTATTTCGATGTAAGATCTACTGGGACTTACTTTCAAATAAATAGAGGGTTGCACTGTAAATGTCCAGAACTTTCTAGAAGCATGAAAACCCTGTTGTAGACATAACCTTGCACCATGATTGGATCTGAAAATAAAAGGGACAGGAATTCAAGCAGGAGAGAAGGGGAGAAGGAGAATGTGAACTCATGGGGAACTCAGAACTCCCTACCTCCTAACAATGGGTAAGGCAGCATTGTGTCTGCTCTGGTTCTGTGAGTTAACTCAGAAGCTAAGTTTCAAAAACCTCCTGGCTCCTTCTAACTAAGTGGTATTAGCTGGATGGAATCAGGTGTGTCCAATGTTCCTTGCTTACCATCATTATGCAGTATTACATAGTAATAATTAACTACTCTTAGGTGTTTATCATATATTAACTTCATCCCTTTCTATCTTTTTAGACCCAGGCTCTTAATCCCAACCATCAAAATGGAAGCTACTTTTAATTTTGTACAGTATTCCCCCCCCCCGTTTTTTTCTTCCTTTTGTTTTGCCTATCTTCATACAGTGCTATATTTCTGAAAGAGAGTACTTTATTAAGTTCTTGAATTAAATGTGATGCAACCATACGACTTCTATTAATACCATTTTTTTGTAATTTTTTATAGAATAATAATAACTTGGATGCCTGTTGTGCAGTTCTCTCTAAGGAGAGCACAAAATATCTCTACGGTGAAGGAGACATTGGTTTTTCAGATGATTCTGGGATTCCCAGTCTGCGAAATCACATGACATCCCTTAATTTGGATTTGCAGTCACAGAATGTGATTCTCCATGGAAGAGAAGGAAGTAGAATGAATGGAAGTAGGACTTTAGCTCATAGCATTAGTGATGGACACCTTCAACCCAGCCAGCCCAACAGTGAACTGTTTCATCAGGAACCGCAGTCAGCTCCAGTCCAAGTTCCACAGGGATTCTTTGGCATATCTAATACTATTAGTACTTCTAATCCAGGGCAGCATTTTGGATTTCATTTGGGCAGCAAAGGAGCATCTAGTTTGGCTCAGCAAACACCTAGATTCAACCCCATTATGGTAACTTTAGCCCCAAATATTCAGCCTGGGCGGAATACTCCTACATCTTTGCACATACATGGTGTACCTCCAATAAACAGTCCACAAGGCAATTCTATCTATATTAGACCTTACATTACCAATCCAAGTGGTACAGCTCGCCAGAGTCAGCAAAATCCAGGCTGGACGTCTCAGTTTAATCCTATGCATTCTCAACAAAACTACCAGCCTTCATATCCGAATCCCTGGACAACTATTCCCACAACCAGTTCCTCGCCACATACCTCATCACAACAATTAACGCAGCCAAACCAGCAAGGCCATCAGACCTCCCATGTCTATATGCCTATAAGTTCTCCTACTACTCCACAAGCACCTACAGTTCATTCATCTGGTAACTCACAATCTTCCTCCACCCAGAGCCAATACAATATTCAAAATATCTCAACAGGACCTCGTAAAAACCAAATTGAAATCAAACTTGAACCACCACAAAGAAACAATTCATCAAAACTGCGTTCAACTGGCCCTCGCTCATCCTCAAATCCCTCTTCCAACACCCAGACTTTAAGTAGAAGTCAACCTACTGTTTACATAGCTGCCAGCCCCCCAAATACTGATGAAATAATCACACGAAGTCAGCCTAAGGTCTACATTTCAGCCAATGCCTCTACCGGAGATGAACAGCTTGTACGGAATCAGCCCACACTGTTCATATCAACAAATCCAGGAGTTACTGCCACATCTAGGAATATGTCTGGTCAAGTAAGCATGGGACCTGCATTTATTCACCACCACCCTCCCAAGAGCAGAGCAGTGGGCAACAATGCCACTGCCACTTCTCCCCGAGTGGTGGTAACACAGCCTAACACAAAATACACTTTTAAAATTACTGTTTCTCCAAATAAACCCCCTGCAGTTTCACCAGGTGTGGTGTCCCCAACCTTTGAACCTACAAATCTTCTAAACCTTCCTGATCACTTTGCAGAAACGGAAGGTATCCAACACCTTACTGACCCTGTTTTAGCACATGTCGATAGGATTAGTGAGGCACGAAAACTGAGTATGGGATCTGATGATGCTGCCTATACACAAGGTAATACTTTTATGTAAGTTGTAGACATCTCTGCCTTGTCTTGATCTATTAATTTTTATTTATTAGGCTGTTTATAAGCCACCTTTCAAAATGTACATTTTCTCAATGTGGTGTACAATGAATGATGAAAACAATTACACAGTTTGACTTAAGAAACAGGCTATTGTATTAAGGGCAGTATTAGCATGCCACTTCCTGGTACTCTGAAAAGCCTTCTAAATCAAATATTGTTTTCCAGTTGACACGTTAAAAATCTTACTGCCAGAGTCTCCATGGGTGGTGATGACATGCTGAATACTTGAAAATATTGGGGTTGTATGCAATGTTAGACTAACTTAAGTCCTATTCATTTCAGTGGGTCTACATTAAGTAGGAATAACGTTGGATACAAGTCCATTATGTTAAATTAGCTGGTTTGGGGAAACTATTTTGTTTCCCCGTGGAATAGTGATGGCTTCACACTCTAATCTGTTATTCTGAAAGAAGCTTCTAGACCTTTATTTTAAGCAGAGGGTATGTCAAACTGGGAGATAAATCATTCACAGGTACATGTTTATTAAGAGTTTATTATAGTTGAAGAAAGTTTGCTTATGAAAACTGGTATTTTTAAGATACTGTACTTTATAAATGTCTTACAGTAATATGTGTTAAACTGCATGTTGCTGTTGTAAATAAATATTAAGGTCTTTATACCAAAGAGGTTGACATGATTTTAATAACAAATTACTGAACTGAAGTTTAAACCAATGATTTACATAGGTTGACAAGGTTATAACCTCCCAGTACAATAGTTAAAATATAAAAGACTCCAGAAATGTAAACATTAATAGAAGATTATTATGTTTGGCACTGGAAATTATTTTGTAGAGGTTAGATTAGAGTTCTCCAAAGAGGATAACGGTGGCATAAGAATCCTAGTGTGAAGATCTGTAAAGAATTCAGAGGTTGGGAGGGTGGGGGAAAACTTACACTTACGATAATCTCAAGTACTATACATGTGTTCTAGCATATTTCTTAGCTATCAAAATAGTCACTCTGGAATATTATTCATTTGACTTATCTGCCCCACTGTGCACTAAGATCTCAAATGTTAATGAAATCATTCCTTTCGATTATTCCAACTGCTCCCACATCTGTGTCCTGTTGCACTAGACATCTGTTTTTCTAAGAGCCTGATCCTGTGCATGTTTATTCAGTGGGCCTTTCTCCCAAAGTAAGTGTGCAGAAGATTCTAACCTAAAGCTTAAATGCATGAAATAACCATGCTAGGTATTAGTTAAGATCCTTATTCAAATCCCAAGCTGACTCTGGGGCTGTTTGCACTTAATGACAACCCTTCGGTTTAAAAACCAATGGATTGTTGTTATGTGTGAACCAGGTCAATATCTTGGTGCATCATTAAACATTTAAACTGGTAAATTCATTTCACACCAGCAGGAGACTTCACTGATGAGAAAGTATGTTTCGGCTATTAAGTTAACCTCGATTCCAATTAGTACTCTATATTCCTGCTTGGATTTTGACTGATAATTTAATTATTAACTCCCATTCTTCATACTTTAGAAATTGAAGAAGTGACAGCTTCATTTAGAATCTGAAATGTGTCCATGGTCCATTTTATACAAATGGATCATATAGAAGATTATTATTTTGGCATACAATTTATGCAAAATTAAGGGGATGATTGTTTTTTAAAAGCTGCTTTTCAGTGACCCAGTTTGCACGTAACGGCAGCAAATCATGGGGTAATATTAACTCATTTCATTAACTTCAGTTTAAAGCAGAAGTAGGCAAACTGGTGCCCTCCAGATGTTTTAGGCTCCAACTCACAGAATCCCTCACCATTGACCATGGGAGTTGTCCTCCAGATGCTTTGGACACTAGATGGCCTAGCCCTGGTTTAAAGGCACTAACTGACGCCAGTGGGGATTGTCAGTACTATGTGTTTTTCTTCAGAAACTTGAAGACTTAACTTGATAATGCCATTGCCTGAAGACCCTGATGCTTAAGTTGTTATAGGTGGGGAGTTTCTTAAAGTGTACAACAGAGAGCAGCCCAATTTATAGAAGCTCTTGAACTTTAAGCAAGTGCACTAACTGTATTAAATCAGTCTTTTCAGTGCAACCATGAGGACTCAAAATGATTTAATGGGATTTCATCTATAGTGCAGATTGTAGCTTTTGCATGTGTTGAATATAGGCAGGTGTGACAACTGGCAAATACCCTCATATTTCTTGAGGGTTAGAAAACATCTTCAGATTTACCAATGACAGTTGATATACTCTGTCAGCTTCAGATTACTTGTTAATAAGAAACAGATGCTCAAAGTGGTAGAAAAGTACAGTGTGAGGGTATGAGTTTATCAAAAACAACAACAAAGGGGTTATATTTGAAACTGCAGGTTTTCTGTAAAATTATTTTCACGTGTATTCCCTGGTAAAGAACAGTGAGTACATTCTTTTCAGTATATTAAAGAAGCTTACGGAAGATGAAGAGCACACTAATTCTCTCCCATTGTTAGCATTGATTTAGGTAACTAATTTGACTATTGGGGATACATTCTCCACTTTGTTGAGGATCAGTGATTGGAGGTTGTTTTATAAGCTATATGTGCCACAAATATGTGACTGAAGCAACAGTGAGATCCCACCTCCCTGTTTATCTGAACTGTTCCTCACTTAGTAGCTCATAGAATTCAACTACAGTAATACCTTGGATTGCAAGCATAATTCGTTCTGGAACCATGCTTGTAATCCAAAACACTCTTATATCAAAGCGAGTCTCTGGCGGGCGTGAGCAGGGCCGGTTTCGGCCCGCTACGCCCGCTCAAGGCGAGCGATTACATCCCTACCTTGTATTGCAAGACGTCGCTTGTTTATCAAGTCAAAAATTATTTTTTTTAAATTGCTTGTCTTGCAAAACGCTCTCAGACCAAGTTACTTGCAATCCAAGGTATTACTGTATATGGTTTTATTTGAAGCAGGGAAATGCACAAGTTGCTAGTTGGGGAGCAAAACATAGATGGTATGTGGTGAAGTCTTACAAACAAGTATGGAGCTTAGCTGGAATTTCAGTGTCCAGTAGGTGGGTACCTGCACAGTTCCTTATTCTCTGTAATTGTGGCTCTAATGGCCACTGAACCTTAGTCTCTCTACATTGCTGTTTTGTTCCTTGTGGGAAAGAAAAAACTGATCATTGATAGTCAAAATAAATTAAATGAAATATAGACATAAACTATGCTAATGAACACCTAGTTACTTGACTCAAAACATAAAATTTGGACCGCCTTGGTTCAGAATTATTTGGGAATGGGAACACAGAATAGACAATTAGCTCAGATTATCTCACTCTTTTAAAATATAACCTAACTGTTCCTAGTTGTTTAAAATTTCCTTTACAGAGAGTTAGAAAACCAGAATGTGCATAGTTCCCGTACCACACCCCAACCCACACAGTAAAATAAAGAGAGACGAAACTAGGAAATCAAGGACTTGAGCTCCCCAAATTCAACTATTGCAAAACTAGGGAAAGTAGTGGTAGCTATCTTATATTTTCTGAATTTGCTTACAAGCCAGCACAGTAAAGAAACGTCTGTTTGTATGAGCTTTTCTTATGTATTGCAGTCTTGGATTTCAGCACTTTCACCACAACCATAAGGGATAGGAACTTTTTTTAAAAAAATGGAATAAAAAACAGAGGGCAGAAGTGAAATTACTAAAGAGGAAAGGACTTCAACAGGTTGCCATTCTTACTTCAGGAGGAACCGCACTGCTTTCATAGGGCTCCTTGCCCAACCTTGACATCTAGTGCAACTTATTACCCATAATATGTATGAAAATTATCTGAAAATCTTCAACTTGGGTTGGAGAAATAACAGCCACAACTAATGCCTTTCAGTGTGACTTTCATTCAATATTAGTACATTTTGAAATAGCCTTCAGTTCTTTTGTATATGCAGTGCAAACCTATTCTACCATGAGGTTCTATATCATGAGGTTGGTACAAAGCTAACTCATGGCTGAGGAAAAGCCAAAGCAAACAGATACATGTTCAATAAACACCTAAAACATGCCAGCGTTCAGGCCTGATGTACCTCAGAGGGAGGATCATTCCACGGGATGGGCACCACCGCTAACAAGATCTGTCTCTGAGTCACTGTCAAACGGAAATCTTTAGGCTGTGGCACAGACAACAGGGACAAATACAACCAGCATTTTCTATGTAACATATAAGGAAGAGAGTCTTAAAAGCAGTATTATGATGTTTAGCAACAGGCAACCTTATACCTTTTTTTTTTTTACTTACCGGTACTTTATATCTAAATTCTAGAGTACTGTGTTTTGTAATCTGCCTTTTCCCCAAATAGTTAACTGTGACTCCATCAGCCAGGGTGAATAGTTTACTTAGCACAGAGGGCTTGCCTAGAATTGTGATGGGGCAGGTGGGAGCCAAGTTATCATTGATTTCTTTTGTATTTTCTTCTCTGAATATGTGAGCCACCCTTGGAGGGGTTTTTTTTTAGCTAAAGGATGATACATAAATAAATGAAATTGTGTATCTAGGCATCATTAATTGAATTAATCTAATAATGCCGTATTTTTCGCTCCATAAGACGCACCGGACCATAAGACGCACTTACCGTATGGTACCAAAAAAAATTTTTTTTTTTTTTAAATCAGCTGTTCCGTGGGGAATCAGCTGAGAGGCGGGGATTCCCTGCCCTGCCCAGGAGTCCTCTGCTCCGGACCAGCAGAGGAAAGTAAATAATAATAATAATAATAATAATAATAATAATAATAATATTTTTTTTTAAAAAAAAATCAGCTGTTCCACGGGGAATCAGCTGAGAGGTGGGGGCTTACCCCACCCTGCCCAGGAGTCCTCCGCTCTTCCGGACCAGCAGAGGAAAGTAAAAAATAAAATAATAATAATAATTTTATTTTATTTTAAATCAGCTGTTCCACGGGGAATCAGCTGAGAGGTGGGGGCTTCTCCCACCCTGCCCAGGAGTCCTCCGCTCTTCCGGACCAGCAGAGGAAAGTAAAATAAATAAATAATAATAATAATAATAATATATATTTTTTTTAATCAGCTGTTCCACGGGGAATCAGCTGAGAGGCGGGGGCTCCCTGCCCAGGAGTCCTCCGCTGTTCCGGACCAGCAGAGGAAAGTTAAAAAAAAAATAATAATAATAATTTTTTTTTTACTGTATTCACTCCATAGGACGCACAGACATTTCCACCTAGTTTTTTTTTTTGGGGGGGGTGCGTCTTATGGAGCGAAAAATACGGTATTTTTTTTTACTTGGATACAGTAGATAATTCTGAACAGTGGCTTTCAGACTTTCTTTTTTCAAGAAGCAGTTCCACATAGTGACTACCAGTGCAGTCCAGCGCTATGTAGAAGGCTCTGTGGCATGTTCATACAAGGCACTGGCTGGTCAGGCCTGTTGGATCTTATTGAACTGAGAGTGTGCCATTAGACACACTAAACACTTCCTTACAGGTACACAGTAGTGATGAGCAGTAGTGATGAACACACACTCTTTCAAGGAAGCTTGTCTGCCATTACAGATTATTTTTCCATTAAGAAACGCTGCTAAATTTCCAAGGAATCCCAGGCTTTCCTGGAACACATTTGAAAACCACTGTTCTAAAGGACATGATGCACTTCTTGGACATAACTTTCTGCAACTTTCTGTGGGAGAAAAGAAATGGATAGGGTGTTTCTGGAGAGGTCATACGTTAAATGAGATTTCAGATTGTGTTACTATGGATCAGCTATGAAAATGCACTCACTAGTGTTTGCAATGTTAAAATATATGAAATTCAGTGGTGAGCTGGTCAGATTATTCTAGACTATGCTACACTAAAACATCTCTCTAAAATCACTGCCCTGTTTGCAAATAGACTATTTTGGTGATTTTCTGAGGGCAGTTTTTGCAAGGATTTTGCAAGGATTCATTGAAGGGTGCTTATTCATTTGCAGTGGTGGCTGCTCTCCTTTCTAATACTTTAATTATGGAGTGCCTCTCAGCGACCACCATTTACTCCCCAGAATGCCCCAGGCATTCTGTTGGGAAAATGACAACTTCCACTGGTAGCTGCCATTTTGTCTCTCAGGATGTCTCATAATGACATTGCGTCCTGGGCATTCTGCTGGGCTGGGAGGTGAGGATGGAATGGCATCTTCAGAAAAAAGTTCCATCATCATCTAAGTTTAAAAAGAGAAAGAGAGTGCCTGCTACTGCCTGCTGCCAATGGTAAGGTTCCCACAGATCCTTGGAAAAAATATGTTCTTCCTGAAAAATTGACACCCCCCATTTCAGAAACTCATTTTCCCCCTCCTGTTAATTCCAGATGCTGATGATTCTGAGATTACTAAGGATCCAAATTCTGAAATTGTAGACATACCATCCTGTCAGAAATTATGATTTGGGCTTTGGAATCATATTTCAGATAGACATATTTGGGTCTCCCATCCCATTTTCAAGCTCTGGATGCTTTCATGCATCTGTAAGAGCAAGGACCTTTATTTAGTCAAAGGTTGAGAGGGATAGAAATTCAGCAAGGGGTTATTAGTGGCACTAAATTCCCAATGTCAGTGTTCATACTACACAAAGACTTTAGCAATGTGCTTCCAGTTTAAGATATTTAGATTAGTGTTAGTATTTATTAAATAAGCTGTGGAATTAAAAACAATAAAGTGTCTTTCTTAAAGGGGATATTTTTTATTCCGTGTGCCACTTAAACAGGATGTATAGATCAAACAGAAGAGTCTCTTAATGCTGACTTGTTTCATACATTTTGCGTCAGTTATTTCAACACTACTAATTATTTTGTGATCAGGGTTAGGGTGAGTACAGGTTTGCATTTCATTATTTCTTTTGTTTCCCATATACCACACTGCATCAGAATTTGTATGCTAGTGATTCTGAACCATGACATAGGAAGCAGCCAGGATGTGCTGCATATACCATAAATCTCTATATCAGCTGTATGTAACATTAGAAGATTCTGGCTAAATTCTCTGCAGCTGCAATTAATCTCGAGGTGTCATCTCATTCAGCAATAAGCCATAATTGAGTTTGCGTCTTACTTGCTCACAATAACCAAGCTGAATATCTCTAATTTACTATTCAACATGATTTTACATCCAAAATAAAATTGGTTGATGTGTAGAGTTATTTTTACCATACATGTTTACTGAAATAATTAACATCTGAGCATTAGCCAGAGTTTTAAAAAAGAAAAAAGGGGGGGGATCTTGATTTGGTTTTTACTTCAACAAAAAATACAATAATGGACACACAACTAATTAGTTGAAAATCCAATTCATTTTGGATTGCTTAAAAATTGGTCTTATCCTTTTGTGTTTCATAAAATTGCATCTTCAGTTCTCTAGATCAATGATGGGTTGAAAGTTTGTACTAACAGGCTTCAGAATTCCAGTTTTCTATTGAGCTTCAAGTGGCTAACACAGAATGGATATTGCCCTGAAACAGGATATGGTTCTCCAAACAATAAGTTGTTCATCCCAGGCTTGGACTGCTGGTTTAAAGCAGAGGCAACTTAAACAGCCTGTGGCTGTGACCAGCATTCTTACTGCTGATGGGAAAGAGTCTGAGAAACAATGCTGAAAATCAGTATTTCATGATCCATTTTGACTGAGAGAGCTTTGCACAACACTTGAGGCACGATTAGCTTTGCATTGTTGGTAGGAACTGGGATAGGGTAGTTGGAGAAGGAGGTAAGCTGTGGCCCAAGAAGGTTAGTGGGAAGATGCATCGGATGGAATAGTTAAGGAACATTGAGCCAAGGAAGACTAAATAGGCAGTGAACTGAGAAACAATGCATTATGCATTGGGAAACAATGGGTGGAAAATGCAGAAGGTTGAGAGGAAGGGACAGGAGATGAAAGAAACGAGTGGTGGAGTCTCAATTTGAGAGTAGGGATTAGATGGACTGTTCATCAGAAGGCAGACAAGGGAAGTGGGAAGGTATAATAACTGTAAACCAGGAAGTTAATTAAGGAGGCAAAAGTGGGAAGTGTTTAAATTTCACCTGTTGATTTTAAACAACCGGCCAAATCTTTGGTTGCACATTTGTAATTATTATATGGACTTGGCTGTTAAAGGCTGTCATATCAATTATTACTCATGTGTTCCAAAGCAACCATGTGACACACAATCTTTATATCATTCAAAGTTTCATATTGGGCAATGTGGGAAATTCTCATGGAATTATTTATCTTAGAACTACTGTATGTTAAATCAAATGATGCTGTGAAGAGAACACTAAATTGGTTAAAGTGGTCTTTTAATGTTCTTCAGCCTTACTAGTACACCAGAAGGCTAGGATGGAACGACTTCAACGAGAACTTGAGATTCAGAAGAAAAAGCTGGATAAACTAAAAACAGAAGTCAATGAAATGGAGAATAATCTAACACGAAGGCGACTGAAAAGATCAAATTCTGCTTCCCAAATTCCTTCAGTAAGTCATGATGAAAAGTAGAATATGCTTTGCTTACTAAGTACCTTGTACACATGAGAGAAGGGGGTTCTTAAAACGGTGAGAATAATTAGAAACTCAAATCATGCTGTACATTTTCAGTTACCGGTATTTGTTCTGAAGGAATCACAGACAAGTGCCATCTCTGGCATTGTCAAGCCTATTCTTCCTTTGAATGTTCCTATTATTATTATTATTATTATTATTATTATTATTATTATTATTATTATTATTCTCATTCTCATTCTCATTTCTATACCGCCCAATAGCCAAAGCTCTCTGGGGAGTTCACAACAATTCATAAAATTACAAACCACAAAATACAGATAATAAAATTTAAATATATAAAATTTAAAACAATTTAAACAGCTAAAACCCATTTCAGTAAAAATACTGGACTTGTTTAAAAGACAGCAGACATAAATGCCATTAAATAACATTAAATGGTATTTTACAACTGCAATACAGCTAGGATTCCTTTATTAACTAAAAGGAAGGAAACACTTTATCTCCAAAAATCTGTATTTTCTAGGGCTGGCAATTAGGAAAAGTTAATGCTGATTTCTATATATCAGGTGGTAGTTTTGTGGTCAGTGTAGTAATTAGTCTAAATCCCAAACCATTTCATTAGTCTTCAGGAGCCACCTTATGTGAATAAAAAGCTTGCTGTCATGCCTGAAGGGATTAATAATTATTATCATGACATTAGTGTAATCATACCATCTTCAGCCTATAACTAAGGTTTATTCTCCTGCACATTAAATTAGTAATCTAATAGACAGCATTGTTCTGTGTTTTTCAGCTTGAAGAAATGCAGCAGTTAAGAAGTTGTAACAGACAGCTTCAGATAGACATAGATTGCCTAACCAAAGAGATTGATCTATTTCAAGCAAGAGGTACTGTACTATCAGTATGAATAATCTTTTTGCCTATTCAGCTAAATAACTTTGAGGGTTTGAGGATTATAGAATATAGAGTGTGATGGTTAATTTACTAACATTTTATTGAGGATTTTCACAACAACAACAACAGCAATGCCCAAGCCATTCCCTCAGGTGTTATAGGGATGCACATTTCCTTTGTCCTTGTTGATTTGGGATTCTTTGTTTGTAAAAGATCAAGTCTACATATATGTGGGTAAGGAAGAAAATAATCTGAGATACAGGCCTGTGGCTCATGCTGGCTCAGCTTGTCTGAGTGTGGAAAGCTAAGCAGGGTCAGGCCTGGTTATTACTTGGATGGGAGACCCCTCTAGTTTCCTGCATTGAGCAGGGGGTTGGACTTGATGGCCTTCTAGGCCCCTTCCAACACTATGATCCTATGAAACTTAAATAAAAAATTATAGTTCCTAACATGCTGTCACACTCTAATGTGACTAATGAAACAGTGCTTAGGGCAGGGTTATGCACATGAGGATGTCTCACTAAAATGCCTCTACTTGGAGACAATGTTGTGGCTGCCCATTACCAGACGCTAGGTGGGCCAACCACCATCAAAAGGGACCCTGTGCAAAGAGAAATGCCCTTTCTCCTGAAGCAGCTTTAGAATTGGGGTGGGGAAAATACATTTTAATGTTACTCTTCCCTTACCACCCCTAAAGCCACAAGATGAGTTCAGAATGGAGGAGGAGGTGGTGGCGGCGGCAAGGTGGTAATGCAAAATTGGCTTGTTTCCCCACTCCAAATACAGCTTTTGTACTAACTTTTTCTTTCATTGTGCTGTGTGTTTCCTTTTTTCCAGGACCACATTTTAATCCCAGTGCCATTCATAATTTTTATGACAATATTGGATTTCTAGGTCCTGTGCCACCAAAGCCCAAAGGTACTACTGGAATTTTTTTCTATCCATGTTAACTTATCTCTGGAATCAAAACACCTCATTGAACCCATTTACTGTCATTCCTTCATAAAATTATCAGAGGTCTGTAGCATGCAAGTAATTACGTAGGTCACTGTATCTATTTACTGTGCTTGTTCATTCTCTTGCTTCTCTGTCACTTACACATGCACACATGAGGGAGTTGTATCCTTCTGAATCACTTAATTTCTGCTCATTTTTGAAACATAGAGACTGAGGGACCATCTAGACTAAAGTGTAGGCAAGAGGGTCATTTTTCACTATTGAATGTTGGGATGACATTTTAAAAACACTGCAGTGGAAAGAATCAACACACCACACAGTTCCAGCATTTAATACCCAATTTTGCTACATACCAAGGGGGGAAAGAGTGCACAGAATTCAATCTTTTCTGCTGTTCCTATTTAATCATTGTTCTTTCCGCCCCAGCAGATCAAAGGTCCATTGTCAAAACACCAAAGACTGTACCAGATACAGAAGAAGATGAGGGAGCGCAGTGGAGTTGTACTGCTTGTACTTTTTTAAATCACCCAGCCTTAAACCGTTGTGAACAGTGTGAAATGCCCAGGCATTTCTGAGCCAGGGAGGCTCACTTATCTTCTGTAAATCCAACCTTTGACTATTGTGTCATTTCCTTGGGATAAATAATCATTTATGCATAGGATTTTGTAAAATTGAATGAGTGACAAGTTTTATTACTAATGTTAAATGTCATGCTACAGAGATAATACCTCAGTGTTGTGCTGCAGGCAGCTGAAAATTCATCAGCTGGAAGGTAATCTCCTGAAAGACTTGGTTGCCAGCTGCCTGAATCGTGTACAGTATTACCAGAACCCTAGTAAGAATAACTCTCACCATGTTCAGTGCTTGAGTGTTCCCCAACTGCCTTTCTCCACAAATGTCACTACTGAATTTTGACAGGGGAAGGAACTAGATTGATAGCTTTTTTTTTTTGTAAAGCTTTCAGTGAAACACTACATTCACGGAGGAAATGGAAAGGAACAAGTTGAAAGTGTGTTAACCTGTTTGCTGCCACGTAGGGCCCGTGGATTGTAGAAGAACTTCTCAAATTAGTGGTACTCTTCACCTTGTCTTCCTGGAAAACAGCTCTGCTCTGTGAAGACACATCAGTACAATCGTCCGAAGATGAAAAAGAAAACTGCATGCTTTGTCTGTACAATACTCACGGTGAAATACCCCCAAAGCTTTTCCTACTGTACATAGCTCTAGAGGCTGCTTTAAGTGACTTTTCTTCACCTTTTATTATTTCTTGTAATTCTTAATGTATAGCGTAATAGTCTTTGTTAACTTTCGTTTTCTTTTAAGTGATTACGCACGATCATGACCCCCCTTTTTTAAAGCTTTGATCTGAGAGAAGCAGTGCCTTAAAATAAGAGCATTAATGATAAACAATGCACAAAATAGCTCTCCACTGCCTATTCTGTATGTTGCTCTTGTAAATGCTGATAATCTGTGAAGACCTGCAGATGCAGCATTGTGAAATGCAGGAAACGATTGAGTTTATGCATATAGTTCACTCTGTACACTGATTTTTACGGTGGGTGACACAACATAATATTTTGTCTGACACAAGAAAACCAAAGTAAAAATATGTTCAACCCACCAACAGATCAGCATCTGAATATGCTTGCTTCATTTGCTGGATATCTTGCAAACTCTTCAAGAGGTAATTACTGGGGAAGTGTGTACAGTACACAAAACAGCAGCAGTGGCATAAAATATTAATGTTATCAATAATTGGCAGCCTGTTTCTAAACCTGAATTGTTGGAGAATAGTAATAATTAGAACAAACTGAAATACTGGCAGGAAGAAAGAAACCAAGCAGACTTGAACACTGAAGCAATACCAAGCATCTCTTTATTTTCATAGGCCTCTGTTTTAAAAGAAAAACATTCAGGTGGTCAGGAACACACATAACTAAAACCAAGAATATAGTTTTATTTTTTTTTTATGTTCTCTTGCATACTACAAAATAATGTAGCATCTCTTAGGATGAAGCAGGAGGCAGTGATTAACAGTGCAATCCTATACATGTCTACTCAGAAGTAAGTCCCGTTGACTTACTCCTAGGTAGGTAGGTAGGTATGGGATTGCAGCCTAAATGTAGCAAGAGACAAAGTAGACTGTCACCCACTGTAAATATAAATGCCAGTGGACATTTCTAACAGGAATTTTACAGGTGATCTATGTGAATACACAAAGGCCTTTGTTTTAAAGACTTTGCATTTTTTTAAATGTGGGAATTGAATGACCCAAGTAATTAAACAGTAGATACAAAGTACTTGCATTGAATGCATTATGTTTATTAAAAAAAAAGAAGAAGAAGCATTGTTTTTCAGCTTCATCTGCAGTTCTATGTGAAGATTGACAAATCAATTTTTACTTGTTTTATTAATAAAACCTAATTTGGATATCTTGAGTTGATGGTTTTGTGATTTAGCTGGGTAAACTGTCTTTGTAACAGATAAGTTATTTATAAAAAATTAAAAAAATATATTGTAACACTTGGATTTGTGTCTTTTTACTTTGTAGCCACTATACATTCAGCCATATTACAATGGAAGAATGTAAACTAACTGATCTTGTTTATGCTCCAACATTTTGTAAGTGAGTTTTGAGGTAGACTTTAGACCTGCTTCTGAGAGGAGGAATGCATAGACAATTCTGAGATAGTTACTTGTTTTCCTCAAAGAAATTATATTCCCCAGGTTTTCTACAGCTGCCTTCTCCAACCTGGTGCCCTCCAAATGTTTTGGATGACAACTCCCAGCATTCCTGACCATTGGCTATGCTGGCTTGGGCTGGTGGAAGTTGAAGTCGAAAACATCAGGAGTGCTCCAGGTTGGAGAAGGCTGTTCTACAGCAATCCACTAAGGCAGTAGTAGCCTTTCCTGTAGATATTGCAGAAATATTACCGGTAGTTAATAATCTTAGTTAAAATTGCCATTTCAGCTAGAATGTGGAGTGATGCTGATTTAATAGAGTTTCAGCTATCAAAGGGCCCATACGTTCTAGAGGAACAGCTAGATTAAAGCCTGAATACAATAGATAAACTGATGCTTGTTTTAATTTCATTATCAGTTAATCCTAGGTGTTTTTAAAACAGGTAGCATTAAGATCTGCTGATACTAGGGTAATGACTCCATGTGCTTGTTTCTGGCCCCCTTCCAGGAGACCCATAGGAACAAAACATTTCGTTTTTATCTGTTAGCAGAGATTGATGTGAAAATGGCAAATCACTTCGATTATTAAATCCACACAGGAATCTGCACTGCATGACATGATGCTGGTAATTGTGAAAAAAGATCAGAATGTGTGACTGCAGAACAAGTAGCCCCTTCATGGAGAATATGAGAGCACAATAATAGTACTTAATATATTCCTACCATTGAGGTAATGGAGGATGCTTTCTCAGCATTACAGTGGTGGATAACATGTGGCCCTCCAGATGTTTTGGCCTACAACTCCCAGGATCCCTAGCCAGCACAGGCACTAGTTGAAGGATTGTGGGAGTTGTAGGCAAAAACATCTGGAAGGCCACAAGTTGCCCACCCCTGTACTATTAGGTAAAATGCTTCCAATCCAAATGGAAAGCAGCACTGTGCCCACATTAGATAGACTTCTGAAAGAATCTAGAACCTGTATTTGGGTTTTACTGGCATGTCCTATAGTTGCTGTTCTGATGCACTGGTTGCTGTGGGAGGAGAACCCATTCCTCACTTCCATTCAAGCCGTTGCAGATTGCGAAGCATTCTGTAATTCTGGTTGCTCTTTCTTCCACTGCAGCTCTTGATATCCTCATAATTTCAGATTTCACGTACTATCTATACAAGAAAAGTGTCATTATTGCCACTGCATTTTAAGTTTCAGATGTAAATATTTCAGCAGTGACCATAGGGACGATAGTTGTAAGAGTACCTTGTGGTAGTAGTAGTAGGCAATCACTCGTGACCGAGTAAGATTGTCTTCCAGGATAAAATTACAAAAAGAAAATTATAAAAGGAGGGAATTCTAAAAAATTGTGTAGACTCTAGCGATGGGTCTGTAAGTGACTGTGGAGGCCAATTCTAGATCCACACAGCTTCCCACAGTGAGGGCACAGGTTACCAGATGGAAGATGGTCCTGTGAAGGATTCGTTTGACGTGCTTTTCACTTAGCACGTTTCTCCCTTTCACCTTGCACTCGGGCTTCTTCAAAGTCCATGGAACCTTTGTGAAAGGCCAACCTCCATTTAGATCGTTCATGGGCCAGAGCTTCCCAGTTTTCGATGTTTATATTGCATTTTATTTAGATTAGTCTTAAGAACACCTTTAAACCTTTTATACTGACCACCGATATTCCACCTTCCATCCTTGAGTTGGGAATAAAGTAACTGCTTTGGGAGACAGCAGTCTGGTACCTTGTGGTACCAGAGCCTTTAATAGACCATTGGCATTGATGGAACTAAATACAACCCATGTTGGTTTTGAACTGGCCCCATACCCACAGCCTAACCTAAAGTGGGTTGTACCATCAGCACCACTATTGGGGGGGGGGGGGTTAAGTAAAAGAAAAGGTAGGTTAAAACATGTAGTTAAAAATTAAAAGTGGGTCTCATAAATTGGGGTGTCCTACATTTAAAAACATTGAGGACTAGTGGTTTAACCCAATGTCCTGCCGCAGGGCAAGTCTTGTCCTTAGCACCCATAGCAGATGTCAATCTGACCTTAATCTTGGAAAGCAAGAGAAGAGCCTTCACAGTTTCCCAGTGCAATTTATTCTGCTAGGGAACTGGCCTTTTAATGTAAGCTTTAGTAATTTGTAACCCAAATTGCTGCATGTGCCCCTTCCCTTGGCATTTCTTTTAAGTATTTTGAGGTGTGTGTGAGAGAGAGATGTTTCTATTTAAAAAATCATTGTATTTGGATTCCAATTCATACTGGTATTTTGAAATGCAATGTTTGTAGAATAAATTATTTACTTAATATTTATGTATTGTTTATATTAAAGAATTTTCTAAGTGATATACAGAGGACAAGATTACTTTCCTGGAAATGCTTGTTGGAAAAGGTATGTTTTTAGTAGACACCGAAAACCCAGAAGGGTTGGAACCTCTCTAAGTTGTAGTGGAAGGGAGTTCCAGAGAGTGGGTGCTATGATGCTAAAGGCCCTATTCTGAGCTATGATGGACTGAACCTTCAAATTCTTGGGTACCACAAGGAGGATATGTCCTGATGAGCACAGCCACCAACCAGGCGATCAGGCAATCTTTTTAAGTATTCTGGTCCTGAGTTGTTTAGGGCTTTGTAAACAAGTACCAAAACCTTAAACCTGGCCTAGTGGCATTTAGGCAGCCAGTGCAGTACTCTTAGCAAAGGTGTAATACACTGGCAATAAGCTGCTCCTGTTACCAACCTGGCTGTGGCATTCTACATTAACTGCCGCTTCCAGACCAGCCTTGAGGGCAACCGCACATAAAGTGCATTGTAGTAATCCAGTTTTGAGGTTACCAGTGCATGGACCACAGTGGTCAAACGATTCCTGACCAGAAATTGTATCCCACTTTAGTCCTACTTAGAGTAGGCCCATTGAAATGAATGGGACTTGCATTAGACTAACTGGCTGCAACCCAAAGTTTACGAATTGCTGAAATTTGCAAGCAGAATTAAATTTAGCTTAGGCTTCTTATTGTCCAGTCCTATGCACATTACTCTGAAGAGTAAGACCGGCTAGGTTCAGTGGAGTCTGCTTCAATGTACATATGTTTAAGATTGTAACCATTGTCTTTTCTTTAAAAGAGTGTGTTTGTCTTATTGTTATACAGAATTTGAAATGCATTTTTAAAAGATTTTGCGGCTCCCATATTTGGGCAGGGCCTTGGTGCTGCCTGTGCAAATAGAGGGGGGAAATGTTTTTCCTGATGTGTTGGGCTGTGATTTCTGTCTGGAGAGTGCAAAACTGAACTCTGCACTCCCAGCCCTCATTGATGCCAAGTACTGCAGATTGAAGTTGGGCTATCAAGAAGGCTATCATGAACTTGAATGTCCATGCTGCTTGGTCAGCCAGTTGAGAGGCTCTGAAAGGAGGCATTCCCCATCCTAGTCTAGAGGGACATAAAATGTCTAGGCTCACCAAACTCATGCTGGCTCAGTTTGTCTGAGCATGGGAAGCTAAGCAGGGTCAGGGCCTGGTTATTACTTGGATGGGAGACCCTCTAGTTTCCTGCATTGAGCAGGGGGTTGGACTAGATGGCCTTGTAGACCCCTTCCAACTCTATGAATCCTATGAAACCTAGAAAAACTTTGGCTCATGGGGAAACACTGTTCTGCCCACCCATTAAAGCTACAACCTGCAGTCCCAGCTCAAAGGCTGGCATGGGTTAGGATGAGGCCTGCCCATTCCACAGGAAACTAAACTAGCAGGCAGGGCTAGCTTGAGCTGATAGATCCTGTGCTTTTTGTTCCCTTTTTTAATAGGCTCAGTTGATTGGTTTATCTATTTCAATAAGCCACAGCCAGCCCAGTTTTACCCAAGATAGCTTGTATAGTACCCAAATAGGCAGGGATGGGGACTCGGACTCGACGACTCGACTCGCGAGTCCGACTGAGTCCCCCCTTTGACTCAAGTCCCACTCGAGTCCCAATTTTTTCAATGGGACTCGAGACTCGACTCGGGACTCGAGCCCAATGACTCTGCCACCGCCGCCACTCACGTCACCGCCGTTGCTGTCTCCCTCGCCGCCACCCGCTCGCAGCTACCACCGCCGCCATCGCATGCCATGCCGCCATCACGCCGCCGCCGCCGCCGCACGCAGCCGCCCGTGCCGGTCCCGTCATCACTTCCGGCGCGGCGGAAGTGACGCGCCGGGACCCTGCTCTGGCGCGCTTGGCCACCGCCGCTTTAAACAGAGCGGCGGCAGCTTTTGTCCCAGGAAGCGGCACCCACCGCGGCCGGGGCTCTGCGCTCTGGCGCATTCAGCAGGCAGCCACGGCGAGGCACCCGGCGAAGGGGGCAGGAGAGCAATGGCGCATGGGGCCTTCTGGGGCGCGGGACAATCTGCACCCCCAAGGAGCCCGATGGGAAGGGAGACGGAGGCAGCAGGTAGGGCAGAGGGGCCGGGAGGTGGGGACCGAGGGCAAGAGAGGGTGTGTGAAGGGCCGCCGGAGCCGTCGCCCCTTCCCCGCTCGTCTTGGCAGGTAGCCGCGCGCAGGAGGCGCTTCTCGCGGGGTCTGCCCCCAGAGGTTTCTTGCTCTGCAAGTCTGCTCGGCTGCCGCGCAGCCGCCTCCAGACCCCTCTGCCAGCGGGGAGGCACCATGTGTCTCAAGACGGAGGGGGCGGGTGGCTGGTTGGGGAACTGGCAACCTTTAACCTGGCGGGGGGAGAAAAGAACCCCACCGGCCAATGTCCCTTCTTCCCCTTCGGACCTCAAACGGAGAGGCAGGGGGGAAGGCCGTCCTTCTGCTTCCCGATGCGGCGCCCCGTTTCCTTGTGGGACTCGTGGCCACCGGGGTGGCGTGGGGCGTGGGTGGTGCCCGGTTTGAAGGGGTTCCAAGTGAGGCAGGCTCAGCAGAGTCCTGGAGGAGGACGAGGCGGCTGAGCCGGACTGCTTCAGAGGGGGACTGTGCGGCTCGCTTGGGCAAGAGCGAGCAAGGGGGGCCGCCGACTCGGGCTGCTTGAAGGGGCTCTTGCGCGCTTCAGTGGCTTGCGGGCCGAGACGGGCCTTGGGCCTGACCCAGCTGCAAGCCCTTTCCGTCTGCTTTGGGTACCGGTGAGGCCCTCGCCGCGTTTGGCCCCCCCACCGTGAGCTTTAAACTAACTTTAAACAAAGCGGCGGCAGCCAAGCGCACCGGAGCAGGGTCCCGGCGCGGCGGAAGTGACGAGCCGGGACCCTGCTCCGGTGCGCTTGGCCGCCGCCGCTTTAAACAGAGCGGCGGCAGCCAAGCGCGCCGGAGCAGGGTCCCGGCGCGTCACTTCTGCCGCGGGCGCGGGCGGCTGCGTGCGATGGTGGCAGCGAGGGAGATGGCGGTGAGCGGGAGGTGGCGGCGGCGGCGGCAACTCGAGCGGCACGGAGAACACTCTCCGCGCCGCTCAGAAGAGCGAGATCGGGCTGCGCCGCCGCCGCGGAGAACTACAAACCCAGGGAGGGCTCGTAATGCGTCCCTGGTATGGCAGCGGCGGCGGCAGGAGCAGGGACGAGGGAAGGACACGCCTATAAGTGGGGGCGGCGGCGGCGGTGGCCCATGGAGGGAGTGGGAGGGTCTCCGTGGGAGGAAGGGCAGCTCTTCTTCCTCTCGCGGAGACCCTCCCGCTCCCTCCATGGGCCGCCGCTTTGGGAGTGACTCGGGACTCGTGACTCGACTCGAGTCACCATTTTGGACCTTGGACTCGAGACTCGACTCGAGACTCGGGTCCAAAGACTCGTGACTCGACTCGTGACTCGAGGCCAAGGACTCTTCAACATCCCTGCAAATAGGTTTCTTTCTTGTTTGGGTACAGTGGAGCAAACACAAGTGTTGGGGTAGACAGGCTTTGTAATTGTACCTCAAATATACTGAAGGCTGCTTTGGCAGTGAACCTGGCTTTGCTGCCAAGTGTCTCAGGACCAGTCTCAGCTTTTTCTTGGCCAGCCTAGAAAATGGACAGCTCCTGCAGAGCTGGGCAGGGGGCTCACATCTCCCCCACTCTGGGTGTGTTTCTGTAGGTAAAAGGAAAAGCTGCTGCAAGGCTGGCTCTTCCGTTGCCATGGCAATAGGCCTCTGGAGATAAATGCAGGCCCTGACAAAGGGCAGAGAGGAAGGATAGCACTGGTTCAACTGGTCACAGGGTAGGGGAGCCAGACAGAACACCTTCAAGGGGGTAGAGTGAGAGCTGTTGGCCCTGTAAGTATCCCTCTGCAGCTGCGGGCTAACCCACTGGCCACAGTGGAATGCCTTACTGTCCTTTTGTCACCTGGTAAAGACTTCTTTTAAAAAATGTTCCCAAGCTTTTTAAATACAATTTGAATCTTGCTGACTGTTTTATGGGGTTGTGGCCTTTTACTTTGTTATATTTGCATATTTACATTTTAATTATTTTATTCCTTTTTTGTAAACCACCCTGGAAATATGATTGAACGTTGGTTTTTAAAATACTTAAATGCATGCAATGGCTTCTTGTTCCTGCAGTGCTGCAAACTGGAAGGATGCCGCATGGGGACAAGTTTCCATGCATCATAGATATTGTGGGATCAGAAGTTCCTGCAAGTGTGAGAGCTAAAGCCAGTCATGTGCACTGTAGAGGCTATCTGCTCTTTGTCACTGCCAGTACTTGTTCTTCCAAGAATAGGTCTGGATCCAAAGTAACACTCAGGCTGAGGCTACAGATCTGCAGTTTTAGGGGAAAATATGATTCCATCACAGGTACCTTTCTCCACCCCTCATTCAAAATGTAAGGTCCACAACCACTATTCTCTCTGCCTGGTTTAAAACCTTATTTCTCTGTGTTAATACCCAGTTCGTACCTCTTGTAATACAAGGATATATTTGTGGAGTGCAAAATATTAAACCCACACAGTTGTATGAGTAGAGCTTCCACTCTTTGCTGTGCACAAATGGCCTCTTGAAATTCTCCACCGTATTTGTGGGCAGAGAAATTGAGCGGGAAGATAATTCCACTGAATTTCTCCACGGCGAGGAGGGCTTCTCAACAGTTTCTCACAGGTAGGGCTCACCTGTGTTGTAGTACAGCTTCTTTCTTTTTGTGTAAGGGGTTTGGGGGGTGGGGTGCTGCCACAGCAAGTGGCAACAGCATCAACTGTTGCCAGGCTGGCCTTCCATTTTGTATCCACCACAATGCAGGTGTGCGGGGGGGACAGCATTGAGTCTAGCTCCAGGGAAGATGTGGAGCTAGCGCTGTGCCAAAATCTGTCTTCCAATTTCCCTGAAGTTTTCTTCCCCATGAAAGAGGCTTCTGTTTTTCTGCTTCTTTTTCAGGGTGCTTTGTAATTTATTTTGGTGGTGTTATCTAATAACTGTGAGGTGACAAGATGGTGTGTGTGTGTGTGTGTGTGTGTTTCTTTCTATTACACATCTCACCATTGCTTTGCAGCCTCCCAGGCCGCCTGTGCTCCCTGATTTGAAAAAGCCCTGTGGGAAGAATTACCTCCTGAAGTCTTCCTCTGGGCTTTACTCCAAGTGTGGGAAGCTGAGGAGGCTACAGGCTGCTGGACAGATGATTATACAATGGAAAACAGGATCCTTGTGCACACATCCTTAGTAAGGTAAGCACAAGAAACCCAAACCCAATCTATAAGAATTCCTCCAAAATTTTCCTCACCATTAAATTTCTTTTCAAAAACAATTTCTATCAATTGAATGAGAATGGGGGGGGGGGGGACGTGAGAGAATTTTTTGGCACAGCACTATCAAAAACAGACCTGGTCCGAGACATTTTGCACGAGGAGAAGAACAAGATGCCTCCCTCTCCCATCCATGTACAAAAGCCGACTGGACTGTTTCTTCAACACTAGTGATGAAACAGCATCCTCCACTGCACCTGAAGGCAGCAAGCTAGGTAAGGGGGCACATGGCAAGCCTCTTGGCACACAGTTAGGGGGGCACATGGCAAGACTCTTGGCAGATCTCTTGCATCCGCCAGGACTTGGACTCCAATGTTATGGCAGTTGAATCAGATGATGTTCCCAGAGCACAGCCTACTCAAATTTTATTGGATGAGTTTCAGTTGGTACAGCTGGAGGATGTTGACATGGTGCTTGGACAGGTTCATGCAACTACATCTGCACTGGATCCTTGCCCCTCTTGGCTCATAAAAACTAGCAGGGAGGGAACAGCCGGCTGGACCAGGAAGGTGATTAATGCTTCCTGGCAAGAGGGAGTGGTCTCATGCCGCTTGAAAGAAGCGGTGGTGAGGCCACTCCTGAAAAAGCCTTCCCTGGACCCAGAAGATCTTAATAACTTTAGGCTGGTAGTGAATGTTCCTTGAGTGGGTAGTCACCAACCAGCTCCAGGTGCTTTTGGATAAGCCTGGTTATCTGAATCCATTTGTCAGGGTTCAGGCCTGGTTTTGGCATGGAAACAGCTTTGGTCGCCCTGTATGATGACCTATGTTGGGAGAAAGGGAGTGTGGCCTTGTTGATACTCCTGGATCTCTCGGTGGCTTTCGATACCATCAACCATGGTATCCTTCTGGGGCAGCTCTCTGAGTTGGGAGTGGGGGGTACTGCATTGCAGTGGTTCTGCTCCTACTTGGATGGCCAGCTCCAGAAGGTGGGGCTTCGGGGATATTGCTTGGCCCTGTGGACTCTCCAGTATGGATTTCCCCATGCTATTCAACATATACATGAAAACTCTGAGTGTGGTCTTCCGGAGTTTTGGAGTGCGTTGCCATCAGTACGCTGATGACACGCAGCTCTATTTCTCCTTTTCACCTTCAGCAGGTGAGGCTGTGGATGTGCTAAACTGGTGCCTGACTGTGACAATGGACTGGATGAGGGCTAACAAACTGAGGCTCAATCCAGATGAGACTGAGATGCTGTTAGTGGGTGGTTCCTCTGTCCGGACGGAGGGTTTTCAGCCAGTTCTGAATGGGGTTGCACTCCCCTTGAAGGAGCAGGTCCATAGCTTGGGGGTTCTCCTTGAGCTATCTTTGTCACTTGCGACTCAGGTGGTCTCAGTGGCACGGAGTGCTTTCTACCAGCTTTGGCTGCTGGCCCAGCTACGCCCCTATCTGGACAGGGATAGCCTGGTTTCAGTAATCTATGCTCTGGTAATCTCAAAGCTAGACTACTGCAATTCACTTTACGTGGGGCTGCTCTTGAAGACTGCTCAGAAGCTGCAGCTTGTGCAAAATGCGGCAGCCAGACTCATTACTGGGACCAGAAGGTCTGAACACATAACACCAGTTCTGGCCCGCTTGCACTGGCTGCCTGTATGCTTCCGAGCCCGAGCCCGATTCAAGGTGCTGGTCTTAACCTTTAAAGCCTTACACGGTTTGGGACTGCAATACTTGACAGAACACATCTCCCAACCACAATCTACCTAGACACTACGCTCAACATCTGGGGCCTTCCTCCAACTGCCACCTCCAAGAGAGGCTCGGAAGGTGGCAACAAAGGGGAGGGCCTTTTCTGTGGTAACCCCCCAACTGTGGAACAAGCTCCCCCTGAGGCCCACCTGGCACCAACTCTGCTATCTTTTTGGCGCCAGGTTAAGATTGCCCTCTACGTTGAGGCTTTTAACAACTCTAAATAGTGCATGGTGGGGTGGTCATTTTTAACTTTTTACTGGTAATGTTGCATTAACTTGTCTTGCTATTTGTGTCATTTTAAATTTGGTTTTAAATTTTTTATGTTTTTTATTGTGTATATTTTATATTGGACTGTATATTTTATTGATTGTTGTAAGCTGCCCAGAGAGCTTTGGCTATTGGGGGGTGGTGTGTGTGTGTAAATCAATCAATCTTTCCTTCAACCCCTTGCTGCTGTCTCCCAACATCTGCCACCTCAGGCAACTGCTTCACTCTGCCTAATGGTAGGGCTGGCCCTGTTCAAACACGTGTGTGTGTGTGTGTGTGTGTGTGTGTGTGCAAGAGAGAGAGACTCTTAAAACGTTTGACTGATAATGCAAAAATTCTGTATTAATGTTTAATTAATGAATGTGGCGTAGTGGTGAGAGTGTTGGACTGGGCCAGTCACTGACTCTCAGCCTAACCTACCTCACAGGGTTGTTGTGAGGATAAAATAGAGGAGGAGGAGGAGGAGGAGGAGGAGGATTATATAAACCGCCTTGGGTTCCTTGCAGGAAAAAAGGCGGGGTATAAATATAATAAATAAATAAATAAATAATTGCAATGGTATCTACAGCTTTTAACAATAGTGGCTTCCCCCGCCCCCCTACCAGACCTAATACATTTACTTTGTACCCTCACCCTGACAAAAACAAATTTGTAAATATATGCACACACATCAAATACTGCCTTTACACTACTAGATGCCTCATGCCCTACAACAGGGGTCTGCAACCCGCGGCTCCGGAGCCGCATGCGGCTCTTTCAAACCTTTGCCGTGGCTCTGCTCCGGTCTGAGACTCCGCTGGAATGCTGGGAAAAAAACCCAAATATTTTTCCCCCTACCTTCCTCTGCATGCCTCCAACCGCAGGGACTCGAGCAGGCAGGCAGCGGAAGAGAGGAGAGCAGGACAAGGCTGCCTGCTCCGCAAAAAACTTTGCCGCCGCCTCACATATGGCCTGATTCTGTTGGCGGGGGCAGCCCGATTTCGCTCTTCTGAGCGGCGCGGAGCGTTCTCCGCGCCGCTCTAGCTGCCGCCGCCGCTGCCACTGAAGTCAATGCTGAAGCCGCCGCCGCCGCGTCACATCCAGCTGCTTCGGCGTGCTGGACCCCCGCGCTATGATTTTGGCGGGGGAACTTTGGCGGGGCGGGGGAACTTTGGCGCGGCGGCAGCACGCCCCCCCGGGCAGCAGGGACGCGAGCGGGTGAGCGGCAGAAGAGAGGAGGGCTCCTGCACGCGCCAAAGTTCCCCCCCCCGCCAAAAACATAGTGCGGGGTCCAGCGTGTCGAGGGACCAGCGCGGCCGGCTCACCGCGGAGAGCACAAGCAGGCGAGGAGGCAGGTAGGCCTGCGTGAAAGCAGTAATAGTTATCAGAAAACAAGGGGGAAAAGATTCATGTACAAATTATTGGAAAACTAATAGCAATAGAACAAAATAATATCTCCATAAATTTATTTATTTATTAACTGCTTTTTTAACCCTGCATTTCTTAAAAACAATCCAAAACAGTTATAAAGAAGAATAAAACACAAATTACAATATCGCTGCGGGGATGGGAGCGGGTGCCAAAATGAAGGAGTGGTCGGGCCGGGGTATCATGAGGGGCCGGGGGACTCGGGGGGAGAGATTTTCATGTGGCTGTGGGCGGGGGAGCCACCGGGGTTAATTTGGTAAATGTATGGCCGGCCCAGGATTGAACCCCCCTGATCCCCTTGCGGTATTTTCATTGAGATTCTTCCCCCCCCCTCTAATCAGGGCACAAATGGATCAGGGGAGAATTAAATTGGCTGGGGGGGGATTACAATCAGAGTGCCTCCAGCTGTTGCAAAACTACAACTCCCAGCATGCCCGGACAGCCTTTGGCTATCCGGGCATGCTGGGAGTTGTAGTTGTGCAACAGCTAAAGAGCCCCAGGGTAGGGGGAAGTGCTCTGTTTCCCAATCAGGGTGCCTCCAGCTGTTGCAGCTGCCCCCTTTGCCCCACATTAAAGACAGGCCTGAGTAGCACCCTCATCATCCACCAGCAACACCCTCCCCCCAGCAGTAGCACCCCCATCATCCACCAGCAAATCCTGCTGATGGATGATGAGGGGTGCTATTACCACATGGAGGGTGTTTCTGGTGGATGATGAGGGTGCTACTGCTGGATGGTGCTGATGACGGGATGCTACTGCTTGGGGGGGGATGTTGCTGGTGGCATCCCATCATCCACCAGCAACACCCCCATCATCCGTCAGCTGATAATTATCCGTCAGCTGATAATTTCCCCTACCTATGCACCCAACATAATCCACCAGCTCTCGCTGGTGGATTATGTTGGGTGCATAGGTAGGGGAAATTATTACATTTTATATGTGGGGCACAGGATGGGGCATTATTACTTTATGTGAGGGGGGCAGATTATTTTGCAAATTTTGCTATGGGGCCCTCTGATGGTTTTGCGGCTCCCAGTTTTTTTTTTCTTCGGAAACGGGTCCAAGTGGCTCTTTTTGTCTTAAAGGTTGCAGACCCCTGCCCTACAATATCATCAGGCTTCCACATATAAACTTTGCACTACTTGAGTGACACTAGGTGGCTTATTATGTGTACTGCACTTTATATTTTATACTAAATCACACACTGCTACTGGTTTCTTACACAAAGTAGGCTTGTGTAACTCCATTTCAATAGCACCACACAAAATAGACAGCAAATCTATAACATATAGCTTGTGTCTTGAGCTATATGTGTGTGTGTCTCTGTGTGTGCATGCATGTGTGTGTGCATTTGTGAATTTTGGAAAAGATACCCCTGCTAAGATGACTCTTCTAATAGTATCAGGGTGTTCGACTGGGACTCGGGAGATCCGGGTTCTAGCCCCTACTTGGCCATTAAGTTCACTGTGTGACTTTGGGCTAGTGACTGACTCTCGCCTAACTTACCTCACAGGGTTTTTGTGGGGATAAAATGAGTAGTAGAATCATGTAAGTTGCCTTGGGTTCCTTGCAAGAAGAAAAAGGCAGGATATAAATGTAATCTGCTCTGTCCTAAACTTGCTTTGTTATCAATAACCGATAAAGTCACTTGTGCCCAAAATATGAAGGAACTAATTATAAACTTGTTAACTGTGGCTAGGTTAATGATTGTGAGGAAATGGAAAGTACAACATGTTTTTCTAATAACTGATTGGTATAAGGAAGTTTGGGATATAGCCCTAAATGATAAACTAACTTATAGTATCAAATGCAAAAAGGGACAGTTAAAGAAGAATAATTTTATGGATATATGGAATAAATTATTAGACTATGTATTAATAAAGGGGATGGGGAGTATGCCTTGTCAGGATATGTTATATTTTTGGAATGTGGAATGGGGTGCACGTTATGATTTATTCTAGTTGTATGTTTTTGTTTTACAGTTTTGTATGTAGTTTATAATAACTAAATAAAATTTATTAAAATAAATAAATAAATGTAATCTGCATCTGCTCGGTTACTGAACGTTCAAACCTATACAGATGCAAAATCCTTGCACAGATGTACACGTTTATAATGGCCTGGATGAAGGGCTAGAGAGATTGGAGCAAGCAGTTAAGGCACAAGCACTGTACCCAATTCTGTACTGTAGAGGTGGGCAACTTGTTTTGGCCTACAACTCCCCTCAGCCCTAGCCAGCATAGCCAGTGGTGAGGGATCATGGGAGTTGTAGGGTCACATTTGGAGGGCTACAAGTTGCCCATCCCTGCTGTACTGAATCCTACAGCCATCTCTCCCAGCTCCCAGTCCTCACAAGGACTTGGATCAGTTATACATTAGACAGTACCAGAACATTAGGCTGCGGTTCTTCAGTTCTCTGCCCTATGTTTCTCATCCCCAATCTTTCTCTTTCTCCAACTTTCACATTGTTCTGTGTAACTTTAACATGGAATATACAAACTGGTTATCTCATTTGTTAGAAAATGAGCTATCCAATTCCGTATGTCATATAATGTGCAGCTATAACAGCTTGGTGAGTAAAGGATTTTGTTCTTATCAGGACTGTTTGCTTTACTGAAATAATATTTTTACTCATTTCTGTGCTTCTGTATTTAAATCATATTATCTCATCCTTAAATGACCTCCTGTGGGAAGCACGCATTTCTCATCTGATGTCATTCCTGGTGCCAATAATTCTGTGTATTTTGGCAGTGTTACTCTATATCTTCCAAGTTCTCTTCCCCACTGCAATTTCTATACTGCTACTTGTGTGGTAGTAATTTTAAGGATCACAGTCTTCCACTTGTATTGAGCTTCCATACAGTAGCACAGCTATCATTGATTTTTCTGAAGCACTGGATGTCATCAGTCTTCAGCAATATGAGTTGGGGGAAAGCACCTTTTTAAATTTGTTTTCCCCATCTCAGATTTTGTTTTTGTCTTATTCCAGTTTCCCTACATAAGATGAATATTCCACCCCTTTCTGTTACTCTGGAAACTCTGAAATTAAAATGTTAAATGTTCAAGTGCCTTTATCTAACTCTAATTGCACTGTTAGAAAATGTTATTAACACCTGACTAGTTGTGCCAGAAGATGGATAGGGAGGCATATTCAAACGCAATGTACTGTAATGAACTTACTACGTTTATCTCCCAGTTCCTTGTCCTCCCCACCTATAATCTCAAGGGCTGTTAATTAAAGGTGGACATAGCGTCCCTAAGTGTGTGGGGAGTCTATAGTGGACAATCCACCACTTCCAAAGCCCTGCCAGCTCAAGTGATGTGGGGAGGAGGCATTTTAATAATAATAATAATAATAATAATAATAATAATAATAATAATAATAATAATATTTTCACCTATGCTTTTTTGTTCTGCAGAGTTTCTCATTGATACCAACGGGAGGGAAGTTCAGGATGCCAGCCTCAGGATGGTGTAGTTGGTGGGTCCAATATGAGGAATACGGGGTATTTGGATCTGATGGGTCCAAGGCTGCCCTCCCCTCCCCTCCCCTCCCCTCGCCCCACCCCCTGGAATGCCCTGGATTTGGCCTACGGTCAGCAGAAACACCATTAGTGGTACTCCTAGGCCTGCAGAGCTTTCCATGGATGTACATGGAGGCAGGCAGATGTGGCACCCCGCCCGCAGAGGGCCTCTCTGCCAGCAGCGGGGCACTAGTTCTGCCCCGTCCTAACACACGCACCCCTCAGCCATCTGTTTGAGCCATCTGTTTGAGGGAGCTCGGATTGCTCTGTAAATTATTTGAAATTGAAAATCTGGAGATTACCAACTGTGGCAAGATCATGTTTGTCCATGAGATGCCACTGCTATTGCACCAGCCAAAGTTGATAAAAAGGTTTCCCAGACCATCATTGAGTGATGGGTTTGAATCCCAGATGTTTGTTTTGTGATGTGTTAAGTTTTGACTACATGCCTTTTGTTTTTAGGCAAGGCAAAGTTCTGTTTTCCGAAGCACTTTATGACATAATGCCAGTTTTTTATTGGTTGTTTTGTTTTTAAATCTGCCCCCCCCCCCGTACACACACTCACATTCATATTTTGGTGAAGATGTGGGATATGAATCAATGAGAACTATACGCTTGTAATTGTACCAATGAAAGATACTTGATTTTGGTGTATGGATATCATGTATAATCCAGTATTGTTATAAGTGGTTGACTCTGTGATACAGGAAAAAAATGAGCTAGAAATGCCACTTTACGTGGGGAATCATCTAATTTTGGGATGAGACTCTCAGCAAAGCTGACATCTCATGAGAAATGGGGATCAGCAATTCTACAAATATGACCTTACTATATATTTCCACACTGACTATCTGGATTATATTTTCTCCCAGCCATTTATAATTCACTCGGAGAACAGTAGTTTGTAATCTGCCCGGAGAACATTAGTTATTAGGCAGATTAGAAATGAAATAAATAAATAATAAAAGAACTTCTCACCAGACTTTAGCGCAAAACTACACATTGCTGAGGAACTATGTGACTACATCTCTGCCTCTCTTTAATTTTTTTGCACAGGCATACCTGTGGAGGTATGCCAGTATGTATTTACTAATGGGGTGGGGGGAGTTTCTATTGGGGAAAACAGCATTTGGGGAAAGGGTTAACCTCACACTGCACTCCCACTTTGGACAATGCCTCCCTCCCTCCCCAATCTTGCAGCTCTTTGCAAAAATTTGAAAAAAATGGGATTGCAGTCAGTGTCTCTGTCATAGCTTGTATTGTTCCCTGGAGTATCTGTTTTGTCAAATGAGATATACTGGAGGGTGGGTGGGTTATTTATTTATTTGTAATCCATTTAAAATATTTCTACTCCACCTTTCCACCAATTGGTCTTCCAAGGCACTGTATATATAAATTGTTAAAATAATACAAGAATAATATATAAATACTGGTTTAACACACAATAAACAAAAGAAACAAACAGACGAAATGGCAAAATAGGCAACAGCTAAAAATAAAGCAGTAATATTTTTTATTCCATCCAACACTTGGGAAGACAGGAAAAATTAAACCTGGTGCCTAAGAAGATAGCAGAGGTAAGGCACCAGGTGAATATGTGTTCGGGGAGAGTATCATTGGGGCACCACCCAGAAAAGGGCTTCCTCCTGGTTCATACAGCCCAGGAGTGGTATGATCAGTATGAAGGGATCCAGTAAACAGTCTGTCTACCTCCCTAGTCTGGACCAGTTGCAGTTTCTGAAGCTTTTCAGAGGCAACCCAATGTATAATGTGTTGTACTCATTGCCAACTGTGCCAAGGTCATGTTTGTCCAGGAGGCATCACAACTAGTGCACCAGCCAAAGTTGGTAAAAGGTGCTTCAAACCACAAACGCCACTTGAGCATCCATAGGCAGGGCTTTCTTTGCCTAGTTGCACATGTGTGCTGTTGGGGAAATGGAGATGTACCAGGGAGCCCAGGTAGTCAGGGTTCCCTAGTATATGTCCCCAAGTGTTTGCCATCCAGCTTTGCCATTCATGTCTTTCCCACGCTAGTATAACACCAGTAAATATAAATGCTCTATAAAGCTCAAACACAGACAATAAAATTCTGAAAGAATGTTTCAGGGTTTCATAAAGGAATAGCAAAGACGTTTGTGGGAGAGAGGTTTAGTGGAATTACACACATAATAAAATAAGAGGCTGTGGTGGTCTAGGAATGGCTTTGTAGGAAGAGTAGCCATGTGAGAAGGATCTAAAGGAGAGTACAGGTTGGTTTCATGGATTGACAATCGGGAAGCTGTTCCCAGGGACAGCAGGTCAGAAGAGACAAATTGGGGCAGGGGGAGAATGGGTGAATACAATTAATTAAAGCTCAACTCAAGTCTACTATATTTATTTTATTTATTTATTATATTTATACCCCGCCTTTTTCCCCGCAAGGAACCCAAGGCGGCTTACATAATCCTCCTCTCCACTTTGCCCTCCACAACAACCTTGTGAGGTAGGTTAGGCTGAGAGTCAGTGACTGGCCCAAAGTCACCCAGTGAGCTTCATGGCCGAGCGGGGACTAGAACCCGGATCTCCCGAGTTCCAGTCCAACACTTTAAATGCTGCTGTTCTTCCCACCAAGTGACTTGATTTTGGAGTCTTATAATAAGACGTGACCAAACTTCTCTACCATGGCTTTCTGCTGGGCGATCTGCTATGTAAGTTCCCGTGCCTTTGAACGAATGACATTGAGTTTCTTGTGTCTATAACATCAGTGTAGGAAGACGATACAGCTTGGTCTGTCCCACTGTATGGGAAGCCAAAGCACAAAGTTTGTTGGATATTTTCTTGCTTTCCAGAAAGTGGGTTTAAAGCCAAATTCTGCTGGGACTCAGCACCAGAAGGTTGGGTGTAAGGATCTACTGCTCTGAAAGAGCTGGAATCCAAGATAAGTACCTGGTCATAAGACTTGGCCTGCAAATTTCCAGGATAAGGCATGTCTCCAGGCTTGCAGTATGCAAATGACACAGCTGAAGAAGCTATAGAGCAGTGTTGTCCTTTGGGTTGGGCCTTCAAGTCCTGCCTTACCAAACAGGAAGGTGTTTGTGAGGTCTGTACTGCTGGTGTTTGCATCCTGTAACATCCTTGGAAATGACATACTTGTAAACATGGGCAGTCCCAGCACAGGCCATGATGAGACAGAGGTGGACTCTGGTTGTATCTGAAATAGCGATCCTTATGTGGATCGCCCACTAGGTCTTCATATTTACCAGGTCCTGCAAGAGTATTTCCAGAATGGGTCCTGGCACTGAGAGAGAATGCAGTGGGTTGCTTTGGCATGGCCTCCGCATGTCTTGGCTGACCTTGTTGTAATTCAGGTTGCCAGTTGCCTTGTTGTATGCTTGGCCAGTCACTTGCTGAACCCCTGATATCTTCTCCTTCCCACTTTGGGGGATTAGTGTGAAATATTGCTGAGCTGCCCCTGCTGCCAATAACACCACCGCCTCTAGGACCAGCTAAATGTGATGTATTCCCACCCTTGTTCTTTATGGGGTTTGTTCTTATCTTCTCATCCTCTATCATCTGAGTGAGTGAGTAGGTCTTTGTCTTAGCTCGGAGCTCATCAGCTACAGAGAGATGGTCCCAATTCAGTCTCTCTGGGTGGTAAAATTTGCACTTGATTCCATATGTGCATTTTTTGTCTGGGGGGGAAAAGAAGTAGACAATTAGCTAATTGATATACTTTAATTGGGATTCATCAATGGGTCATAGAAGCATTGTAGGTTTAGTGCCTTTTGGAAGTACTCCTGTATGGCAGATAAAAGCATCTTAGGGTGTAATTCATTCCACCCCTGCCCCCCAAATTTTTATTTTCAAAAGAAAAATAAAACACAGACAAACATCACAAAAACACAACAACACAAAACTAAAATGGGACTTCCAATTTTCCCCACAACAAAGTATAAGTAACATTATACGCTACTAAGGAAACCCACATCTCTGGCGGGCTTGGGGCTGTTACTGTGTTATTGTATCAGAGAAGAAAAGATGACCTGCTCAGCCTCTTTGTGGCCACTGTCAGAATTGAAAGGTTATCCTATGTGAGGCTATAGTAACTGAGGGTAGCTCTGCATGTTCAGTGAGAATGTGGCCCATATAATTAGTAACCCATTCATGTCAAGGGTGGGATCATGCTACCACCACAGACTACTCTTTCACTGGCAAGATATGCAGAAGCATGTTATAATGCCTTACCTAATCCTCCTCCTCCAAGTTCTATCTCTGTATGGTGAGGTTCACCATGTAGGGCAAAAAGTAGCAGCTCCTGTGTGCCCATTGCAATGGAACTTGGGGGTAGCTTTGAATGTTTACAGACATTGGTAAGAAGTAATGACTTACACACCAGCTTTATACACTTCCATGGTAATGTCTGAAAGGAACTTCAGGCAGTTCCTCTATGGGAAGATTTGTGATCTCCTGGTGCTGTGGAGCATCTCTACATGGGAGTGATGCACATGTTCCCCATTTGGACTTTATACTCAAAGCATGAAAAGCACATACATGAATCACCATGTCTTGGTTAATATCCATATTAGCATAATACCTTTATTAGACCAGCTCAAAGGTTACAAAATACTGTGCAAGCTTTTGAGTTCTTCAGAACTCTTCATCAGGCAAGATGGATAAACAAAGCAAAAAAAGGGGGGGAGTGGCTGATGTTAAAACCATGGCATCTGCATTTGGTTATAATCCTAAGATAGAAGTAATGTCTGAAGTTGCTCTCACTGTGGATCCCACAAGATACACAGAAGAGCAGCTGTGCCTGGCATTCAACAAAACCTACCATAAGGGCAGAGCTGCCATTTTGGCTCAGGGAGAAGTGGTTTTTTGCTGAGAAAATTGTCAAGAGAGGGTCCATGTCGGCCTAAAGGATCATCAGGAGGCATAAATCTAAAAAATAAAATGATCAGAGGTTACTAAACAAACATCACCACCCTATTTTCTGAATGTCATTCAAGTTCACAGTAGGGACCCTTAGATTAACTTAGAATAACACAATATTCAGGCCAAAACCCTAAGAGAAAAAGATTTCCAGCATGTATGCAATTCCTCCACTGGTGGAAAGAGATAAGGGCATGCAGCATTTTATAACCAACTACATGAATAGAGCAAAACATAGTCAGAACTACTTAGTCTGTTGATGTATCAGTCAATTGGTGCTTTGGAAACAGACATCAAACCCTTAATGGAACCAGCACTTTGAAACCATAGGTATAGCTTTTATAACAAATCTTATTTAGGTGCATGTATGTGGCTATGAAGGAGAATAAGGCCTTCCAGCAGGGCAATGAATAAGTCCAGCAATGTGGAAAAGGCAACATATATACAATTATTATTATTTTTTTGGTTATAGCCAAATGCCCTGGCAAGGAATTTGTATTAACAGATGCAAAGAAAAGATGTCGAAGAACATCCTCCCAAAAAGATAAATACTTTCCTCCTGAAACTTAATGAGTTTGATCTAGCAAAGGAGTCCTGTGGTTGTAGAAAGGGCTCCTTCCGTCTGTGGAAGACTTTTCAACCACTAGAACTTTCCCACTGGCTGCATGGAGGAGGAGGAGGTGGTGGTGGTGATCTTCACCAATTCCTCTCTCTCCCCCACAATCCTTTATACCCCCCCCAAAAAAATTGTTCTGGAGTGTTGCGGTACCTTCCCAAACAGTGGGGTAAGTGGTGCTGGGGCTGTAGAAGGAGGGGGAAATCAGTGACGTTCACCTCCCTTCTTTCTGCCAGTGGAAGCATTCTGAGCAGACCTCTGCTTGGAGACACTCCTGCTGGGAGAATAAAAACTCTGGATCCAACTGCAATGAAAACTGCAGTTGACCATGCTAGGGCTCAGTTGGATCTATAGAAGTGACCCAAGGTGAGATGATACTTGCAAATATGACAATCTCTTACTTGTCATTGACGAAGGAATACATTAGTAGTCGTTGCTCGATGAACCATTTCCACTCAGGGTTTTCATTCTGCAAGTCCCGAAAGTTGTCATTGGAAATAATGACCCCATCCTGTTCATAGGCCAGTTTAACTATGTAGCGATCATCATAGCACACCATTCTTTTGCCCTTCATTTTGCGGGATGGTGTGTACACAAGAATTGCTTCCTTTGCAAGTTTTTCAAGGACATACTGGTCTACAAGTAAAATGTAAGAGAGGCAAATGAACAACAACCAAAAAGAAAGCTGAAGATCCCACACACATACTTCACACAGGGCATCCTCAAAAAGTTGCTTAAATCAAGTCCTTTCAAGTCCATATATTGATAACCAGCAGCACCAACTACAGCTCAAGTTACATTTGAAGTAATTGGACTGAATCCATCTTAATCCCATTGATTTCAGCTTAACTGGAATGTAAACAACTGAGCCGTAAATTACATGGTAACTTTTAAGATGTCCAAAATACCACAGGTGTCAGAATAGATAGTTATTTATCTATTTTATTTTGCAAAAATGTATAAATCACTCTATATCTAAAAATGTCTCCTGAGCAGTGAACAGTAAAGAATAAACAAAGAACAAAAGAATAAAAATATTTAAAATCAAGTCATACCAATAAAACTATGGCTAGCCATTCAGGGAAAGCTTGTTTAAATAAGAATGTCTTTAGCTAGGGCTGAGAACAAATCAACGATGCCACTTGCCTGACATCAACTGGCAGTTAATTCCACAGAAAAGCAGCCAGTACACTAAAAGCTCTACTCCGAGGGGACGCTAAATGGACATCAGGTCTAGGCTTGCCCCATCTGATGACCTCAGTGACCAGGCAGGCTGGTAAGGCAGAAGGAGCACTCTCAAATATCAAATATCCTGGTCTCAAGTTGTTCAGGGCTTTACACACCAATAACAAAACCTTAAATCTTGCCCAGTAGCAAATAAGCAGCCACTGACTGCAGTTCCCTCAGCAAAGGTGTAACATGCTGAAAGGGGGCAGGCAGCCCTTGGCAACAGCCGAGCTGCTGCATTCTGCACTAGCTGCCTGCTCAGTACTTTATAAACTGGACCAATTAACTAAGCATGTACTCAAGAGCTCAAGTTGGCTTGGGATCCCATGGCAACGCAACAGACCATCACTGCAGGGTACAGAAGGGACAGATAATTAGGTGAAGCAGGAGCTTTACTGTAGTGTAGTTGAGGACAATTTAAATGATCTATAAAGTTATTTGTTCACAGTGAGATGGCAACTGAAATGCAGCATAATAGCGCTGCCCCTTGAGAAGCATAAGATTCCATTATAAACAAATGTTTGTGTGACAATGCCAGATAGATGGATGGATGGATGGAAATTAGTGCCACTTACAATGAAGAGCATAATTTTTAAATCACTTCCTCCATAATATTTTCAGAATGTAGCCACCTTGATGTGTATCCCTGCAACATCCATGTGAATGATGATAATATTATGATATCCTTTTTTTTGCCAGTGGCAGAGGGAGAGTAATGTTTTCACTAGTGAGCATGAGCTGCTAGCCAAGTCATTTACTCTAGAGTCTTAGACATCTAGATATTACTGCTATAAATACAAAGCAGAAAAGAGGGCTGGTTGGTTGTCGGAGCCATGTTTGTTGGTGAAACAGAATGCAAAGCTTAACAGGCCTCTTCTGCTCTTTGGGCAAAACAGCAAAAGCTTCAAGGAAGAATATTTAAGTATTTGAAAGTGTGCGTTTTATAACAGAACATCTTTCAGGTGTATCTAGTCTGCTGTGTTTATCTTATCCTCCTAGAGCAGCATAGTAACAATTTTCCAATGCATATTTAAACTCACTGTTTCCAGTGGTATGAAACATGTGTAACCTCATATTTAAAATCTGTTGGATGCATGCCTACCTGTAATGGGGGTATCAAATCGGCTTGGCTCCTTTCTCCAAGATGGGACAAAGACTTTGATATATTGGTGACCTCTGTCTTTGAACCAGTCCACCACCAGCTGAATTCCCAAGCATGAAAACACTTCCTTATTTCCATGGCTGCAAAAAAGAAAATAAAAGAGGCGGGGGGTGTTTTAGTGCCGTAAAGTTCTGCTGCTTTTCTAACAGTTTCTGCCTGTGAGATCTGCATGAGTTCTGTCTTTTAACAGGGGTGGGCTGACAGTAGATCATCTAGCAACAACTCAAACACTTCTCTTCCCCTAAAGTAGGTTGCTGAAAAAGAACACTTTGTGTGAAAGGACTGTGTACTCAGTTCAGTTCTGGCACTGAAAACAAATTCAGTTGTTTTAGGCTCAGAATGTGCTAAGAAGCACCCTGTTTTTTAAATTCTACGTGTATGTCTTTTGCACATGCTTCTGGTGGACCTTGGGTGTTCTGGTAAAAAAAAACCCAAAATAGATCCAATGGATCTGAAGTTTGCCCACCCCTGTCTGTCAGCATGTTCCATAGGTATGTCTCCTGAAAAGTGGGGGAGGGAGGCCAGTTATCCTCCTGACCATTCCCCCTTTTCTTCCACATCCCAGCTATTCAGCAGCCTTCGTGGGGAATTATGAGTCATGGCTCAATACTTTTTCACATCACAGCAACCCAGAAATATTTGTGGATGGATGACCAACTGCCAGGAGGAGCATAGGCAAAGTGTGGAGCTAGTAGTGTAAGTATGAATGAAATTTCTGAAGGAAAGCTCAATTTCAGCTAATCTGAATTAGTTTAATTCAACTAATACTTGGATTTCAAATGCAAAGTGGATTCAACCCCTCAGTCTAGGGAGCTGTTCTTTATAATCAAAGCAGCTTTGCACTAATTTTGGTCATAGATTTCATAGATCATAGAGTTGGAAGGAGCCTACAAGGCTTATCGAGTCCAACCCGCTGCTCAATGCAGGAAACTAGAGGAGGGATCTCCCATCCAAGTCATATTTTGCTTCTTCATTTAGTTTTCTATGCTGGAGCTTCATTCCCTAAATTCATACAATATTTTTAAAAGCAAGTATGAAAAACTGCAAACCTCAAAAACTGCAACTAAAACTGTACGTTCAAAATTGTAGCACTATATTTCAAACTATGGTACCAAATTTAGGTGTTTAGTTATATTTGTATTTATTTTTTCTATTTCTTTTCTATTTATTTATTTATTTATTAAATTTTATTTCCTTTTCAAAACAAAATATAACAAAATACAAGAATAACACAAAAATATAACATAAACAACATACAATAAATCATAAAGTGGACCCCCCACGCCCCAAGGGACCAACTTATATACTTCCATCCCCTTGATCAAATGAATTTCAAATTCCAAAAAAAATTCTATTTCTATAGTGCCCCATAGCCTAGGCTTTGAAATGGGCTTACAGGTTTCAAAGCACATTTTAATATGCAAGTATTCTAATTGTATTCATATTACAGTTTAAATTTCAGTGCTATGGTCTTCTTTAAACAATCAAAAATTGACCATAAGATACTGGTGGAAGGGGGCAAATAATACAACACTGCTTTTTGGCGTAAGCTAGTCCGTTGATGTCAGGAAAAGGTTACGGGCACCTTTTCAAAGTGGCAACCTGGGAGGCATCAGTTCTCAGTGAATTAGTTTTTTATTATTATTTTTTTTATCCTTAGTTGTTTTATATCTTTTATCACACTATGACTGGGCATGCATGACACGGTAAACCTGAGTGGGTTAATCTCTACTGACGTTTCCCATGTTGTCTGACCCCCGCAGCGTGCTTTAGAAGCCAATCTGGTGTGGCTGCTAAACCACCCTGTGAAACCATGGTTTGCAGTAGGGTTAGGGTAAACCTAATGGGACGGTTCGCATGACCAGGCAACAATCGTGGTACGTCACCACGATTGTTTGCCAGATTGTGCGAAGCAACAACGATGAGCCTGACAGATGATTGGGCTCATTGTTGTTGCTCCGTGCCCTCCCCTCCTTCCTCCTAGCGATATCCCATGGTACACCGCGGGGAGGAATAAGGCTCCTCTCTTCGACAGCCGTGATTGCGAGCCGATTCCAGCTTGCGGCTGTCAAAGGCTCCCTGTTGCGCAGACAGGACTCATGCCCTTAAGCGCAAGGAGGAGGAGGGAGCAGGGAGCCTCCATCCGGTACCCAGGTGGCTTGCCCGCTGCAGCTGCAGACTGGCTACAGTGGGGACACCTCTCGGGCGGCAGAGCAGGGTGGGGCTTGCTCCTGTACAAGAGCAGACTCCACGCCACCCCCCGAGGTTTCCCCACTTCAGTCGGGACCGTGTCCCTGGCTACGACAGGGAAACCTCTTGGGCGGTCCAGAGGGGAGGAGTCTGCTCCTGTCAATGGCGCAGTGGCCACACCAGGAGCAGGAACAGACTCTGCCCCTCTGTGCTGCCCGAGAGGTTTCCCCGCTGCAGTCTGGACTGCGTCCCCAGCTACGGTGGGGAAACCTCTCAGGCAGTGGAGCGGGGCAGCGTGAAGGATCCCCCCACACCCTGCCCTTTGCTTTCCTGGGTGGGGAAAGCGAAGGGCGGAGCAGGCGGACGAGTCCCGCCACCCTGCTCCACCACCCGAGAGGATTACCTGCTGGAGGTGGTGACACAGTCCCCGCCTCCAGCAAGTTAACCTCTCCAGCGGAGTGGGCGGCGGGAAGCCCCGGCACTCTCTGCCCTTTTCTTTCCCAGGTTCTCCAGGGAAAGCAAAGGGTGGAGAGGGCAGGCACTTCCTACACTCACTGGGGTGGCAGCGCTGGTGATGGCGGGAAGAGCCTCCATCCCCGCGGCTGCTTGGCACATGGAGCAGCCACGGGGATCAGAGCACGGGCTCCCTCAGGAGAAAACCTTTCAGGGAGGAGGCTGTGCTCTGATCCCCACAGCTGCTCAGTGCTGAGCAGCCAAACGGAGCAGATCGCTGCCTCCCGCCTCCTCTTCCTGAGGTCTGCTCTGGAGGAGGAGGCGGGGGTGCCTGATCCACTCTGTGGCAGGAGCGGAGGAAGCCTCTGACAACTGCCTCCTAGCGCCATTTGGGCACTTCGGGGGTAGCTCTCAGTCATGCTCTGCAGCCAGCCGCTTGGCAAGAGCGGCAAAATCCACTCTTGCCAAGCGGCTCACTTGTTCTAGGGCTTGTGCCACAATGGGATCAGAGTTCGGATGACACAACAAACCATTGTGGTACGAACAAACCCTAGAACAGACCACTGTGACTTATCGTTGTTCAACGATAAGTCACAATGGTGAGTCACAACAACTGGGTTCAAACAACACGCCTGACAAGCAATGGTGAGTCACCACCATTGCTTATCGTGTTGTCTGAACCCAGTCAGTAGGTTTAGCGTGTCATCTCAACCTGGATGACACGCTAACCCTACTGCAGTGCAAAGCAGAAGGGGCATAGAGCTCCCTGCCCAGAGGAGCAAACAATGGCTGCAGCTCTGGGCATGGGGCTCTGGCAGATGACAGCCAGCCAAGTGCCCGAGCAGCCCTTAGCATGGCTGTCATCGGCTTCCCCCGCGCTGCAGCCAATGTCGGGAGAGCATCCTTATAACCTCCCCATCAAAAATATTCTGAATGATGTTGGAGCTCCCCCACCCACTCCCAGGCCTGTTGTGCTGGATTATTACCTTTGTCCACATGCACAATGATAAAAACCCTTGCTGACTGTCACATGCAGGTCACTGAGTTTCCCTGTGAAATTGTGAACTCCACCCACAAGAGAGAGCAACCTTGCATTTGTTTACATGTCATGATCGCTTATCCAGAATAAAATGAGGTGAGTCATTAGCCCTTGAACTTGCTGGCAGTTGTTAAATCTTTCAACAACCTGTTGAACATGTAAACAAAGAGGTTGTTTTGGGCTTCCTGTCAGAGGGTAATTGATCATGTAGCAGTAGTGACAGGAAAGAATCGAGGTCGCACTGTGCGCAAGGAAAGGGAAGGAGCAAGACATTAAAAAGTAATGTATGATGTAACTCTTCAATAGATGGGGCACTTTTGAAGAACAAAATAGAATGGACAAGAGGTAAAGATGCATCCAGAGAGTATAAATGGTAGAAAATAAAATCTTGCAGCGCTATGGTTTCAATTTGTACACCACCCAAAAAACTTCAGTTATTGGGTGGTTTACAGATGTTATAAATAAACAAATACAAGATTAAATAAAATGAAAGATGTCATGTACACAAGATGAATAGTGGGGTGCACATAATGGAGTGTGTGTATCTAGCAGCAATGCGACATGTGCAGATTGCTGGTAACTAATACAGAAGGCCATACTACCAGCATACCGGTAATTCAGGAGAAATTAGAGTGACTACCTAGCCTTAGGAAAGGTAAAATGAAGCCAGACTGACTAGGTGACTTGCTAAAGGGCTGCCAACTCATTTTTGCCACCATTTCACCTGCTGGCTATGTAGTAAAAAAAAAAGTTTAATCAAACCAAAACAGACAATGCTATATCCTATTAGAGGTAAATCAACACCACAAACATCTATCCATTTTATGCCAGACATTGTCATGGCTTTTCCAAAAGAACTGAGGTGATTGTGTTTTGGTGATGGTGTTGAGGAATCTCTTTTAGGAATCCCCCTTTACAGAACTATAATTCCCTGGTCTTCCTTTGAAAAGGGCATTATATTCCCTTTATAAGTCTGTAAGTCTTTATTACGGTATACAGTTTAAGTCACTAGTAGAGAGATGCCTCCTAGGGAGTTCCCCTTTGGGAATGGCTATCCGAGCACTCTAAAGAGTTTTTATTGTATGTATAACCACCTAATAGTCAGACACAGTCTGCCCTGTCTGTTTCTTTCACATTTCCCTTAAACAGAAGACCACAGCTCTGCAGCCCCTCCCTGTGACATCCACCAACCTCTGACTTTACCATCAGGAAGTCTGCAGTATGTATAGAAATCTGTTGCCATAACGAAGAATTCTTATCTCTTTCTGGAGTGCATAATTTTGCATCAAAGCAGGAGGCCACAGCACAGTCATTTCCTCATGTGCAGGTCTCTGTGGTTTACGTTATGGGGATGGGTGAGATGGGATGTGTGTCAATTTAGGAAAATCGTGCAAACGCTTTTTGAGAAGTGGCAGGGGCAACACTAAAGGCAGAAAAGAGAGGCAATAATGCCTGTTTAAAATATAGCTTCTCTTGTGGAGTACAGCTGCTTAATCTCCTCTGTATCTACTTGTGCTACTATATATCATTTACAAAGGGCCAGTTCACACATGCATGTTTATCCCTTGCTTGATGACATGCTTGTGTGAATGTGCCATCATAGATCTAACACCTCCGAAAAAAATTGCCTATCATCTCAGTAGCATCACTTCAGTTGCGATGCAATTCAGTTCACTGAAATGCCACACTGGAAACGGGAATGATCATCACCTGAACCTGATATAGCATTCCCCACAGCTCAGATGTCCCATCTTAATTCTAATAAGATGAGGATAAGGTCAGTCTTGGACCACAGTGCAAGCTAAGAAATAGAGAAGTCAGCGATATAACAAAATGGAAAGATGCTTGCCTCATCGCGACATTGCTGCCATCGATCACAATTGGTCTCAAATTACTGGAGGGTTCACTTTCTTCCTCGGTAGACCATTGGGAAACTGGCAAGGCCCTGCATGATCCATGGCCTGCAGGACTGAGGTAAAAATGTTGTGTCCAGTTCTCGGGCTCTTGGGGCCTGGTCCCCATCTGAATCAGCTCTTGTAGCAAATCGTTCTCTGAGGCTTCTTGGCCTAGTTTCTCCAGCACTTTGCACACTTCTTCCTTACCATAGCCCAGCTTGTGGAAAAATTCCACCTTGCTCTGTTGTGCTTCCATTTCTGTACAAGGAAAGAACAAGGCTGTCAGGAGAAGGATTTTATAAAATGGAGATACAGCTATGGCTGTGCGTGCACGTTTTATGGGATGCTTCCAGTCAATACAGTTGATCCAATGCAGCCGCTTTCAGCACTCTCTTTAGAGAGAAACAAAAGAAAAGCTGTTTAATAAAAATAATACACCAAGGAAGTACAAATACTGAAGACAACAGAAACCTTCAGGGTCCTCAAAGTATAATGCAGAATGGGCAGTGGCCATGGAATTTGAGGGCACTTGTCTAATTCCCTCTACCCATTTTATAGCCTTTAAAAATAGTATTTTTTTTACAAATTATAAAATAGAAATATCATTTATAAAATAAGCAGATACACCAATATGTCAGCCTAATGCCACAAGAAATTACTAAGTAATTAGTAAGTAACTAAGATTTAAAAAAGAAAGGAGCCTTTTCATGTACTCCTTCAATTGTTAGCGTGTTGTGGAGACAACACCTGTTCTTCGCAATGGCTCAGATCCAGATTTAGTCCTACTTATCATAGACCCATTGAAATCTCTAGGACTTAAGCCAGGCATGATTAACTAGTCCAATTCATTTCAATGGGCCTACTCCAAGTATGACTAAATCTGCATCCAACCCAGCATGTATAATTATGTACATTTTCTAATATTGACTGATGAAGCTGAGGGCCAAAAGAATCCTGAGGCCTACCTGGCTATGCAAGGTTTTGCATCCTAGTATCAGGAAGCTGTAATTTGCCCCATCGAGGAGAAGCAGCACCAAGTTGCCTTCTAAACCTCAGCTTTACCCTGGCTGAGGCTCAAGGAGTATTAGTTTTCTACTGAGTTAAGGATATTTGAGAATCTTTGCTCTCCATATCTCAAAGCATACTAGCTGCCTTTTGACTTACCAGAAGACTCCAGCCTTTCCTCAGATGTTCTGAGCACAAAGGAGCCCCTTGCTTATTAAATATACCCTCTGGGTAACCAATATTCGTCAGAACATCAGGTATGTGCCTAAGATAGGTGTGCAAGAGTGACGTGTGCACAAGCCTAAGCACATGCATACGCACACAGACACTTCGGTCTTATCTCTCATTAGAATATCTGAAAACAATTTAGCTGAGGGATTGCACTTGTGCAATGTGGTTAGTGAAGTACAGATATCATCTCTGAAATGCTGCAAGTCCCCCGCAATAAGCAAACCTTGTCCAGTGATGCTGGAGAAATGTGTCATTGGCAACCTGTGAAAACAACTCATGACTTCTGGTTTATTTTTTATTTTTTTTCCCTTTTAAGATAAAGCTAAATTCTATGCAGGATGTTCGTGTCATTCACTTTCAATGAGCACTGTTGGTTTGTGCTAGATTCCCCCCCCCCCTTTCTTTCTTTCTGGTACAATCACCACTGTTGTAATTAGGAGAGACAGTGGATGGGATGGTCATGCCCCTGACGTCATCCACCCTGTGAAGGTCTGAATTATCCAGCCTGCAAAGGGCCCAGTGTGTGTGTGTGTGTGTGTGTGCGCGCGCATGCATCTGTGTGTGGTCCTTTGGGCCCCCTTCAACCCAAAACTCTTCCCTACCCCTGTGGTAGAGCCTACTTTGAAGGTCTGCAACCTGTCTCCACATTCCACCTTAAGACTGACTAAATACAGACTACACAGCTTCTTCCTTCTCCCCTTTTGCTTTGTTTACCATCTTGCCTGATAAAGAGTTCTGGAGAACCTGAAAACTTGCACACTATTTTGTGACCTTTGAGTTGGCCTAATGTGGATTTTGGATTTTTTTCCTTAGGGCTAAGAAAAAATACAAAATCCCTATTAGGCCAAATCCTTGGGGCACATTAAATCAGTGAGCCTAAGGTTTTTGCAATGCCAAACTGTTCTTTTCTAAGCACAGTTTAGAGCAGGACTCTCCAACTGTGTGGGTCCCCAGATGTTGCTGGACTACAGCTCCCAGAATCCCTTGCCATTAGCCATGCTGGCTGGGTATGCTGGGAGCTGTAGGCCAGCAACATCTGGGGACCCAAGGTTGGAAAGCCCTGGTTTAAATGGTTGTTCCTCTGTCCGTCAACCTCCCCTACATACCAAATGCTACAGGGGTTTTTTGGGGTGCGTGTGTGATTCTGACAGAGGAGATCAGAGTTAGAACAGCAGCAGCTGTTAGAAACAGCAACTGCAACAATGACATAGAAAGGGTGAACTCTGTCGTTTTGCAAGGACGCTTGTACCCATGTGCAGTGTGCTGTGGTTTCCTTCTGGTCTGTATCTGTTTTCAGCACATAACCAGAATACAGCAGTAGGAAGAGCTATCAGATTGCCCAGCTCAGTACTGGCTTCCGTTTAATACGCATCTAACAGCAATGTCTGCATCTCTGCACATTCTTCTGTCACTAACTGAAAATGGATTGAACCTGCCTAGCTCTGCTCCAGCACTCAAAGGTGAAGGTTCCTCATTAAAGATGATCCAAAACAAAAGTGCTTCCATCTGATGTGTCACTGGCCTTGGAGGTGTAACAGGCATTGTGCACCCAGCCCAGTACATGCCATTCCCCTTTATCTATTTAATCCATCCATCTTTTATTTCGTGGTCATGCAGTTGTGTAAGCAGAGAACATATTGCCAGATTCTCAAATACAGCTAAGCTCTGCTGCTAGGCTAAGGAAGTAAACAGTGCTATGATTTCCAAAATACAGTGCAATCGGAATCTCTGGACTGTAGGAATCAGGGCTGCACATGGACGAGGGATGAACCGAAATGGTTTCCACATGTCTAGAGAGCAGACAGTGTCACCTCTGCCTAGGTACCTCCTGCTCTTCCTTCTCTCCCAGCCAAGACTAGGATTTGCAAAGCACAAGGTATCAATCAGGGTTTTTAGAGTGAGGATAATCCTATCTCTGCCTAATGTGGCTGAGAAGGTAAGATGGAGTCATGTAGCTGGAGAGGGTGGGGCTAAGGAGCTTCTCAGCCCCCCTGCTAACCACTATTGGTAGGCCTGTGTGTAACCCAGGGATCTCCACAAGAGCAGAATCTGGATTGGCTAGACTCGAGAATTCAGAATCCTCACAGCTTTCTTTCTCTGTCTTGGTTTAAAGCAGGTTTCTAGCTCTGATGGCTGCAAAGACATGCTCGAATGTGTGTGGTGACACCTGGTGAAATGTCAGAGCTGGTTAGCGAAGAGGGGCTCAGTAAGACTTCCACCCTATGGGGAAGGGGCTCCAATTTCCTGCATGGCTCTTTGTGTCTCCCATGAGCAGCACAAACAGAACAAATACTGCAAAAGCAAGCACACATATACATTTGCTTCCTTTGCATAATTTGGAGAGGTTGCAGAATTCTGTTTTCCTGGTGTAATGCAGTTTCTTATGACACTTAACCCTTAAAACCAAATGCAGCTGTAACATTACAATTTTTACATATCTTTATACTGATATGAACATATGGAGGAGGAACTGTGGAAAACCTGATGCTGTTCTTTTGTGCGTGCTCACACTGAAACAGTACAAAGTCTGATAAGTCAAAGAGCACCAACTCTTCTGACTAAGGTACATTATATTAATTTATTAATAATTTTCACAGGAATTAATATTTTGTATTGGGGGGACAAATCTGCTGGTACAGTGAGGGGAAGGAGAGATTTTATTTATTTGTTTGTTTATTACATTTCTACTCTACCCAATAACTAATTTTCTCTGGGTGGATTAGAAAGAGTTAAAAGACTAAAATGCCATAGAGGAGTTAAAAATATAAAATACAATGCAAATATTTAAAAAGAATACAATACAATGAAAAATGATAAACAGCACAGGAATCAGTAAAATAGCCATACAAATCTAGAACTCAGTCTCTAAAATGCCTGGGAGAAAAGTAAGGTCTTTGCCCGTGCCTAAAAGATAATCATGTAGGTCTTTGGGGAGCTCATTCCGTAAGTGGGGTGCCATGACTGAGAAAGCCCCCCCCCCTCTCGTAGCCATCTGTCTAGTTTCCTTCGGCAGGGGATGAACTGAAACCATTACTGAATAATAGTTTATGAAGAACTTAGTATATTTTTATCTTTTGCTACATCTACATGACTAGTTTGGTGTGATTTCTGATAGTTTTGCTCTGTGTAAAGCATGTTTGCATTAGAGTGCCACCCATTTCATTCCATTTTGGAAAGTGCAACCCCCCACTCCCAATACTATACTAAGAAAAAGTTGAAAAATATATTAATAAACAACAGTGAGTATAATCTTCATGAAACTCACTCTTGGCCCTTAAGTTTCATCCCTCCTGAAATAACGCCTAAGGCTATGTAACTGCATCTGCCCATTCTTTCTTTCCTGCTACCTTTGCCATTCCTATTTCCTCCCTCCTGCTCTTTGATGTTCTGGCCTGTCCCTTCAGTCTCTTTTCTTCGATGCTTCCGAAATTCAGATTGTAAGCTCATTGGTTACAGGACCTATGAACTTGTGCTTATTTTACTCTGTAAAATGGTGCTGCACAATATATAGCAGCAGCAACACAGAATCTTGAGCTGAAGCTCCTCCCTCTTAAATTAATCTGGTTCATTTTGCAGAACAGTAGCTATATATGTTACAATGTAATGGGCAGAGGGGGATAAGGCAGTGATAGAGCAAGAGACCAAGAGTGAGACCCCCACTTTCTCTCACAATTCAAAATGTGCAAAGCCGCACTTAGGTTATGCCTCTTATAGGTTTTCCTCCAAGACAACGCCTTTTTGACAAGAGGACTCTGTTTAGAAATAACACGTTGTAGTCCAACACAGCCGGAGGGCACTCTGGTTGGGGAAGGAGGTTTTACACCATAGAAGGCTTTTGAGGCAAACCTAGCTGTTTCTTGGCAGGCAAGTCAATGCAGTTCTCTGAAGGTAGTCAGTTTGAAAACCACTGCAATATAATTTTCTCACTTGCTCCGTTGCTTATTTAGGTGCATGCATGTGAATATGAATGAGAAATAAGGCCTTCCAGTACATACCGACCCTTAGGGTAACCAACAAGTCCAGCCATATTTCATTCTGCCTCCCAGCCAGTTGTCAGCGTTTGTTTTTGTTTTCTCTTTCTCAAGCCTGTCAACATTCTGTGCCATTGAATTATTGCTGGGATTTTTTTGGCGGACGGCGGATTCTTCCCCCTATGCTTGTTTTAAGATTTTTTTGTACCCTTTTGTGTGTGGATGATGCAGTTTGGCTACAGTCACACGAGGATCGAAATAACTTGAATTGGTATTAGAAGACTTGATTGCTTCAAGGTAGAGCAGGGCTGCCCTGCATGTGCCCAGGCTGCACCATCTGACCTGGAGCGCCTCCCTACATTCCAGAGGAATGGCATCTGGCTGTGTTTACTCAGTAGTAAAGAACACTGTGTCTATGCTCAAAGGTATTCTCTTTGAGGAAGGATGGGATACAAATGTGGTCAAGAATACAACACGGGGGTAAGGTCTGAGTACTGGCGCAGGTTAAGCCCTGCTTCTCCACACCCACCCAAGTGTATTTGCTGAAATGGGTTAAAACAAATTATTTGTACTCACAGAGAGTGCAATGCCTTCCTTTAGTGACCAGAGAAATGCTGGGCTGCTGGGCCATCACTGTTATCCAGCAGCTCATGGAATAGGCTATAGTGCATTTGCAATTTTATTCGCTCAAGGAAGTGTAGTCTGTTTTTTAAGGCACACTATTATTGACGTCAACTGAAAGTGCAATGTGCAAGTTACAGCTCATTCCATGGGAACATTTCTACTTCCTTATTTGGGCAGCTCCTATAATTTAACTCATTAAGACTTTGGTTTTGCACAAGGAGGGGAAGCATCAGCATAAAGGCCATAGGCATGTGGTACGTAGTAGTAAGTACAAATAGTATTTATAGAGGTGCTTTTATCTTTTATTGGAACATTTGTTAGTGTAGGCATATTCAAACTTTAATATTACATTGAACTCTTTATAGCCTGTGTTCTAACGTTCAATTAATTTAATTGAGCCAGTGTGGTGTAGTGGTGAGAGTATTGGACTGGGACTTGGGAGATCCGGGTTCTATCCCCGCTCGGCCATGAAACTCACTGGGTGACTTTGGGCCAGTCACTGACTCTCAGCCTAACCTACCTCACAGGGTTGTTGAGAGGATAAAATGGAGAGGAGGAGGATTATGTAAGTCGCCTTGGGTTCCTTGCAGGAAAAAAGGCGGGGTATAAATAAAATAAATAAATTGGTGAATGCGCTGCTTTCCATCTCTTTTGCTTTCCAGGATGCTATGATCCAGTTTAGCAACCTTCAACCTTTTGGCATGTGTCTTTTTTTGTGCTGGCCACAAACCACTTTTCATGCTTCCCAACTGGGCTGCAGTTAGAAAAATAAATGTCAGAAGCTCTGTGGGCTTAGTGCACATAATGGAAGCAATCAAATGGTTAGCTAGATGAACCCAAGTTTTATGGACTGCAAACTGAGAATGGATGAACTGTGTAAGACATTTGGAAATGAAAATATGAACATTTTGGTAATTTGGAGGGAAATCTCTTCTTTCTCACCAAATGCCATGGACATTAGAGGCTAAGCTTGATGTCATAAGCATGCAATTTCCTATGATTTGGAAATCTCTCCAAAAGGAGATGCACCAGGCCCCTTCGCTGCTGGTATTTAAGCACATGACTAAAACTGCTTAAGCAAGGAAGTTGAGACAAAGGCTTTTTGCTGCTAGCCTATGATCAGTCTGTTCCAGTATTAACATTAATTCTAAAACAATTTTATTATATCTTGTTGTAAGCTAGTCTGAAAGGTAGAGTATAAATTTAGTAAATAAATGAAATTCTCCTAGTCAGGCTCAGCAACTTGAGAATTTAAAGCAATTCAGATGGCTGAGTGGGGAATACATGGATGACTGGGTGTGTGATGTTATGTTATTTGGGTTTAAATGTATAGGTGGTAAATATAACATGTTCTTGTATGGAGTATGGTTACAAGTATGTATTCCTGCTGTGTCTGTGTGTTGTTAGGTGAGTGAGAAATGATGGGCAGGAAGAATGGTGTATTTGCATGTGTGACATGGCTGAGAGAGTGAGGAGGGGGGGTAGAGCCTGTGTTGCATAAACTGTGGGCAGTGCTATTCAGGCAGGAGAGTGTGTGGGGAACCCCTTTATATGGCATTTATCGATTTGGCTAAGGCCTTTGATACTGTAGACCGTACAGCTCTCTGGACTATCCTTATGAAAATTGGATGCCCCAATAAATTTGTTAATATCTTGCGACTTCTCCATGACAACATGACGGCAACGGTTTTGGACAACAACGGCTCTCATGGTGCTCCATTTAAAGTGGGATCAGGTGTTAAACAGGGATGTGTTATCGCCCCAACATTATTTGCCATTTTCATCGCCATGGTTTTACATCTTGTCAAGGGGAAACTTCCCACCGGTGTGGGAATTATATATCGAACAGATGGAAAGCTTTTTAATCTCAGCAGGCTGAAAGCAAAAAGTAAGGTAATTACAACCTCCGTTGTGGAACTTCAGTATGCTGATGATAATGTGGTCTCCGCACATTCAGAGGATGATCTCCAAACTATCCTAAATGCTTTTGCAGAAGCATACGAAAAACTTGGTCTCTCACTTAACATCAAAAAAACCAAAGTGCTTCATCAGCAAGTGCAAGCCAATCCTTTGGTGATGCCATCTATCCAGCTTGGCGGGACAATACTGGAAAATGTCGATCATTTTCTCTATCTTGGCAGCTATCTTTCTGTTACAGCTAACATCGACAGTGAAATCCAGCATCGTCTGAGCTCCGCAAGTGCCGCATTTTCTCGAATGAAACATAGAGTGTTCGAGGATCGGGATATTTGTAAGAAGACCAAAACACTGGTTTATGAAGCCATTGTATTACCAACTTTATTGTATGCCTGCGAAACATGGACTATCTATAAACGTCACTTCCAACTCCTTGAAAGGTTTCATCAACGTTGCCTCCGGAAAATCCTGCAAATTACTTGGGAAGATAGGCGAACAAATGTCAGTGTACTGGAAGAAGCAAAGACTACTAGCATTGAAAAAATGATCCTTCAACGCCAACTTCAGTGGACCGGTCATGTTGTTCGAATGCCTGACTGCCGTCTCCCAAAGCAGTTACTTTACTCCCAACTCAAGGATGGAAAGCGGAATATCGGTGGTCAATATAAGAGGTTTAAAGATGTTCATAAGGCTAATCTAAAAAAATGCAATATAAACATCGAAAACTGGGAAGCTCTGGCCCATGAACGATCTAAATGGAGGTTGGCCTTTCACAAAGGTTCCATGGACTTTGAAGAAGCCCGAGTGCAAGGTGAAAGGGAGAAACATGCTAAGCGAAAAGCACGTCAAATGAATCCTTTACAGGACCATCTTCTATCTGGTAACCTGTGTCCTCACTGTGGGAAGCTGTGTGGATCTAGAATTGGCCTCCACAGTCACTTACGGACCCATCGCTAGAGTCTACACAATCTTCTTTAGAATTTCCTCCTTTTATCCCGGAAGACAATCTTACTCGGTCACGAGTGATCGCCTGATGATGATGATGATGTGTGGGGAAGAGATTGTAGGAGTGTGTGAAGTGCTGGACTGCTGTTTGGGAGTCTGTAGAGCTGACTGGAGAGAGTTGAGCAATTATATTAGGATTGTTAGATTAGCTAGTGAGTGCAGAGATTGATATTGGGAACAGTACTCGAGGGAGGATTGGTACTAGGATAAGATAGTACATTACTTAGGATTAACTGAAACTTAAACATGAAACTTATTTCCAGAACTGGTTGTATTTTAAAATAAACTTTTCTTTGTTATTTGAAACAACCTGTGTAGGAAGCTGTGCTTATTGCACTGGTCAAGGAGGTATAAAGTAGGGATTAGACATCCCAAAGTCAGTGTGAGAGGAGTAAGGATAAGGGTTAGAGAAAGAGAACCCCCCCCCCCAACTTCACCTAAGCACACCCAGAGATCCCAATAAGGAGGGCAAGACTGAGACCCTATGAGCAATGGGATGTGACTGTGTTTCTGACAGAGCTGAGGTTGATGACTTCTGCATCTAGACCAGGGATCCCCAACCCCCGGAACGGTCCCGGTCTGTGGCCTCTTAAGAACTGGGCTGCACCACACCACCCAGCCGCCGCGCAGCCCGGTTTTACAAAAATGCTCATCAGGGAGGTGAGCAGAGGGATGAGTGGCGGGGGGGGTGCTCGCCGGAGCTCGCGAGCACCCCAAGAGCCAGGACGGGGTGCTTGTCGCGCGGTGTGGCGGCCGGGCGCGATGCGCGCCGCTTGCCGGGACACGCTGCAAGCACCCCGTCCTGGCTCTCGGGGTGCTCGCGAGCTCCGGCGAGCACACACCCCCCGCCGCTCATCCCTCTGCTCGCCTCTCCAATGAGCATTTTAGTAAAGTCAGAAGTGACATGACGGGTCTCCCATCGCGTCACTTCTTGGTTCTGCGGCACTGCTGCCCAGGCCGCACAGCAGGTGAGCGGTGGGCGACACCACCACCCCGGTCCGTGGAAAAATTTATTCCACCCACGGGACCTGTCCCTGGTCCCAAAAAGGTTGGGGACCGCTGATCTAGACCATTAAAAACTATTTTTCTTCACTCCTTTCTTTAATATGAAAGAATTGTCCACATAACATGTAAAGTCCATATGGAGGAATGACTTTCAGATGAAAAACTACAGAAGCAATTTTCACACAAAAATGGCAATGTTTCTTTCCTATTATATAAAATAGTATTGTATTTCAGGCACAGGCAAGAGTTGCCTGCTAGTTGCTGGAACTTTGAAAAGTATGCTGGACTAAGTGAGTCTCAGCCTTATCCAACAAGGAAGTCTTATGCTCTTAAGCAGGAATGCATACACAAGTTCACTTAACACAACTACAGTACTGAGAGATCCTGTGTATACATTACTGCTTTGTAATTTTAAAATTAAGTGGAGAACAGTTAAAAAAAAAAAACTTAAGACACAGCAAAATTGAAATCAACCCATCCCTACATTACTTTATATCTAGGGTTGTGGTTTAATACCCATTTCCTTTCTCTGCTAGTGCTGTGTATGTTTCCTTGCTGCAACAAATGATCAGCTCTTCCAACCCGAGAGATGTACTGCTTTTTTACTGTAGCACCACGTCAATGATCTTCAGCAAAGTAGGCGTTGTTAGATTTTGAAGGGAAGAGTAGGAGACTAAATGCCTTAAACTAATGCATATCCCTATACTGTTGCCTGATGGTTTTTACATGAAGAGCTTACAGCATTACAAGACACAATCGTTTGTGAATTATTGTAATATTCTGAATTTTTCTTAGACTAAGTGAACACCCACCGGACATGATTTTGTCTGACTACTGCACCTTTCCAATTGGCATATATCCTACCAGTGCTACTTCTTTGTGGGTGATGTGGCTTTTGCCAAAAGGATTCTTTTGCATGTTATATGAAGTGCCAATGAAACTTCAATTCCCACTTTTGGATTGTTTGGAGATATTACTTATACTACAATAACTACAGAGTGGGGAGACCTGTTTTTATATAGAAAACACTTCCAGTAAGGAGTAAGTATAATAAAAACACAAACTTGATTCTGAATTATGAACGCTGTATTATAAAATAAGTACCTTTACTAGAAGGCCTCTCAAAAGCAACAGAATGTATAGCCATTTCACACATGATGAAATCCCTACTCAGCTGTCACTTCTGCATAGGAAATCAAATCTGCCTACAGTACACTGTCATATGTGATGAATACCTGTAACACATGCAACAGGAAGCCCCAGCTGGTAGTAGGTTCCCATGGCAAAATAAACAGATATTTTATCACGTATAATGTATGCCCTTGGACTATATGCAATCTCCCGTTAAAAAAAAAAAAAAAAGAGTATGAAATTCAGCATGTGTGAAATAGCCCTTAATACTTGATAGAATAATGCCTAAGCTATGCTTTCTACAGTTAAGGGCTCACATTAGGTGGGCTCTTTTTTGGTGGTAGTGGTGGGTAGTGTTTATAATAGAAATGCTGCAGATTTGTCAACAATGTCTCACTGTGGCTTGAAACCCTCTACTCTGCCTTAATAAAATTCACAAATAAAAAACAAAATGTTTTAACTTTAAACAGTCAGAATTCTATTAGACTCCACAGTATAAAGAAGCCTTCCTTAACCTGGTGTCCTCCAGATGTGTTGGGACTACAACTCCCATCAACCCCAGGCCAGCATGATATTGCTGGCTGGAGATGAAGGGACTTATATGGCCCAACATATCTGGAGGGCACTAGGTGGGTCAAGGCTGATATAAGATGTTCTCTTATGGAGTCCCAGGACCCAAAGTCCAAACAGGAGACCTGAAGTCTTCTGGGGGGCTTCTCAGTGGCCGAGAAATCCTGGTGAAGAGTTTCTTAATCCTTGTTCATCTGTATTTGGACTTCTCCTTATCTTTGGCCTTCTTAGGGCTTCTGGCTTTCCTCTTCTCTTCGTGTTCCCTTTCCCAGGACTCTTCACGGTGTTTGTCTTTAGACTTTCTGTAGCAGCTGTCTCTGTCCCGAGACTGGCTGCGACTGCGGCTCTGATGTCTTTCATGCTTGTCACTTTTTCTTTTCTCTCGGCTGCCTTCTTCTTTGTGCCTTCTGTCAGGGTCCTGTTACAAAAAAAATGTGGAGATATATACTTACTTGTACATCATACAAAGGTTTGCAAGAATTAGAATGGTTGTAGGAATGGCACTTAATTCTTCATGTTATTTGTTTCCATGTTGGTCCTAGACGCTGGATACACACCAATCAACTGGAAAGTAGTATGCAAGCTTACAGGTTTTACTCAAGTCTCCTTGAAGAACAAGGAAACATTAATTCTACATAAATATAAAGGAAGTTTCTTTATGAGTGATGTGAAGCTCCTGAACAAAATAAAAAGCCTTCAAGAAAACTTGTTTGTTCCAAAATGTTTTTCTTTTTGATTTTTATAAATACATATGAAATGCCTATGTATGAAAATACAAATTTCTAGTAATTATACATAAGCTTCAAGTGGACGAGATATCCAAAAAAGTATCCATTTGAACATGTATGCCACCCATTCAAATGTTGAAAGTATTGTAAGGTCCTCAATCCATTGCATTATAGGAGGTGAGCGTTTATCCTTCCAATGTTATAATAGTCTTTTAGTTGTCAAAGCAGCACAGAAAATCCATTTACCCTGACCATTCGTTAACTTCCATGAAGCAGGTAAATAATTTAAAAGAGCATGTACATTGAGTGAATATTAAAGACTGTTCCAGTACAAAATTTATCCGTATAATAACCTCCTCACAAAAAGAAGCAACTACTGGGCAGCAGTTTCTTTTAAACATATATGTTTTGGTGATGGTCCAGGCAGCCAAGCATTTCCAGCCCTGGAACTGGCATTGTGTTTTTCCCCTTTCTGTTGAAACCAATGGGAAGAAAAATAAAATGACAACTATGTAGAAAAGGTGTGTGTGTGTGTGCATGCGCGTATGGAACCCACCCCATGTTCTGCCCCAGGTGGTGTGAGCCTGGCAGGCCTAAAGAAGCGACAGTTCCTCTCTACAGAATTACTCTGTAGCTATACAATGAAGGACAAGCAGGCACTAGTATGTAAAAGGCCATCTTCAATTGTAGAAAATGTTCAGTTTTCAAGAGGTATGTAAAGAACACAGGCCTTGTTGACTAGTGAGCTAGTATTTATTTTCTGTAATCTGTTGGATAGTCACTCGTGCATCCTATCTTCCTCCTCCAGCTCCAAAACACCTTCTGCAGGGGGCTGAGGGGATCTTCTGAACAGGATTGGCTGTGTTGCAGGGGGCTGTACAGGGAGTGCCACTAGTGCATGAGTCTGCTGCCCAAGTTGGAGCAATTTAGTCTCCCTGTGCAACACAGTCCATGCTGTTCAGAACAGCCCTCTTAGACAGCGTTTTAGGGACTACAAGAAAAGCTCAGGTGCACCAGCAGCCTTCCCTTACACAATCATGGGTTTTCCCAATCATAATGTCTCTATTTATTTTTTTTAAGATGTGTATGCACCACCATGAAATGTGTATGCATCACATGTATTCATGTAATCTAATTCTGGTTTTATGACATTTACCCTTTTGAAGCAGGTTTACGTTTTTCACTTCTGTTGTACATGGGGCTGAGTAGAAGAAAGGGCAGGACTTTTACATACAAAGTTCTTAAATTATACTACAAAATACCATGCACAAGAGAGTTTTTCTAGAAGCATCCAAGACAAATCTCTTGGGCAAAAATTATTGCTCTTGTACAACAAGTAAAAATACACAGAGAATTGGGGAGGGTAAAAATGTAATTGTTCTGCTTTCAACATACATCAAACTGAGAGTCTGGTATCAAATCAAAATAACTAATATTGGTCATAGTCAAACATCAGGTCAAAACCCGACAGACTTTTGCACTGTAGGAGATTAGAGGAACCCAACCAACCACAGATTGATAATTTTTAAAAAGTAACCTATTTAAAACAGTAAAGCATGGAAGTATCAAAAACATCATGAACAAAAAAAGAAGTGAAAAGGCACGCAATGAATACCACCACAAAATTGGAAAACTAGTAATATAGCTTATGCCAGGTTATTTCCCAAGGTATCGTCTCTTTTGCTTAACTCTTCACGCAGATGCCTCATACCATACAAGCCCCACACCCCCTCCTTCCAACTCAGGGAATCCACACCCCCTTGTGCATTCTCACAAATATACTTCAGGTCCCCAACCTGCCTCATCAGGGCATTTTGTACCACATACTATAAAACAGTGGCATTATTTTACTCATGCTGCTTCCTCCCCACACAGAGACGTGGAGGCCTGGAAAAAATGGGTAATTAGGGGGAAAGTTTTTTGCCTCTCCCCCCCACCCCGCCAGAGCCTTCCCCCCTTGAAAAACTGAACAATTTTGGATTATGAAATATTTTCTTCTAGAAAGATGAATAAAACATTTAAAAACAAGGTATCTATATATTTCTACCCAGCCGTTACTCCCTCAAAATGATTTCTAAAAGCTACATAATAGGAAGACTTTTATAGGAAGACTAGAGATTTAACATTTCTGGAAATTTTGAAGCCATAGAGGAAAAATGGTTTTTAATTCTCTCTGTAAGAGTCTCAGCAGTTATTTCTTCCATTCCTTATTGAAATTATTCATCTAAAGTATTTTTTACTGACAGACACTTAGAGATACTCCAACATGTGACTAGAGACACCATATCATAATGTGAAGAAAATGTGCATTCTTGAACATCTGGGTTTTGTTCTCGATTCCTGTGTTTCTGGGTTTGTTCTGGCTAGATGCTGTAGCAATGAATATAGTTCTAAAAGTTACTGCTACCACATGCAACAGAATACATGAGTTATCCCACCTAGGTCTCTTTTCTTTTTCTTTTTTAAAGAACCACCCCTCCCCCATTATGGCTTACTCTATGGAACTCACTGCCACAGTTTTAAATAAAGTGTTAAGTAATGCTGCCTCAGCTATAAAACCTTTAACCACTGCCACCAAAATAAAACTTCTATTTCTATGGCACAGGATTGATGCTACCATTGGGACTGACAGCACCACCATGTGTTCCAGGGATACCATGGCACAAAAACAAGGATCTGAGACAGGGATCAATGTGGACCCCCATGCTTTTACAAGGGATCCCTCCCAAATTTTAGGTCACCTTTCTGGCCACAGATGTGTTTTGTGATTTGACTGAGTTTATGGGCATCCCATGTCAAAGAAAGCAAGAGGATCAATGCCTTGTATCCATGTTTTTGTGGCATGGCAGTACTGGCAAATGGCACAATAAAAATCACAGAACTGGTGTCTATAGACACTGATGTAAGCTTTAATTTGATGGTGGTTTGGGGTGGGCGAGCATGTAAAAATCATGCAAATTCCAAAGGATCCATGGGATTCAGACATAATCTGGGGAAATTAAGATGGTGGGTGGCTAGACTGGGTCAGAGTTTCCCTTCACAGCATACCCTGCTCAATAGAAAAGGGGGGGGGGGGAGAGAGAGAGAGAGAGAGGGTGGGGGGAGAGATATTGATCAACTGTATCAAGGCAGTAGAGAGTTCAAGGAGGATGAGAACAGGGTAAAGGCCTTTAGATTTAGCAGGGAGGGGATTGTCAGTCAGTGATTTTGGTGAGGACAGTGCAGAAGCCAGATGGTTGAGAGTCAAGAGAGAAACTGGAAGAGCAAAAATTGGAGACAGCAGCAGTAAGCAGCATGCTTCAGGAGCCTGGAAGGCAAAGCAGCTGGGAGGAGGCATTCCTTTCATTCTCAATTTCTACAAGCGAGTTATCCAGCCCAGCAGCATTTTCCTCATAGTTGAAGAGAGTTTTCAGCAGTCATGCCTCTCTCCAAACTATTTTGTGAATCTGTTTGTGATGCCACAGGGCAGCTAAGCATCTGTAATAACCCCTATTGGGGTGGGGGAGACAAATTATTTGGTGATATTTGAGAACATTGTGTACGTTTTTAATGGTACAGCAAAATTGAATAGAGCAGAACTATTTTTTTAAAAGGTCACTTAAGTTAGCTTCTTAGGTTAGGATTGGCTTTTCCCCATCTGTCAGGAATCATGTTATTCATTTCCATTTTATAAGCGCACTCCACTGCAGCATCGGTAACATTACTCATCTTGTTCTTCTAATACAGATGGGTATTCCCACTGTGTAGATGGAGAATGGAAACAAGGCCACAAATTGAGATCCTGACCATACCCCAACATGAAGAAGACCTGGGTTCCAATCAGGGATGGGGACTTGGACTCGAGGACTCGACTCGTGAGTCGGACTGAGTCCCCCCTCTGACTCGACTCGGACTCGAGTCCCAATATTTTTAATGGGACTCGAGACTCGACTCGGGACTCGAGACCAAGGACTCTTCAACATCCCTGGGCTGTGCCAGAAGGAGTGGAGAGGAGCGTGATTGCCGGCGAAGAGCGCATGGAAGTGAGGTGTGCCGCTGCTCGGCCACTATGGACGGCTACCAGGAGTGCAGCCCCAACAGTGTGTCAAGATTTATTTTGATTGATGTGTTGCGTACTTGGGAGAGGCAGAGGAAGGACCTGAGATTACTCTGTGTGGCTGCTCTGAGTGTGAAGTAGCCTTATTTTGTTGGGAAAAAACCCCATTGATTTTAATAGGGACTCGTGGAGTCAGCTTTGGGAGTGACTCGTGACTCGTGAGTCACCATTTTGGACCAAGGACTCGGACTCGAGACTCGGGTCCAAAGACTCGTGACTCGACTTGTGACTCGAGACCAAGGACTCTTCAACATCCCTGGTTCCAATCCTAAGTGCAAACACTCGGCTGAGTAATTCACACTGTTTGAAATGCAAATGCCCAGTCACCCACTTTCTCCCAAAACAGAAGATACAAAACTAAAACATTTGCTAGTATAATACAGGAGCCTTCAAAAAGTGTGGTTTATGGAGGACATCTCAAGAAACTGTGCAGTCAATAAGCTAAACTATACATTCACCATGGAAAGTGGCGAGCACCAGGTGGCACTCCAGACAATAGCAGCACTCTGACACGTATGTGCTCCTCCCAGCTTGGTGTGCAAGAGGAAGGCTGACATCTATGCGGTTGAAGATTTCAAAGGGAAGTGGCTGCGCAGAGCTCTTGATAGGAGGAAAGCAGAGACCAAGAGCATCTCTGTAGGATAACAGAAGTACTCGAATGAACCAATGAGGGTTCTATAAAGGTAAGGGGTGGGGAAGCAAGCATAAATGGTAGGCAAGAAGTGGGAAGCTAAGCATATATGAAAGCAGCAAAAGTAGGAGTTAACTCTTGGCTAAGGAAATGCAGCCAAGATTAGGGTAATGTTTGAGTGGACAATGGGGAAATGTTCGTTAGAACATTACATAACATGTCTGGCAGGTATGGACTACAAGATGCTTTTAAGCAGGCTGGTAAAAACACCCACCCTATTTTACTTGGTGCTTCCTTCACACAGCAATAAACCATTAAAACATGTTGTTAAACTGAAAGGGTGAGCCAGTACCTTAGATTTTTTGGTCCTCTTCTCATCCTCATCAGTATCATCTGAATGGTGGCGTTTCTTCTTCTTTTTATCAGAGTGCCTGTGACTTGTTTTGCTTTCTTCCTGTTCATCTTCCAATACAAGATCATATTTTGAGCTACAGTAGTCAGTTAAGGAAAGACTGGAATTTGGTCATTTTGGATGCAAGACGGCAGCAGGGAGGAGAGCCCCACCAAAACAGAAACTGCATTTCAACAAGATGGCCAGTGTAGTTCAAAGGAATTAATAACCTTGCAGCACTATCAAGCATAAATATGCATGAATTAGATCTTGGAGAATGAAGCCAAAAAACAAAACTGTCCATTTTAGACCATCTCCGTAATCATTTTTGCCAGGTTAAAGCTAGTGAACACACATCATTCTAACTGGACAATATTTAAACCATCCAGCTCATGCATGCCTGCAGAATCAGAACTAATCCAAAATTTTCTATTTTGTATCTATTCAAACATTATGAGCAGGGCATGATAGCCTCTGAAAAATGCTTTTGCTTGGTGATGGTGTGGGACTCCATCCAACAGCTTTTAGAATTGCTTTCCTATGTGGTTCAGCCAGGTTGTGCAGTAAGACTATCCATGCTGAGTATCATCAGGCTTCAGAGAGATGCAGCATCAGTAGGATCACTTACCACATGATATGCTCAGTTCACATGGGATGTGAATACAAACACTAGGAATTGTGGTGTGGAGCCCTCACCACATGGAAACATTTTTTTTTTCAGTGTCAACCACTTTGATTCCAGTCACAGCTGGAGGAAAGGAACTGCTCAGTGTTCTCAGCCCATAAAACTTCAATCTGGCCTAACGGACCTTAAACTGAAATTCCTGTGTTTGGGGCACAGAATGAGAAACACTTGTAGAAAATTGATTTTCCAGTGTATTCTATGCAATTTCTAAATCCAACTTAGACTTAACGAAAGACTCATGATTCTATACATGTGTGCATGCACACACAATTATGTAACAAGGGAATTTACATATCAAAACTACCAACCCCTCCAAAAAAGTTATTGAACTTATACAACAGAAGGTAAACTTTTACAAAATCTATCCACTGACTTAAAGATAACATACATATCTTTACAACCAAGATGTCAGGTTTATTGAAAACTAGCACTGTGATTTTAAAAACATTTTATCTTTATGTTGGTGGATAAATTATTCAAATGAACTAGAAATGTATTCTGAATGTTCTGAAAGGTACTGTAGGCTTTTCATTATAATAAAAGCATTTCTTTGTAAGTCATAAAAATCATAATATATTTTTTTTTACAAAACTTATTTAGTTATTAAGGATACTCTTGTTTGGGCTTTGCCTTCTCCTTCAGACTTAATTTAGATGTTTTGTCACGATCCTTTTCGTACTCTTTGAAATCATCCTTGGTATACTTCCCACCTGTTTACAAGAAATGAGATGCCATAAGTTGGCATTGATCTTGAACTAAAATGTAAATAGGACACAAAGTCAGAACCCATACTAGAAAAAAACCCAACATGAGTTTTGTAATCATGGCAAGAGTCTATCAATCTTGTCAGCAAGATTTGACATAGTGTTGATTTTACAGAAATAGCTACTAACACAAAGACATTGCAAATGCAGTTTTAAAAATATTAAATTAATTAATTACATTTCTATAGCACCCAATAGCCGAAGCTCTCTGGGCGGGTGGTTCAGAAAAATACAACATAAGATACAGTATAAAAGTTTAAAACTACAGTATAAAATAGAAGTAAAAACCAAAGTAAGACCTAGAAGCAATGCAAAGATTTAAAATACAGTATCAAATTTAAAACAGAATCTGAAAGACTAAAATGCCTGGGAAAATAGGAAGGTCTTCACCTGGTGCAGGAAAGAGAACAACATAGGTGCCAGGAAAGCCTCTCTGGGAAGCTCATTCCACAACCAGGGTGCCACAGCAGAAAAGGCCCTCTTGTTAATAGCCACCCACCTCATTCCCTTTGGCAGGGGCTCCTGGCGGAGGACCACTGAGGATGATCTTAGGGTCTGAGCAGGTATATATGGGAGGAGATGATCCTTCAGGTAACCTGGCCCCAAGTCATTTAGGGCTTTGAATATTAATACTGTACCAGCACTTTGAATTGGGCCTGGACATGGACTGGCAGCCAGTGCAGATGGTAAATTACTGGCATAATATGATCATGTTGGCCAGTCCCCGTTAACAATCTCGCTGCCCTATTTTGGACCAGCTGAAGTTTCTGGACCATTTTCAAAGGCAGCTCTACATATAACACATTGTAGTAATCCAGACGAGAGCTTACGAGAGCATGGATAACTGTACCTAGGCTATCCCTGTCGAGTTAAGGACGTATCAGCCTAAACTGGTAAAAGGTACTCCATGCCACCGAGTCCACCTGTGCCTCTAGTGACAATGCTGGATCCAAGAGCACACCCAAACTACGAACCTGATACTTTAAGGGGAGTGCAATCCCCTCCAAAACAGGTTGAATATCACTCATCTGGTTAGGTGAACCACCCACTAACAGAACCTCTGTCTTGTCTGGATTGAGTCTCAGTTTATGGGCCCTCATCCAGTCCATTACCATGCCAGGCACTGATTCAGAACAGCCACCGTTATTCGGATCCCCAGTTAAATAGCTCATTTTGTCAGATGAGTATAGCAATCCTTACGTATACTATACCCGTATCAGACAAAGTGAGCCATTTAACTGGGGATCCTAATTAGATTGGGTTCAATGGGAATATTTCCGGAATATCAAGGACCTCCCTTCTTTGGCCAGAGGGCAGCAGTATAGTTACCTCAACAATGAGGTCAGCATCTAGCTGCTCAAATGCTGTGACCCTAAGTGAGTTCAGCTGGATTCCTGCTGCAGCTGCCTCCCTAGCAACCAGAAGAATACACGTGTGGAAGGCAGGTAAGATTCTTGCCTTCATCACTCTCTTGCTCTCCATGCCCAGCTCTCCCGATATCTCCCCATGGAGGCAAGATGAGAAGCAGGCCTCCTCATCTGGCCTGCCTTCTCCCCTCTTTTTTCTTACTTCCTTAAAATAAGAGCGGGAGGGGGAAGCAAGCAGTTGCAAAAAGAAGGTTGCAAGCAGACTGCCTATGAATGTGGGCTTACCATCCCATTCTGCCTCCTCAAGGATGATCCTCCAGTAAAATCAATCGCCAATCAGGATCGTTACCTATCACAATGGATGCCATGCACATCTTCTCTAACCCAAGAGCCACTGGTCAGAGCACCACCCACTTTCAAGAAGAGTACGACAACATCATACCAGTGTGGCAGGGCAACAGATGAGTTGGTGCTTAACTAACAAGTTTTTCATACTTCATTCATACTGTGCAGTTGACACCAGAATAATCTTATCTTCTAATTTTGTAATAGCAACATTTAACACATTTTAAAACATTTCACTATAGTCACTCCAAAAAAAAGCATTGCTTAAGAACAGGAGTTGGTACCTTCAGGTATGTGCTGCCATCTTATGGTTCAAGCTAGCATATCAATACAAGTGGCTAAATATTTAGTGAAGCTGAGGTTTCAAGTTAACTAGAAAGAGGAACTACTCACTTCCTGTCCCATAATGCCTAGTGCACTGAGGCAGGCCTTGCCAAATAAGAAAGTGGGTTGAGGGAAAGACTCAGAGTTAGAAGGGATCTTGGAGGTCATCTAGTTAACCCCCTGCCCAATGCAGGATGCAACTACATCATACCTGACAGATGGCTGTGCAGCCTCTGCTTAAATACCTCCAAGCAAAGGAGAGCCTACCACCTCCAGACGCACTGCCAAACAATTCTCATCGTTAGGTTTCTAATATTTAACTGAAGTCTGTTTATTTAGAATCAGGAAGAGACACCTCTTAAAACAGTCCCTCATTTCTCTTCGCTTGATCAACAGATTCTTAGGCACAGCAGTAGAATATGTACAACTGCACAGCAGAACTCCTAAACATGCTCACCTGCCTAACAGGTAGTCTGAACTGTTGGGTGCGTCCATGGGTCTCAGTCTTTTGATGTACACTGCCCCCCTCCTGCAAGTCCTGAATAAACTCAGGCACTGAGATTGACAGAGGAGCCTGCAGAGAACAAAAGCAGTTGCACCTCTGCCCCATGCCACTTGCTTGTCAGCTCCACCACTGGCCCTGCTGCTGTGAGAGAAGCTGTTCCAATCATACCAACAGGCATTGTATCTACATCAACTTAATATTCTCCACCAGCACAAACACTAGATACTACCCACTTGGAGAAGTAGGGCATGTGCCTTTATAGGATGTGGATAGTGAAGAGAACACATTTCATAACCAGCGGACCCAGATTTGACCAACGCCCGTATTAAAAGCAGATGCCTGTGTGCTCTCCTAAAGCACAACTGATAACATCTATCATGTAAAGTAGAAGGAATTATGCATATTCCTTCCACTTTACTATAATAAAGGAATTATACATACACAGTGTAAAATTTAAGTTACCTTTTCCTTTCCATTTAATCTTTGCAACAGACTGGCTAAAATCCACATGTATCCGCCTGTCATCTATTAACACATTATCCATCTTAAAGTAAGCTTTCTCACAATCTTCCTCCTGGTACACATTTTAAGGAAAGGTAAAGTTAAAATTAGAAAATTAATTTTAATAACCACCTTCTGAAGCCAGCACATGAATGGGAAGAAGAACTTTCACTAGCATGAAGGTCCATAAAGGGCTAGAACTTCCTGTGCTACCAAACACATCTGGTTGGCCACTGCAGAAGCCAATGCTAGACTAGACAGGCCTTTGATCTGATCCAGCACGGCTCTTATGTTCCATCTATCATTGCAGATATTTATTTCAACATAAAAGTTCAGTATCAAGTTACTAAGTACTTCAGTATTTTTCTGGTGCTTCCTTGATTCCCAGGGCATTTCAGCCACATTAGATTGGGTTCAATGGGAATATTTCCGGAATATCAAGGACCTCCCTTCTTTGGCCAGAGTGCTGATTTTCAAAGGTGCCTCTATTTCTGTATGCAACAATAATATCTATCCACCAGAGAGAACATCACTATTGTTCTACATGATCATTTACCAGAGGAATTTAAAAGAAGCTTTTTTGGGGGGTTCTTTATATATTTTTGAAGCTTTCAACATATGTTCAACAATGTTTGCACGAGCTACAGAGAACACAAGCATTCACAGGTTTTCAGTACCTGCCCGTTCCCCATCATTCTACCACATTCCATTTCCTCATAAAACCCCCCTAAAATGATGGGTTTTTAAAAGGTCAAAATATTAAAATAAAAATAGAGCAGTCCAGAGAGGTGAACCATGCAGAGCTGGTAAAGAGCAGTAGGGAGCAGGTGGCTGTGTTATGCCAGGAGGCTGCCCCAAGATCTTGCCAGAAGGAGGTTATACAAGCGGGCAGTAAAAACCCAGATAAACTGTTCAAGCAGCCAGAAATACAGCAGGAACAGCTTTGGGGTCGGAGGAAGACTGTACCCAGAAGCTGGACCTGGGTGTAAGGGTATTTGGCTGGGGTGGAGGTTGAGGGAATTTGGCCTGAGGTAAAAGAAGTCATTAAGAGGCTTGTAGCAGCAACAGTGTCTCCTAAATCCTTAAGAATTGTTCCCAACCAGTCTTGTGAAAAGTAAGTATTAGTAATCCCTTATGTACAAAATATCCCTTTTAGTAAATTATCTGTCTAATAGTTCATCTTGTCTCCAGTGTTGGTGCCCATCTCACACCTAAGCCTCTTATAACATGCTACTAGGAGGTTTTAAAATATTCTATTAGAATTGGTGGCAGCGGAAAAAGGTCAGCTTGTGGAACTCTGAATTGTAGTGGCAGAGAGTTCCTTAGGCCCTGAATGTAAGTATTTGCTAAAAATAAGAAACCCCATAGGTGGGACTGCTCAGTGAAGGAGTAGTTTCTCCATCGGTGGTGGCAGTGCTGGGGAGAGGAAATTCCCCATAAATGTGTATGTGTATGTATCATCATCATCATCATCATCATCATCATCATCATCCCGTTCTTATCATGGGTCAAATCTCTACCCATTTTCAATTTCTGATTCACATCCTGAATGTATAAACAAACAATATTAATTGAAGTGAGCATAGGCAATTCTGTCCTAGGATAACTGACTGCCATCAAGGACCCAAACTAGATCAGAAAGTCTCCAGATTTCTAGAATGCCTCATTATTGAGGCTAAGGGAATATAACATTTACATTGATTAATCCTGTTAAGATCCTTGTGAGTCACATCATCCACCATGACTTTATAGAAACCACAGAAATGCATCCATAGAGAAGCAGACATTTGAATCTGGATCTTCCCAGTTAAGCACTATACTGTATACAATACACCAGTTCAGTTTATTGTATCAGAAAATACTTGACTAAACAACAGAGGATGTGTCATTATGGAATACTGTGTGGTTTCTGTATTGATGTTTCGAATGTCATGAGCTGCCTTAGTTCTTTTGGGTAAGGTGGTATATAAAAAATTTCAAGAAAAAACAGGTAGCACACACATTTAATATTATCTTCTTGTATAGCTACTAAACAAGCTACAGTGTATTTTCAAGACCACGCACCTTTTCAAACTCAATGAAAGCATAGCAGAGGGATTCACCCGTTTTCCAATCTCGAATCACTTCACAACTGAAAGATTAGCACAAAAGTTTGTTCTGGAAATTGTAGGGCAACGACTGTTTGACAGACACTGTTAACATATAAAATGGCTAAGAAGCCTCTTTAAGGGTGCAACACTATGCATGTTTAGACAGGAAAAAAGTCCTACAACTCCCAGCATGCCTCAGCCAGCATGCCTAGCTAGGGCATGCTGGGAGTTGTAGGACTTTTTTTCTGTCTAAACATGCATAGCATTGCACCCTAAGAGTACTTCAGGAAAACAGCCCTGCATCCATTCACACAGATCACTTTCATAGTAGTGGTCTCACCGTGGTCTAAAATCAGAAATGGGGGGGGTGTCTCTTCCTACATCACAATCTGGATATGGAGCTCTTTAATAAGCCATAAAAGATGGAATATGGAAGCACAATTTGCATAACACAAATTGACAAAAATGTGGGTATTAAGTAACTCCAGACAGTATCCATGCCTCTTAGTTCAGTTGTGTGTAATAAGTACTCTCATGCACCTTTTTCAGACACATGAGTGACTTGTGGTTTGGGAAACTAATACAAGTTAGTTAAGTTAAACTAGTGCAGTCAGTAAAGATCATAGGGATTAGCCTGAAAATACTGAACAGAAAATATACTAAGCTTTAAATATATTTCCATATTACTACTTTTACCAAAATACATAATTGTACTTCCTGCTTCATGAGCACAATCTTTTGGGATGCAAAAGAAAGGTGCATTACACTCTACAGTTGTTTCCAACACCTGTATAAATTAAAGTGGGACTCACTGCTTTGGCCCAATAAAAGAAGAGAACATTATTTGTCTAACGAGGGTCTTTCACAAGGTATTCAGTACTGGAAGTTGAATTCTGTTCAATTCTTCACTAGCAAGAGGTGAATTTTGCACTCTTGTCCAATACTACAATGAACTACATTTCCCACTGAAACAGAACAGAGTGAAAGAGGTAACATTTAAATTTTAAAACAAGAAAAAGGGGAGGGAGAGAGAAAAGGAAGAAAAAGTGTCCGGCAAAAAGGAGTCAGCAGAGGAGAAAAAAATGCAACTGCAGAAAAACATATGACTCCATGTCTTCCCTACATTGCTTTTGCCAGAGATGTTGGAAGTCAGGTACCTCTATCCATCCATGGCAAAATTCCCAACCTACCAGCACCAACCTCCTCTGTTTAGGCTTGTTAATTTCTAAGACAGCCAATCTATTGAACAGAAGACGTATGACTGAAATAAATGTAAACAGCAACCCAGGGATAGAAGGATTTTTATAAGATTTGTTAATTTAATTTTCTTGAGCAGATGTTTCGTAATTACCTTTTTATTGACCCAAATCGGGAAAATATAATTTCAAGGTCTTCGTCAGTTGTCACAGGATTAAGTTTGCAGACAAAAAGAACATTTTCAGGTGGTTTGATATCTGCATCAGGCAAGTCTCCAACCTGAAGTACAAAAATGATATGAGAGGATTTTAGTTCCACGTTATATAGATTCTCTGGCAATACACATGAAGACACTTGAGACATGTTTGCATCACATGCGCCACAGTTTTTAAAGGAAGGTTAGGAGAAATGTGCAATGCACATGAGAACCACCCATAATTATTCTGAAGCTTTAAGGACGCAAAAGGTGAAAAATCTCTGTTCTATGCCCTCTTAGCTTTCACTGCGCTTAGATTCCAAGTGCTAAGGTGCTAGAAGACTGTAATCTGAAAGTTAATTAAGAAAAAAATACCTTTCAGTTTAACATATTGTGTTAAGGGCCTTCAATGTTCACTCAAGCTCCAAAATGCCAGGAACTTAAAGCAGTTAAGGGCCACTGCCTTAACAGACATGTTTAGGCAATATGCTTATGGTATGGTATCCTATGCTGTGGTTAGTTCCAGCTCCACCACCACCTTGGAGCTGGGTGTCTGTCAGTGTCAAAGTGGTGGAACAAAGTCCCAGATCTTGTTTGTTCACTAGAATAGATACATGGAATCTATGCAACCAAACCTATCATGCAAGTGAAGCTATCACTCCACATTACAAGTACCCAAGTAGCAACCAATTCTGTCCACACAGAATGATAAAGAGTTGGAAGGGACCTTGAAGGTCATGGTTTCTTGTTTCCACCCCTTGCTCTGGAAGTACAATACAAATTGTTACAATAAATTAGAGATAGACAACTGACAGCTTTTGAGTAAGAACTGGCCCTAAAGTTGCCATCCCAAAGGCAAGAGTGGTGCAAAGAAAGATGAGGATAACTTTTTTGCGTCAGTAGGCATATCTGGAATATTGAGAGAGCATTCTGGGCACTCTCACAAAATGGCTGCCATGGGGGCTTGCCCAGTGATAAAATGGCTGTCATGGGGGCCATGGCTGGTCACAAAACATTCATTTCCAAGAAGGCAAATGGTCAGACTAAACGGGAAAGTAACTTGCCCAAGAACTTAAGTAAAAGGCAGAAGTGGGGTCTGAGCTCCAAAACACAAAACCACTTTTTAACTGAAAAAAAGACGGTGCTGGAGGGCAGCACTTGGTTTTGCAGCATTCCAGCAGCACAGTTAAAAATATTTTTTAAAAAAATCTTAAGAAATAAAATCAAAATCAGGAGGGGAAGGAAGCCTGGCTGGCACCAAGAGAAGCATCAATGGGCGCCATGTTGGGGACCCCAGGGCTACAGCATGGGACTTGCCAGCAGCCAACTTTCGGGGATGGCAGTGGGGGCCTAGCCCACATTACAACCCCTCTTCAGAGAAGCCATCCAGTAAAATGAAATTCAGATTTAGAGGTGCATCTGATTTACATCTGCTAGTGTAAAGTACTTTCAAGTGGATCAGAGTACCTGATCCAGCCAGTGATACACATGCTGAAGCCCATTGATGCATGTGGATCTCCTTAATCAGATCTGTAAGTTTAACGTACACAACGTTTTTAGCATGCATAAAAACCCTCATTTATCTTTACTTCCCATTACAAGTGGCTCACGCTGGCTCAGCTTGTCTGAGTGTGGAAAGCTAAGCAGGGTCAGGCCTGGTTATTACTTGGATGGGAGACCCCTCCTCTAGTTTCCTGCACTGAGCAGGGGGTTGGACTCGATAGCCTTGTAGGCCCCTTCCAACTCTATGATCTATGAAATCTATGATAAGGAATTTGTTTTTAAGAGACAAAGGTCACATAGCAAGTCAGAATTTGAACAGGCATCTAGATTTAACATGAAGTCCTGAGCACATCAGTTCCAATGTAGCACCTGCAGTATTTACACTCACCTAAAGCATATGCACATCTGAAGGTATTACTTGGGTCAGATGAACCATACTTACCATTTCCAAAAGAATAGCCTTAGTTTTTGCCTCTTTTTCTGCCAGGATTTCTTCCACTTCATCAACAGACCTTCCTTTGAAGTCATCAATTTCCTCATCAGCTCCTATTCTCCCACTCTGTCTTATATTAAAAAAAATCACAGTTACTTAATGTTTACTCAGTGAACATACCTTGAGCAGTATCCAACAGTGTCATTCCATAAACTCAAATAGCACTAGCAGAACTCTGCTTGAATCTTTCAGTTCTGCAAACGTGACTTTAGTGAGATTCTCCAATTCACATAGTTCAGAATCTACTTTCTGCTAGCGCAAAGCAGTATATCTCTAACACCAAGGTCAATAGTCATGTGAATTTTAGGAGGTCCAGGCAAACACATCTCTGACTTAAGATGCACACTTACATAATGTGGCCTGGATAGCACATATCTTCACTTTCCCAGTGAAGATACTTGTTATTGTTTTGTACCTTATTCTGATCTTTAGCCAAACATGTGCCTTCTCTGGAAAATACACAAGTGCATGTGTTACACTTCCTTGAAAATACACAGGTGCATGTGCAAGGTGCAGTTGGAGAGCCATCTGTCAAGGATGCTTTGACTTGGGTTCTGCATTGAGCAGGGGGTTGGACTCGATGGCCTTATAGGTCCCTTCCAACTCGACTATTCTATGATACCTTCATGTTTTGGCAGGCAGAGGTGTGGGTAGCCATGCATTCCAAAAAACAATGGGAGAAATGCTCAGAAATGACACTTAACAATTTGCCTGCTTACATTTTTCCTCTTGAAAATGTGAATTCCTCCACATCACAATTTGTTATTCCCTATTATTATTATTATTATTATTATTATTATTATTATTATTATTATTATTATTATTAATAATAATGATAATTATTATTATTATTATTATTATTATTAACAGTATTTGTATACCGCTCCACATCAAGCAGATTCCAGAGCGGTGAACAATAAAAAGACAAAAACAGATAAAAGAAACAAAAACAATACATTGAAAACAAACTAAAATTACACTGGTAATTACCAATTCAACACGGACATTAGCTAATCCCCAATTAAAGTAGCAGAACAGGGTTTTTTGTCACACATTACTTGTTGAATGGGAAGGTAGGGAAAAAAAATGAATTTCACTCTAGGAAACACCTCTCTTAGGAGTTAGAACTCCCAAAAACCATTTTGTGGAAACTGGAGAAAACACATTATTCTTGCTAAGGAAGAGGGCACACTGTCAAAAGAACAGCTAGAACTATTTATTCAGAAATACATTTTCTAGCTGGCACTTGTTAAAAGTTTCACCTCTTTTTGCTTTCCTCCCACTTTTTGGTGTTACCTTCCTTTTCTTTTTGCATGTGTTGAACTGGCACCACGACAAGAACTGAGGGGGGTATTGGGGGGGGGTATTCTTCTATTTCCTGATCTTCCTCCCGTATTCTACCCCCTTTCAATATCACAAGTTAATAGCGACACTCACATCCAACTGCTCTTTTGTGGGCTCTGGTGAACGATCTGGTACCGCCAAACCGGGGGGGTCATCAAATGGATCATCTAAGATCACCGTATGGTTTATCCTAAATAGGGAATGCAGTAAGTAAAGGGTAGATGCAAATTACTATCACATGGCATTTTATCTGTGAGGCATATGCATTTGTTGTGATATCAAAACACAGCCACCCACAATCAGATAAATCATTTGTGGGATCGGTTCCGGCTTCTTCCTTCTGATGAAGTGGACAAGGTGCTTTCATCTGTGAGGCCGACCACCTGCTTGCTTGATCCTTGCCCGTCCTGGCTCATCATGAGCTGCAGGGAGAGACTGGGTGAGGGGATCAAGGCGGTGGTGAATGCCTCCCTCGAGGAGGCAGTGATGCCATCAGCCCTCAAGGAGGCAGTAATAAGACCGCTTCTAAAGAAGCCCTCCTTGGATCCCCAGGATTTAAACAACTTTCGCCCAGTCTCCAATTTACCATTTCTGGGCAAGGTGATCGAGCGGGTGGTGGGTGCTCAGTTGAAGGCACACTTGGATGAAGCCAATTATTTAGATCCGTGCCAGTCGGGCTTCAGGTCTGGACATGGGACGGAGACGGCCTTGGTCGATGATATGAGGAGGGCTTTGGATAGGGGCGAATGCTCTTTTCTAGTCCTCCTCGATCTCTCAGCGGCTTTTGATACCGTTGACCACGGTATCCTCCTGGACCGTCTGGAGGGCTTGGGCTTGGGAGGCACTGTATTGCAGTGGTTCCGGTCCTTCCTCTCTGGAAGGTATCAGAGGGTAGTTCTCGGGGAGGAGGCTTCGGACCCTCGGCTGCTCACTTGTGGGGTGCCGCAGGGTTCCATCCTCTCCCCGATGTTATTCAACATCTACCTCAAGCCGCTGGGAGCTATCATCAGGAGGTTTGGGGTGCAGTGTCATCAGTATGCGGATGACACGCAGCTCTACCTCTGTTTTAAGTCCTCACCGAGGTTGGCCGTTGAGACCCTGTCCAAGTGCCTGGAGTCAGTGGCTGGCTGGATGGGAAGGAACATGCTGAAGCTGAACCCCGACAAGACCGAGGTACTTCTGGTGGGGGACAAGGGAAGGTTAGGGGATGTTGACCTGGTGCTGAATGGGGTACATCTACCCCTGAAGGACCAGGTCCGCAGCTTGGGGGTCATTCTAGACTCCCAGCTGTCCATGGAGGCTCAGGTGGCAGCTGTGAGCCGGGCGGCGCTGTATCAACTCCATCTGATACGGCAGCTGCGCCCCTACCTTCCTAATCACCTGCTCCCATCAGTGGTTCATGCCTTGGTCTCCTCTCGCCTAGACTACTGTAATGCGCTCTACGTGGGGTTACCATTGAAGACGGTTTGGAAGCTACAGCTGGTACAGAATGCGGCGGCTCGCTTGATCAAAGGCAGCCGCCGGCGGGATCACATCACGCCAGTGCTCAAGGAGCTGCACTGGCTACCAGTTGCTTGCCGAGCCGAATTCAAGGTGTTGGTTTTGACCTTTAAAACCCTACACGGCTCCGGCCCAGCTTATCTCAAGGAGCGCCTCCAGCAACATCAAGTAGGCCGCTCAACAAGGTCTGCCACAGACGGCCTTCTCCTTATCCCATCAGCCAGAGCAGCCAGGCTGGTGGGGACTAGGAAGAGGGCCTTCTCTGTGGCGGCCCCCACATTATGGAACTCCCTCCCTAGTGACCTTCGCCATGCCCCCTCCGTGATGAGCTTCCGCCGTGCATTAAAAACATGGCTGTTCAGGCGGGAATATGGGGTGGGTTAGGTTTTTAATAAGAATTTTTTATATTGTTTTAATTATTATATTTTATTGTGTTTTGTTGTATTTTGGTTGTACATCGCCCAGGGTGGCCGGGTGACCGGCCAGATGGGCGATTGATAAATATAATAAATAAATAAATAAATTCTGGAGGATAATCAGAGTCTATGAACTGAGATAGTCAGGTCAGTTCCCAGGGATGCATGTCAAGCCTTACATTTTCAGAGCAGGCAGTGAACAGCACATTACTGTACAGCCCAAGGCTGTTATACAGTCCTCTGAGACCATGTGAGCTGGTGTCTGTTGGAACAAGGTTTAAATCCTAGTATAACATTTGATTACAAAGATTATCTTGACTAGAACTTTTTTTTGTCCAGTTCATATGACTGTTTCACTACAGGTATGTCCAGAAATAGACAAGAACTGGTGGTTTCCCAATGAAATTGATCAGCAGTAAGTTCAGAAGAGACAAAAGAAAGTACTTCATTCAGCAATGGATAATTCATTTACAGAATTCACTGCCACAGAATATGGTAATAGCTTTGAAAGACATGTTCATGGAGGATAGGTCTGTCAAAAAGCATCAGGCATGATGCCAGATAAAGTGTCTAGGGTGAGAGGCAGTCAGTATGGTACTGAATGTGAGTTGCTGAATGTGAGTGGGGAAAGGCTATGGTCTTCTATAACCTGCTTGTGGGCTTCCTAGAAGCATCCAGCAGACGAGACCACTGTAGGGAACAGCATGTTGGACTAGATGGACCTTTGGTCTGATCCAGCAAGGATCTTCTTACATCTTGCTACTTTTTGTAAAATACAGAAGCAAGACAGTCAAACCTGATGTCTTGATATGGAACAAAATCTTTGTCGACGAAGGCCTCATTAATTTTCTCCAATACATCCATGCCTTCAGTTACTTCACCAAACACTGTATGTACACCATCCAGGTAATCCAAGTTCTCTCCTGTAGTAATTAGAAACTAAAAGACAAGAAAGAAAAATAATTTAGAGTGAATAGCATGGTGGCAATCTTCATGTATTTTAGGATCTGTTTCATCTGAGATCTGTTTGCTATCCATAGCCGCTTTTGATACCATCAGCCATGGGATCTTCTGACCCTCCTTTTGGGGTTAGGCACTGGAGTCAACACACGGTTGTGGTTTCACTCTTCCCTGGAGGGTAGGTTCCAGAAGGTGCTACTGAAAGACTGATACGCCTTTCTATACGAATTATCCTTCGATTTCCTCAAATCTCCACTCAGCCATGAAGCTCACTGAGTGATCTTGGGCCAGTCACTATCTCTCAGCCTAACCTACATCATATATAAAGATTACTATATCTTCATCTGTCACCAGAAAAGCCACAAAGAATATGATCATTGATTTTTTGTTGCTTGATCAGGTGTTTTAAAATGTTGAAAGTTTGCCACATGCATAGGTTATATCCTGTCACACCACTATTTTCATTCTCTGTGGCAAACATTTACCTTTCCCTTATCCCAAAGTTCTGGCAAGACTTTTCCAATGATGTTGACTGACCTGAGATCCATGCTGATCACTGCCATTGTTCACCATTGACACTGTCCCCTTTTTCTTGTGCTTAATTCTTGGCACTTTTTCCTTTTCAAAAAATCTAGCTTGATCCCCATACAATTTGCTGAAACAAACAAGTCATCAAACAGTTATAAAATTGCACAAATGATATATTCTATCTCCATGAGATATAAAATGAGGTGGCTTAATAAGAACATTTACAGCTACACACTCATGAACATTTACAGCTACACACTGAATCACATGATCAACATATTCAGTTTATATTTAATAACTACACTTCAATAAACAACAAGCCAATCTCAAAATATCCTGGGTTGGATATACCTGTTGCTAACTTAATTTCAAAAGGAACTAAAATAAAGACAAACTGTAAGACACAATTTCTTCCAAGTGCTTCTCACACACAAGGCCCAGTGCAATTAATGAAGCTTGTGTGGAACCAGTGGTTGGATGACTACAACTAAAAAAGTTAGAGGAACTGAAATAATGGATCAACTACACAGAAGGCCCCCATGTTCAAGAAGAGACATGAGACAGACCAGATGAGATATATTAGTCTTCCAACTGGAGCTTACTAACTCAATAAACCAGCCCAATCCAATGCATGTTTACTTGGGCAGACATCCCACTTTTTAAAGGGACTCACTTCCAGCTAAGTGTACATAGGATCGAAGGCTAAATAACACTCACCAAAAAATGGATTCGCCTCCACGACCAGTCCCCTGGGGGTCTCCAGTTTGTATGATAAAATCTCTCTGAACCAATGCAAGACATGAAACTACTTTAATATTACTTATCATTCTAATAATTTAGGGTGCAATCCTGTGCAGGTTTAGACAGAAAAAAAGTCCTACAATTCCCAGCATGCCCCAGCTAGCATGGCTGGCTGGAGGGATGCTAGAGTTGTACGACATTTTTTTCTGCCTAAATATGCATAGGATTGCACTCTTAGATAGCATTATTTTGCAAAGGGTTTTACAATCTTCTTTCTGTTTGTTCTCACAATTGTATGCGGCAGTTTGTACAGCTACAATTTCCATTTTGCAGATGAAGAAATGACCTGGACGAGACACACACTGACTGGGTTTGCACAACATGCTAAACCTCAGTGGGTTAAATGCTATTGTGGTTTAGCGTGTCGTCTGAGTGCAGCAGGGTGCTTTGGAAGCGACCTGGGGTGGCTTCTAAACCATGCAGCTATGCCATGGTTTGCAGTAGGGTTAAGGCAGTGTTTCTCAACCTTGGGTCCCCAGATGTTTTTGGCCTACAACTCCCAGCATGCCCCAGCCAGCTATGCTGGCTGGGGCATGCTGGGAGTTGTAGGCCAAAAACATCTGGGGACCCAAGGTTGAGAAACACTGGGTTAAGGGAACCCTTGTAGGCTTAGTGTGTCATCCATAACCGGACAAGCTAACCTACCCGCAACCCAAAAAGGCATAAAGTTCCTTGGCCAGAGTAGCAAGAAGGGCTGCTGCTCTGGGCAAGGGGCTCTAGCCGATGACAGCTGGCCAAGCAGCACTTAGCTGGCTGTCACTGGCTTCCCCACGCACCTCTGCTGATGTCCTGCATTAGCAGGAGCACGCGGGGAAGCCGCCGGGGTTCTCCGCAGCTGCGCACCCCCTCCCCCCCGATGCAGGCCCCGATGCAGCCACTGACGCAGCCAAGACAAGTGGCGATGCGGCACATGGGTACTGGAGCTGGCTTCTGGCCAGCTCCGGTACTTGTGCCCCACATCGCCACCTGTCCAAGCATCCGCTCTGCCAGCGTTCCTCTTGGGGAATGCCAGCATGTGGGTGCTTCCCACACTTCCTTTTCCTCCCACCTGCTGCATCAATCAGTGAGGCAGGTGGGAGGGAAAGGAAGCGCCCCCTCCCAAACCCCCACTCCTGTGGAGTCCTGGCATCCACAGGCGCCTCAACCCAGCGGGAGGGGGCCTGGCAGAGAGAATAAGGCCCCTCCCTTGCTGTCGACATCACCACGTTCCCACTACCCCCTGGGATACTAATGGGGGAACTGAGGAAGAGGGGAGAGGCGGTGCCTCCGGATCCCCACTGTGCTGGACCATTAGTTGGGCCCAGCCTGGGGCAACTTTAAACCCACAGAGGTTTCAGACCCTCTGTGGGTTTAAAGTGATGTGCGAACCTGGCCACTGAGTATGGCTGGAGAGATGACTTGTGCCCAGGTAAGTCATACTTGCTTATCTACCACACAACATACATTTTTAAAATTGTGTTTTAAATGTTATGGGGGGGAAAGAGGGGGGGAACCCACCACAAACACTTACCTGTATATTATGTATAAGGCAGTAATTGTAGTACTTGATTTTGCAGAGCTTCAGAAAATTCAGAGAAGCTGCAAGAAATTTAAGGCAACTGAAACTGACTATACATTTTGCCTTATGAAACAAAGGGGGGGGGGGGGAAGAACACTATGCCTTTTTAAAAGTCAACCAAAAAACAGCCTGAAAGAATGGCATACTGGAAACAAATGGGATGCCATTAAACTTTCCAAGAGGACTATGGAAAATGAACATCCAGGCTAGAGTGACAACCCCTAATTCAAATGTCAGTATAAAGAAATTGGTTTGAGTGAAATAAAAAAGCAAGTATGATGTTCAGAGTACAGGCAGTCCCCGGGTTAAGAACATCCCGACATATGGACAACTCATACTTAAGAATGGACTGCCATATATGTAAAAATCTGAGTTAAATACAATGGTTCGTACTTATGAACGCACACACTATACTTTGCGACACTTTGAAAACATTGCGCGGCTTCTGTTCCGACTTATGTACAAATTCAACTTACCGGTACTGATGCGACGGGGACCCGGAAGTCCGCCAAGCACCACAGAACGGATTGGGAGAGTTGGGTCCCGGTGAGTTCACCCACCCCTACTGGGGACTACCTGTACTAACATGGAAGAAGCTATGAAAACTACCTACAGTACTCAGCAAACCATATTGGATGAGAATATGAAACTATTTCCCCCTTAACATGAACCAGGAATATGTGGTATGATGATATAGGGGCACATACAGAATGCCTTCCCTTCAACATTAAACAACGTACACAGCCTGTTCCCATGTTATTCTTTTAATTGTAATACCATCAATGCATATGGTTCTTTAAAGAGTACAAGAAACCAGGTCCCTGCCCTGAGGAGCTTACAATCTAAAATTCAATGCAGGAGAAACTATCAAAGAAGGAGAGGGAAGTGGCGACCTGAATAAATGGAATGAATATGCAGTTATTTCAGGTAAGCAAGGCTGAAGGTGGAGAGAGGGAGGATTTTCAGGTCAGGTAGTGCAACTTTCTGACATGCTTGAACTTTAGTTCTCCTCACTTTAAAACAGAGATGGGGAACTTGTGGCCCTTCAGATGCTGTTGGGACTGCAACTTCCATCATAACCATTGGTTATACTGGCTAGGGCTGATGGGAGTTGTAGTCCAACAGCATTTGGAGAGCCACACACTCCCCAACCCTGCTCTAGAAACTTCAGGAGACGTTGGGTTGGATCCAGGTTTAGGCACAGGCAACTGAGCTGATGGAAGCAAACTTCACCACCTCCTCCCCACTACAGCAGCCGTACAGCCCTCTGAAAAGGCTACAGTGGTGGGGGACCATGCTGAACAGGGTGAGCTGTGGTATGGGAGGACCCCCTAAAATGAGGCACAGTGAGTGGAGCCCTTTCATCTGTAGAAGGTAGATCTTGAATCCAACCCATTGTATTCAAGTTGTCACCTTTTGAAATTGGCCTTGCCCTGGTGGCTTTAATAGCAGCCCAACATATAGAGATTTAGCATGTAATGCTTTTCCTATATTGTAGAGGAGTGGTGAGGAAAACGTCAACTCCTTAATCTATGGATAGCAAGCTGCTGCTAAAGGCACAACAGCATGACCAATAAAACAAAAGCGGGGGAGGTGGCAAACTTATGTTGCATTTTAAGATCTGGGCAAGGCTCCTGCACAATCAACCCACGCAGTCTCATGGGAGAAACAATACTTGTAGGGCCATATATCCCGTGCTCGTTCCTAGCATCCAATGCAATATTGCCAGATATCTGGGGCGGGGGGAGGAGAACCTCTCAGGCTGTACAGTCCAACCCATAGCCTCTAGGACTGGTCCTGCTCTGCTGCAGGTTAGGCAGAAACCCAACCGGCGCAGCCTTCGACAGCCCAGAAACGCGATGACGGAGAAAGCTTAGCCAGCTCAATTTCTCCCTGCCAGAAAAGGAGCAATGGAGCGAAATACTTTCGCAGAGACATGTCCAGATGTCTCTTGGCTGGAACCCGCCCACACGCCGCCTTCCCTCACCTCTAGGCCTCTCCTCTGTGTACAAGTCGACCACCAGGTCTCCCAGCGTGGTTTCCAGCAGCACAGCCATGACACCTCCGCGCTCTCCTTCCCGCCTCCGTCAGTATCTTCGTTGCTCCGGAAGGAAACACCCCTACAATCCCGATATGCCCTGCGCTGCTGCTTGCTCTCTCTCCCCGACAGGCCATACACTTGTCATAGACTCACTTATGATAAACTCATACGCAGGGTCTAGCTTCCGGGTTGACTTCGGACACCATTTTGCGGTGTCCCCAGGGCTGGAAGTGAGAGATTCCATTAGAAAACGATGGAGAAATCCAGGACTTTTTAACCGCTGAGTGTGATTGGGTAGCGGCAGCGTGTCCAGCGCCTCCTCCTAAGAAAAGGTAGCAGCAAAGACGGGAATTCATGATTTTCCTAACGATCCAGCTCTTATTCCGTGTGGAAAATGCGCAGCGCGTCTCCATGCGAGCCAAGGGAGCGCGAGGCTTCTGCATCGGGTGGTCTGAAGAAAAAATCGACTCAGACTGTCCTTTGCTGCAACTTGAGGGGTATTTTGTAAGGGGAATTTTGGCTGGAAATCCGTGCTAGCTTCAGCCCTACTCAGTGCTTCTCAAATAGTGGGGCGGGCCCCCCAGGGGGGGCGCGAGGCTCCGTAAAGGGGGGCTCGTTTGACCTCAGTTAAAAGTTTTTTTTAATATTGTGTTCCTTTAAATCCTGTGCTCCTTTAAATCTTTTCTGCTACAGTTAATAAAGCTATTCTTTGTTGTAAATTGATCCACATTTCTTTCTTTTTTTATTCTCTTATACGTTAATAAGGATACAGTGTTATGCAGAGGTGTACTTATAACAATTTTATAGACAAATGATACTATTTACAGTCGCGCGGGGGACGCGAAATGTTTTCTTCTTCGTAGGGGGGGGCATGACAGAAAATAATTGAGAAGATAGACGGTCTAACCTGCAATATTTAATTGTGGATGACACTGCAGAACTATTGTAAGCCGTTCTCTTTCAGCCACAGACCCCACCCCCGCGAAATATGGGGATAATGAGCTGCATTGGCAGTGCTAGGGTAATGTTTTAAAAAAAACAAAAATGCACATGTCTTTCTTATGCGCACTAAGGCCTGAGTTAGAACAGGGTGGTGTAGTGGATAGTGTTGGACTGAGACTCCGGAGATCCGGGTTCTAGTCCCCATCTGGCCATGAAGCTCACTGCCTGACTTTGGGCCAGTCACTGCCTCTCAGCCTAACCTACCTCACCTTGTAAGCCGCCTTGTGTTCCTTGCAAGAGAAAAAAAAGGCGGGATATAAATGTAATAATAAACAATGCACATATAAAGTTACTTCCTGTGTTTGCTGCTATGCTTTGTTTCTGGATGGACACGCTGCTGCCCAGTCGCAGCTAGGCTAAAAAAAGTCCTGGATTTCTCCATTGTTTTCTACAAGCAGCCTTCACTTCCGCCTCGGGGATGAAATTTTTTGTGTGTCGATAGGACCCAGGATGTTCGGTCTTTTGCTTATTACAATGTGACTCTAAATCTTCCTATCTCTATGACTACGGCAGCTGGAGGACATCCAAAGCTCTTCGAGTACCACACGACTAATAGTCTCCCGTTACCCCGTGCTGCGCTTGCGCGTTTGTTTATTTACCTGCTAGCCAAGTTCGCCAGACGGGAATCCCTCCTGATCGCCTTGGGCAGCGCGAGCAAGGCAACTCTGAGGAGAGCTCACTTCAAACAAATTCTTTCTCTGACCCCAAGACAGTTAGTTGTCACATAGGGCCTGTTTATTCAGAAGAGTGGAAGACCGACAACCTGGTCTTCTGCGTGGGTTCAATGCTAAGGGGGTAGCGAGTCCTGGGGCGGCCTTCTCCGAGATCCCCAGCGACTATCACCCTTAGCCCAGAACAAAGGGATAACTTATAGCCACAGAAGTATCTTTTAGAAAACAAGTTTATTTACAACATTACCTTCACAAACCCAGACACACGCCAGCAATACAGCTTATCAGTACGGTACAAAGTAGCAAGCAAGAAGTCTTGAGGACACCGTGATTTCAGGGCTCTCAGCTAGTTAGTTCAGCTCGGGTCCCGGCAGAGGCCCGGTCAACCGCACACTGCTAGCTTCCACCTCCTTGAAAGGTTTCATCAATGTTGCCTCCGGAAAATCCTGCGAATTACTTGGGAAGATAGATGAACAAATGTCAGTGTACTGGAAGAAGCAAAGACTACTAGCATTGAAAAAATGATCCTTCAACGCCAACTTCAGTGGACCAGTCATGTTGTTCGAATGCCTGACTGCCGTCTCCCAAAGCAGTTACTTTACTCCCAACTCAAGGATGGAAAGCGGAATATCGGTGGTCAATATAAGAGGTTTAAAGATGTTCATAAGGCTAATCTAAAAAAATGCAATATAAACATCGAAAACTGGGAAGCTCTGGCCCATGAACGATCTAAATGGAGGTTGGCCTTTCACAAAGGTTCCATGGACTTTGAAGAAGCCCGAGTGCAAGGTGAAAGGGAGAAACGTGCTAAGCGAAAAGCACGTCAAATGAATCCTTTACAGGACCATCTTCTATCTGGTAACCTGTGTCCTCACTGTGGGAAGCTGTGTGGATCTAGAATTGGCCTCCACAGTCACTTACGGACCCATCGCTAGAGTCTACACAATCTTCTTTAGAATTTCCTCCTTTTATCCCGGAAGACAATCTTACTCGGTCACGAGTGATCGCCTGATGATGATGAGCTGGGTTCCCGGCAGAGGCCCGGTCTACCCAAGCGGCTAGCTGGGTTCCCGGCGGAGGCCCGGTCTACCCAAGCGGCTAGCTGGGTTCCCGGCGGAGGCCCGGTCTACCCAAGCGGCTAGCTGGGTTCCCGGCGGAGGTCCGGTCTACCCAAGCGGCTAGCTGGGTTCCCGGCGGAGGTCCGGTCTACCCAAGCGACCAGTGATTTCAGCTAGCTGGAACGTGCCGGGTGTGGCTACCCGGGGTTGCCGATCCTTTGTTCTCTTACCCCAGGCATGGGGCAAGATTGTTGATCAGGTCCAACAACCCAGTTCCCTTGCGCAGGGTGTTTTATACCTTGGTGTTTCAGGTAGCCCCTCCCTCCGTGATCAGGTGGGTTGACACCCTCCGAGGGGCGGCCTTTTGGGTCAGGTGGGGTGATGCCCTCCCCCCCCCCGTGAGATGGGGTCCCTTTGAAGCCCCTTGCTTAATGGTCCCATCCTATGGTGTTGAGTGGCCATTTCTTAGGGGTGCCGAAGTGTCTGCTCTGGAGAGGTATTCAAGTCTTATGTAGATGGGGCTGATATGCGAGAGCATTGACAAACCTGGGGATGCTTCCTGCCTTCCCCCCTGGGGTGATTCTATGCAGATGTTGTTTTTCCCCTTTGTCATCTGTGGAGACTGGCTGTCTCCCCCCCCCCCCCGGGTCTCCTTCCCCCCTCCTTGGTGAGTGTGTGTGTGTCAGGCAGGGGGGTTAGGTTGACTTTCTCCACAAGAAGCTTCTCTTGGACTGTAATCACTTCAGGCTGCAGGCATAAACCTTCTGAATGGAGATAGGCTCTAGGCTCAACCTTCTCCCTGACAGACTAGTTTTCTATGTGCAGGGAACTATATACACAGGACAGTACACAAAACCTGCAGCCTGATATGATACAAGCCAAGATGAGTGTTACCGCTTGATTCTGCTGATTGTACAAATGGGTCCATAATTACCTGCTCCTAAAGAATTCTTTGCTCAAGACAGTTTTCTACATGGAGAATTCCATGCAATTACGTGAAAGCATGATGGATAGCAACCTTGAGGGCAACTGCTAACAAAACATTTCAACTTGGGTATCCTCCCAGGACAGCTCACATCAGAATAAATAGATAAACAGATAATCAAGAATCAATAAAACTACAATCTAAAAACATCAAGGCTGCAGTCCTATGGATACTTAAACGGGAGTAAGTCCCATTAAATTCAATTGGACTTTCTTTTCAGTAGACATGTACTAGATTTCATTTAAACTATTTTCAGTGCAATCCTGTGCATATCTACTAAGAAGTAAGCCCCATTTTATTTATTATATTTATGTCCAGCCTTTTTTCCTGCAAGGAACCCAAGGCAGTTAACACAATCTTCTCCATTTTATCCTCAACAAGCCTGTGAGGTAGGTTAGCCTGAGAGTCAGTGACTGGCCCAAAGTCACCCAATGAGCTTCATGGCCAAGAACCTGGATCTCCCAAGTCCCAGTCCAACACTCCACTATGCCACACTGGCTCCCATTGAGTCCAATAGGAGTCCCAGATAAATTGTGTATAGCATTGCAAGATTGCAACCTAAGACAGATTTTAAAACGGCAGCAATTAAAACAATACAGAGCATCACACATTAAAAAGCCGCTTAATTTTGAAGGATGTAGTGTATAGACATGTAGTGCTGCTATTTTTGTAATGTGTGAAGTGGGCTCTAAATATTTTTACATTATTATTTAGGACCTGAAATGAAAGAAGGTGGAGATACAGGACTAAACTCTTTTCCAATTTAGAAAAGTTGACCTGCTTTGTCTTCCTAAGTATTTTTGAAAGGAAAGTATGTTCCACTGAAATTAATTAGATTTTCTTTCACTTAATATATGGGGTGTAAGCTATGAGATCCTAAGCACAGCCCAATCCTATTACTTAGAAGTAATTCTATTGAGCTCAGTGCTATTTACTCCCAAGTAAGCTTGCATAGGATTGTAATCTAAGGCAAGTGGTGAAGGCTGCCATTCTTAACAAGCCTAGAAGCAAAGGTACAAGAAGAAATGTAGGCATATGGAAGTGAGAAACAACCAGTGCAGCTACCATTTGGAAACACAATTGAGTGACAGTGCAAGACGTGGGAAAATAAGAAAACATTTCCCAAAGTTTGGGGCATACAAAAACCAAAAACAAGCTTATGGAAGGACTCATCCACACATTCCCACTACGTGGGTGGATATTTTAATCATGGTTTATTAATTTGCATAACTTTATGGAGGAATCTAGGAAAAATTTATAACTTGTACATTCACTTTGCAAGAAATTATTGGGTGCCTGATAGTAAACAGTTGTCTGTCTAAAAATAAACTCCAGAGTCCATGTGTTAATGAGGCAGCAACTAACATTCTTGCCTTCAAGCAATATGCCGGTATATATTATATTCAGATGCTGGCCCTGCAGAATTTCTGTAACTCAGGGTTGCTTTCTTCAAGTCATTGTGTACTCAGGTACAGACATCAGGGATGGGGACTCGGACTCGAGGACTCGACTCGTGAGTCGGACTGAGTCCCCCCTCTGACTCGACTCGGACTCGAGTCCCAATATTTTTAATGGGACTCGGGACTCGAGACCAAGGACTCTTCAACATCCCTGGGCTGTGCCAGAAGGAGTGGAGAGGAGCGTGATTGCCGGCGAAGAGCACATGGAAGCGAGGTGTGCCGCTGCTCGGCCACTATGGACGGCTACCAGGAGTGCAGCCCCAACAGTGTGTCAAGATTTATTTTGATTGATGTGTTGCGTACTTGGGAGAGGCAGAAGAAGGACCTGAGATTACTCTGTGTGGCTGCTCTGAGTGTGAAGTAGCCTTATTTTGTTGGGGAAAACCCCCATTGATTTTATTTATTATTATTATTTTTTTAATTTTTATTTATATTTTTAAAGAACACACATACACACACAAAAACATAAACCTACAAATCATACACTACAAGTGCACCCAGTCACCCCGGGGCCAAAACCAATTCTATCCACATAATCCATTATTAATCTATATTCCAAAAATACATCATATCATGACATGGCTTACTCCCTTTCCCCTTTACTAAAACATAATCTAAAAATGACCCCCATATTTCCTTAAAATTATTTTCCCCCCCCATTGATTTTAATAGGGACTCGTGGAGTCAGCTTTGGGAGTGACTCGTGACTCGTGAGTCACCATTTTGGACCTCGGACTCGAGACTCGGGTCCAAAGACTCGTGACTTGACTCGTGACTCGAGACCAAGGACTCTTCAACATCCCTGACAGACATACAAATAAAAAAATAAACAAGTAGTGCTTCAAGTTATGGAAGACACATGCATTATTATGACTTTCCCCTTTCAAATGTGCACAGTTGGAGATGAGGAAGATTAGTTCCTACTTATGTATACTGTACCTTAATTGACACAATGGGTGTGCATTTTGTACTATACCAGAGTAGAAAGGGTCTGATAAGCAGTAACCAATAGCTCATTCAGACATTCTGCCATATACAGTACTAAAAATAGTTCCTGTCCCTCAGTTTCAAGCTGGATAGTGGAAAGAAGAATTTATTTATTTTATTTTATTTTAAATTCTTGTTAGGTCGCCTTTAAGGGTTGGAATCCTCTCAAGGCGGCATACATGGCAGAACATAGGAAGCTGCCCCAAACTGAGTCAAACCATTGCTCCATCTAGCTCAGTATTGTTCTGCACCTGGGTGGGGAATGTGTGGCCCTCCAGAATGTTGTTGGACTGCAATTTAGCATCCCTCACCGCTGGCCATGCAGGCAAGGCTAGATGGGAGTTTCAGTCCAACATGTGGAAGACCACATGTTCTCCATGTTTTACACTGACTGGCAGTGGCTCTCCAGAGTTTCACACAGGGGTCTTTTCCAGGCCACTACCTGGAGACTCCAGGGATTGAACCTGGGACTTTCAGCATGTGTCCAAAGCATGTGCTCTTCCACTGAGCTACACCCTACCTCTAAAAGGTAAGGTGTGCTTTGTGGAGGGTGCATTCATATCTCACCAGGATGGAACTCAACCTCCCACCCCAAATCTCCCCTTGTATTGCCCCTTCCCACTGAGTTACCAGGCTCAGTGGGAGGCCACCTGCAGCCTCGTTTTGCTATAGGAAGAGAAAGGGGGCAAACTTGAAGAATCTCTGGCATAGTTGCTAGTGCAATCATTCACATGGCCTCTCTACAATGTAGCAACTGGATATGTAAATAGTAGGTCACTCACTAAACAAATGGGAAGAATTCACAGTTGGCCTTGATTTGACAGAACAAAATGGTCTAGGAGTCATTACTGTCCATCACATCAAAAATTCATTAACTCCACAAATTGTCAAAATAGGCTTCAACTCAACATACAGTTATAAACTGCCAAGTGAGTATGAACACTTTTTATATGGGGAGGGACCGTGGCTCAATGGCAGAGCACATGCTTTGCATGCAGAAGGTCCCAGGTTCAATCTCCAGGTAGGACTAGGAAAGAATCCTGCCTGCAACCCTGGAGAGCTATTGCCAGTCACTATTGACAATACTGAGCTAGATGGCTCAATGGTCTGACTCAGCATAAGGAAGCTTCCTATGTTCCTGTGTTTATGGGTATTTAAAAAAAATCATTTTTTAAATTTTCTTTCCAGGCATAAAGAGGATTTTAATGACTGCTTCCTCCCATTAATAGCCTGGTTCTATGAAGTCCATTGATTTAAATGTGATTAGGTATGCCAGATCATGCAGCAAGCTTATTCCCTTTCCCTACTTCCCATCTTCAGTCCATGTGGCAATATCCATATGGATCTTGTGAAAGCGCCTAATGTGCCTTTTGCTCCCTAGTACACATTCAGGAAACCTGACTGTCCCCCCCTCCCCCTTAGGCTCATGAAAAGTTTGATGCCAGAGCAGCCAAATGCTACACTTGTTTATGTAGATTATGTAGATCTAATGAGACAAAAGCAGACACATGAATCCACCCACCTTCAGAATAAACAGATTATTTATTAAACCACTGTGTTGCCACTGTGTTAAATGGAGTTTACACTCAGGTTTACAGCCTCATAGCCTCCCCTTACTTTGCCTTTCTCCTTGGCTCCTTCACCATCTGAGGTATGGCTGTTGACTAACAAGGAGAGGGTCTTTTCAGTGGTGACTCCCCCACTTTGGAATGCTCTCCCAGGAAAGGCTTTCCTGATGCCAGGCAATTGCCCTTTTATTTTCCCAGGAGTTTTAATTTGTCATGTTTTGCTCAGATTATTTTAATGCTGCTTTGATAGATTTTCTGTTTTTAGCTTCTTTCAGCATATTCCTTATTTTCTGGTGTTTCAAATATTTTATTGTAAGCCATCCTGATATATTTGAAGGTCAGGGTACCAATCCAAAAGATGGATGATAGATAGATAGATACCGGTAGATAGATAAGGCGCCGGGCTGTGCCAGGGATAGTGTTGGGGAGTCCTCATTGGCCACCTCAGTACTTAGAAACACGTCCCATTGAATAAAATGAGGCATTGTGACGAGCCATGCCGGTCTATTTTCATCTGTGCTAAGCCGGGAAAGGTCCCATTTCTTAGAGAAAAGCTTCTTTCCCCTCAACCTGCCCTGCCCGCCTTTCCTTTGGCTCGGAGCGGTGCTGGGATGCTCAGCCATGGCCCTTGCTTCGCTCCATCTCCTAAGCTTTTCCCAAGGGAAACTGCTTTTACGCCGCCTTTTACCAGCCCCCAGGAGTCCCTCCCCCGCCCCCACAGCATCTCTTCTTGACCTGCATTCTTCTCAGCGGTTGCTGCCGCCGCCGCCGCTGCCGCCGCCGCCGCCTGCCGGACTCCTCCCAACTTCTGCTCCGCCTCCTCCGCTCGCTTTGTTGATGTTTCACTTAGTTTTAATTCCCGGCTCCCAAGATGGAGGCGGCGCTGGGGCCACGCGAGTTCCTTCGGCTGATGGCGGGGTTCCTTCTCCTGGTGCCCCGCTGCCTGGCCGCTCCGGGCCCCACAGCCGCTTTTTCCCAGCTCCTTAGTCAGGTAGGATTGGGTAAGGTCTCCCGGCAGCTCCCTTTCTCGGCGGCACAGGCGGGGGCCCCGGCGGCGGGGAGAGAAAAAGGACGAGCAGAAGGGGGGACCTCTCAGATACAAACGAGGAATGCAAGGGGGTGTCCACTTATTTCTGTGAGGTGACACCTGCACTCGTGTGGTCATCTGGCCACGGAATGTGTGCGCTGCTGTAGGTAGACGCACCATTGCATTGTTGGTGTCTTGTCTGAGGTGGCAAGTGCAAGCCTCACTACTTTATGCGCGAGCCGTGTATGGTGTCGTAGTGCATAATATATCTGTGCGAAATGCCTGAAGGCTTGTACGATTTGGATGTGGAGGAAAGGAACTCCCATGATTTGTATATTAATATATATGCAGAATTGCATAATCTGTGGCATCAGGCCTTGTGTGGCTTCGATATTTGCATGAAGTACAGCGGCTGTATGACTGCTATTTATGCACAGGCATATATACAAGGGGCTCAATGAATACGTTCTGAATATAATGCCCAAAGCAGTTGCCTATTTGGAAAGAGAAATTGCCATCATATTATATTTTATTTCTAATATGATTTGAACTTTGGGATTGAGTGTTAAATGTAAGACATCCGTTCTCTGTTGAGAGAACGACATGACACTCGCAAGGCTGTTTCTGGATTGACGTCTTTAACGACAAGCCAACACAAGGGATAGCAAAACAGCTTCCATATGGAGAATAAAGGGGAACGGATAGGAAGCTTGTTAATATGTTACATGGTTTGTGTGTGTTACTAGTGGCTCCTCAGAGGTAGTTGTATGTTGTACCTGCGTTAGTTTGAAGTTTAAAACCACAGTGGTGGTTTTGGAGTATGTACTGTCATTTTCAAGCACTTATGACCGGATTGCATTCAGCCTCTGATGGAGAGCTAATTGCTTAAGGGCACAATCCTATCATGTTTAGCCAGAAAAAAAAAATCCTGTAACACCCAGCATTCCTCAGCCAGCATGTTGTTAGTTGTAGGACTTTTTTCTGTCTAAACATGCATAGGATTGCGCCCTAAAGAGCTCACAAATCGAATTTCTGACACAAATGTGTGAAAAAGTAAGGGTTAGATTTGGTTGATTTTACCCTGGTTTTCAGTGGGGTGGATTAATATGGAAAGATCCACTTTATGGAGAACTATCACGTAAATGTCTCAAGTGTGCATTTATTAGTCTCACCTGTCCTGTGTGTTTGGTGTTGGTAGGCTTTTGTTAGACATTACAAGAACTTTGCTTCTTGAAGCAACATAGGAGGCATCCTGTATTTTAGAGAAGGTAGGAGTGGGAGGCTGGGGCCTCTTATAGAGTTGGAAGGAGCCTACAAGGCTATCAAGTCCAACCCCCTGCTCGATGCAGGAAACTAGAGGAGGGGTCTCCCATCCAAGTAATAACCAGGCCTAACCCAGCTTAGCTTTCCACACTCAGACAAGCTGAGCCAGCATGAGCCACAGGCTTGAGTACTAACCTATCTACTCCTGACCAGTTTGTTCATGCTCCCTTGCTGTAGCCCAGGGGTGGGCAACTTATGGTCCTTCAGATATTTTGGCCTATGACTCCCATGATCCCTCATCATTGCCTATGCTGGCTAGGGCTGATGTGAGCTGTAGGCCAAAACATCAGTGTAGCCCTTTCCGGAGTGATCTGCAGAGATGATTACTTACAGAAAATAAATGGTGGACCATTGGAGTTTCCCTCCATCCACAGGAAGTTGAGGAATAGATGACAACATAAAATTTCTGTGTAAAGAAGGCATTAATTTCTCAGTAATCCTTACAGTAGTATCACATGCTGCTTGCATGAATATAGAGGGTAAAAAGAATGATCGGTAGTCATCGCTAAGACTTTGGCCTGCTAGAAAGAAGTCAAGGATTTAAGGCTCTTGGGTGATTTGCTTTCCTGTATAGCTGCCAACTGAGTGGTCCAGCGCAACCATGAGATCAATAGATCTGAGAGGAAGGTCAGAAGTCCTGTTGTTCTTGCAAAATGCTTCTCGCTTCCTATATTTCCACTGTCCTGGAATGATCTTCCTCTTTTTATCCTACTTTTCCCTTTCTCTGTACTCTCCCTACTTTCTCCCTACTCCCCCCCCCCCCACTTCACAATAGTCCCTGCCCGTTGGGGCTCCTACTGTATATTAGCAGTTAATGGGAAGTAAAAACCAAGCTAGTCAAGGGCTGGCTAAAGAAGCGGTCCTAGAGTTTGTGCACTGCTTTACGTATTGTGGGGTTGGCTGCATACTTTCATCTTCAAGGAGGAATCTCTCAGCCCAGCCACAGAGGGAACTTGTATTAGTGTTTCTGGGACACCTGGTATGACTGATGTTGGGACTTGAAAAAGATACTAGGAGAGGATATATTGTGGAGTAATATCCTTCCTATCTCACGTTAGTGAGATCAGCAGAGTACAGTCCCTTTCCAGCTTAAAAGAAGCTTAGATTTGGCTAGTAGCCAGTTAGCATTTGGTAATCCAGGATGCTTTAAGGCAGACTGGATTTCCCTGGTTTTGCCCCCTTTTCTCTCCCTCAGAACAATAATCAGAGACACAGTCTTGTAAAAGTTAAAAGTAACATTTACTCACTCAGATTATGCAGTTTCATTCAGGCAGGCTTAAAAGACGTTTCTTACAGTTGCTCAGATTATGCAGTTTCATTCAGGCAGGCTTAAAAGACGTTTCTTACAGTTTCTTACATAGGATTGCGCCCTAAAGAGCTCACAAAGTACATTTGTAGTTACTTGGGGTCTGAACTTGTGGAGTTCAGACCAACAACTCTGGTTACATGCTGCTGCAAGGACCACATGGAGACAACAACTGGTGCCACACTCACTAAGAGTCCCAGCAGAAAGAGGAAGAAGCTGAGAGCTACGCCCACTTCCTGTTCAGGCTGTTAATTATTCAATGAATATCTTCCAGTGAATCCACTCTAGAAGATACCAGTGATTTTAACTATTTCACCCAACTACCTGGTGAAACATGAGCCATAGGTTTTGACTGCAATTCTAATTATCCAACAACTGAGTACCATTCTGTGTGGTACTTGAGAACCAGGCTGTTTTAGAGCCATCATTTCTATTGGTGGATGCAAAACAACCACCACCTTACCCTGAAAACATTTAAATGTGGATTTGGTTGGGCACATAGACCTATATGGAGAAAGGGGAAGGGTCAGAGTTGTTTGAGAGCATTAGCACCATACAAAAAGTGTACCATTTAATCAAAAGACAACAAGCAGCAGAACAACCTGCTTTATGCCAGGTCTGAGTAGGATCTGCAAAGATGCAGCAGCTCAAAATAAGCCTTTTTCAACATGCTGTATAAATGTAGTGTAAAAGAAGGCACATAAACATTGGGTTGGATCCAAACAGCCATGCTTAAAGTAGATCCATTAAAATCAATGAGACCTAAGTTAGACATGACTAATTTTAGTCCCATTTATTTCAGTGGGTCTCCTCTAAGTATGATTAAGCCTGGATCCAACCCATTGCCTAAAACATTTCTGTGCATATAATTCATTTAATTCTACTTGTTCCTAAGCCTTTTGCTCACCTTGCTCAATTTGTCACTCAGCTTTTTGCCTGAATGACCACTGTCAGCAATTAGTTACCCGGAAGGTCACTTACTTTGAGAAGTGACTGAGGAATGTTGGGCCAATCCCTCCACCCACACTCCCTGAAACTGCCAGCAAATTCTGTTGTCACGTAGCTAGTATTTCTACATCTTGCTCATGTTAATAGGGTTGCAATTGGAGGGCCAGTTGACTTCTCTCTAGTGTTTCTTGTAACTTGCTGGACCCTTAGCAAGTAAGGAGTGGGATCTCCCATTCCAGGTGGGGATACTTCTGCTGATTGCAGAATAGCAAGCCTTTTCCTTTCTTTGTCCTCAGACCCTAAAGGCTCCAAATATCAGAGTGGCTTGCTTGGTCACTAGAACCTACTGGTGTGAATTTAAGCTCAGAATACAATGATTTTGGAAACATGCCCTTTTGAAAAACTGTTAGAGGGAAGGTCTTAAAAAAGCAATGAACGGCACACACACAAAAATGTATGTGCAGTAATGTGCTTTTGATGCAGTCCTCCTACATGACCACTGTTGCACAATTCCTGGGTTTTTCCAAATACTTAAGCAACAAAGGAAACATTGTGGAATCTAATACACAGAATAAATTATGATGAAAAGGCACAGGGAGCTTTGAGAAAGAAGGTGATTACCGTAAGTACAAGCAGGAAATACTTCCACCCTGTCATGTAGTATATGTAATATGTACTTGGCAAGACAAGAAATGCTAGAAAGCCACAAGGGAAAAGAGAGTAGTAGTTATTGCTGCATAAATGTAGTGTGTAAAAAGAATAATGTAGCAACTACTGATTAATGTGAACTAATTTTATCTACAGTCCAAATAATTTCATACATGTTCATGTTCTGTCTTTCATATTACTTTTTAAATTCTCTAGGATAAATGGCAATGAAATGAATAAGACTACAAGTTAGCCATATATTTGAATTTTGCTGTTTCTTCTAAATTTCTCCTAGACAAGGAAAATCACTGAGTCACCCTAATAATGAATGCCCATAATGTGATCTTGTTATGTTAAAAGTATTTTTTAATTTAATTGTTAGAATGCTTATTCTTGAGTTAAGCAAAGTGTAGTGATGGCTATATTACAGTTGTGAGATGCAACCTTGATTAATGTAATTTGAATGTAAAAAATTGCTTAGGGTGCAATCCAGTCGGGATGCCCGTAAACCTCCAAACTTGGATTATGGGCATCCGATGCAGGGCGGGGGAAGCTGCAGAGATGATCTCCGCCTCCCCGCTCTTCCCACCCTAGGTAGCTGATTTTGGCTGCCTAGCTGTGGCGCTTCAGATGGGGAGGGAAGGAGGCTGGAGCACTGTCAGGATACTTCACTTATGACCTCGGAGAAGCAGCCAGCACAGTTCTTTCTGCACCGGCTGCGAGGTGGGGTGGATCCAAGCGCAGATTCCCAGCTCTGAGGTTGGAACTCTGTCTCTGACCTCGGAGCGGGGAATCTGAAGAATCCTATGGCCCTCTAGACGCTGTCTAGGGGGCCATAGGATCACTCTGTAGTTAACTTTGTGTAACTTGTATAATGTCTGTGAATGGAAAACTAAATATGTAAATGGCAGCCACAATATGCTGTTATGTAAGCTTTATGCAAAAGAAAAGAAAAGTACTGATGGGGGGGGGGAGAACTTGGGTAATGGCTATGACCAAAATAAATAAAATCTAGACTGGACTGTCTGGTCCTTTTGAGGCTGTAGGTGAAGGCTTACCATGACTGAGTGCCCTTCTGTATTAAAAAATATATATTCCAGGTATTTTGCCCTACAACTCCCATCATCCTTCACCATTTGCTATGCTGGCTAGGGCTGATGTGAATTCTAGGCCAAAACATCTGGAGGGCCACAAGTTGCCTACCCATTCCTTACATGTTACAAAGAAGATGAGGCTAGAACCTTCCTCCCTGACATGTGTAGGGAAAGCAGTGTTCTTGAGGGCCAAGCACATGTGATGAGGGAGACCCATAATTAGAGTCTCTCAACATTTTTTTAAACTGAAAAGTAGTGTGGAGGAAAGAAACTGAATTTTATCACAGCAATGGAGCTAGTGGAATGTTCTGCTTAACCCTTTACTTACAGATTATTTTTGTGATTATGATCACACACACACCCATGCCGCTTTCCCACCCACAGGGACCCTCTATCCTTTCTCCTCTGGGTGGAAGAGCAGCTTGGGGGAGGAGTGATCTTGCCTGTAAAAATGGCCCATAGAGTAAGGGTTAAGCACATCTTCCTCTCAGCGCTGCTGCAATCAAATTGGCTGACATACATCCCCCACATTGTTTTTCAGTATAAACAAAAGCACTGAGTATGATGGGATCCTCCCTGACCCTGTAAATTTAATCTCTTAGGATCAGGAAGAGCCCCACCTTAAATAAACATGGGATCTTTTGACCTGATTGTTCACCTCTCTCCATGAGTGGAGAGGGAGTCTATGTGCTTGAGGCCTGATCCTGATAGCTAATCTCTTGGGGGCGGTGGAGGAATAGTGGCTGAGCAGCCCCTGACTTGTGGACTGTGGAGGGAATATTTCATGTAGAACAGGAAGACCTTGATTGGATACTTTTATCCAAGGAACAGCCTATTAATTAACTAAGGGTAGAGGATCTTAAAAATGTCAAATTACTGAGGAGAGTTTTGGACATATAAAAATACGGAGTTTTGTTCTTTTCAGTGAGCTTTTTACATCAATTAAAATACACATGTAATAATTGGTGACATTATGTACATTAAGATGTGTGCTGTGGGTGTCACAGTAGGATGTGATGTGGCATGTATTTGAGGGATCTGAACTAGTGACAAATTGTGAAATGGGGGAACAAGGTTGAAAAAGGATTTAGGGAGTGCCCCTCATAGACAGTATGTGTTTGATTACCTGATGATGGGGATAAACAACATCATGCACTGCTTGTATAAGGCTGAAACTGGTTCCTCCTATGTCCCCTTTTCTTATTTAACACAGAGCTACATGAGCAGCCTGAATAGGAAATGGGAATTTATATACACTACCCCCCCAAAATAAGCTTTGGGCTACCCCATATCAAACATCTCCATGACTGGGAGGCTGTCCCCTTTGAGATGTACCAGCATATTCTTTTTGGTCAAAGGTGTTTTTGCACAAAGCATGTGAACATGTGGTGTCCCCAGGACACTATTAGGAATAAGGTACTAGGGATTTACACTTTGGGCCTCCCAAATGACACACTCACACCACTGGGTGACTCTCCCATATTAGATGTCCTAGCATTGTTTCCAGCCCAACACTCTGTTTAGACCCCTACAGGTTCAGGTAAAGTACGATTTACTTAACAGAAGAAGAAGCACTGAATGTAGGATTACCTGAATATGGGATACAACTGGTTTGAGGGCAATGTCAGTAACTCAGATGGGAACCTATTGGGCTATATGGAATATACGTAAATGGCTGCCCAATATCTGAGGCACCATTCAGGGATAAGGGGCAGAATGTGCAAGTACGGTAATGTAGCTGCAAATCCATCAGATTATATCTTTTGCTACCAGTTGAACAATTAAACAATAGGCCAATAGATGTGTTACAGTGTTTGAACTGTGTGTGTGTGAGTGTGTGTGAGAGAGAGAGATTTGCTTACATATATTTGGGGTCAGTAAGTCCTGCCAGTAGCAACTGGCTCCCACTGTCCCTGGGATCAATGTCCCTGATTATTATGGTACTCTGTCCCTCCCACCAGTAGTCCCTCCCTCCAGCCTATACACTAGGAGCGCTGGGACTGGTAGTGCTTGAGAGAGCATATCTCTCTGTCGATCAAACTGGAAACAGAATTAACTACCTAGTCTTTGTGATGCTATATTGATGAATACTTAACATATTTCTTTCTTTCAAACTTTCTCCCTCTCCTTACACCCTTGCAGGAAAGCATCAGGATTAAAGTTAATATGCTGGAAAACAATGGGAACATTCAGGAAGGACAGGTATGTCAGACTTCCTGTACTTGCTTTAGCACCGCTGTGTTTGTCTCTCAGTTGTGATCCATCAGTAGAAATTGAACATGTGTTTAGGTTCTTACTAATCATTGTAATAGCCCAGTAAATTTACTAAGTTCTTTACGAGTGTCTTGCAGATACTCCAGATAGTGATACCTTCCAGCAAATAACTTGGCCACATATCAGTAAAAGATAAAACAGATAAAAAACAACAACAATAGTTAAAAACAAAATCAATAAAACCGTGACTGATTAGTTCAGGAAGGCTTCCTGAAATAAAAGTGTTTTCAGGAGGCACCAAAAACAATACATTGTTTGCGTCTGCCTGACCTCCAGAGGCAGGGAGTTCCAGAGAAATGGAGCCACTACACTGAAGGCTCTTCTCCGGGTGGACTCCAAATGGGCCATAGGTCCATGTGGAACTGCCAGCAGCATGCCATCCAATGACCTCAGTGACCAGGCAGTTGGTAAGGGAGAAGGCACTCTCTCAAGTATCCTGGTCCCAAGTTATTTAGGGCTTTATACACTAGTATACACTGGACTGGGACTCGGGAGATCCCGGGTTCTAGTCCCCACTGGGTGACTTTGGGCCAGTCACTGACTCTCAGCCTAACCTACCTCACAGGGTTGTTGTGATGATAAAATGGAGAGGAGGAGGAGGAGGACTATGTACGCCACCTTGGGTTGCTTGCAGGAAAAAAGGTGGGGTATAAATATAATAAATAAATAAATAAATAGTTCCAAAACCTTAAACCTGGCCCAGTAGCGAATAGGCAGCCAGTGCAGTTCCCTCAGCAAAGGAGTTGCATGCTGAAAAGGGAAACTCCTAATAACAGCTGAGCTGCTGCATTCTGCACTAGCTCCAGCTTCCAGAGCAGACTTAAGGGCAGCCCCACATAGAGTACATTGCAGTAATCCAGTCTTGAGGTTACTAGCACCTGTACTATTGTGGCCAAGTTATCTTGTCCAGGAGAAGCCGTAGCTGGTGAACCAGTCAAAGCTGGTAAAAGGCACTCTGAGCCACCACAGTCACTTGGGACTCCAGCAACAATGTTGGATCCAGGAGTACCCCCAGACAACAAACCTGATCTTTCAAAGGGACTGAAACCTGTTCCAGAACAGACAATGAGCCTATCTCCTGTACTCTGGAACCGCTCACCCACAGGGCTTCCATCTTACCACGATTCAACTTCAGTTTATTGGCCCTCATCCAGCCCATCACTGAGTCGAGGCACTGATTCAGGACTTTCACAGCCTCACCTGATTCAGATGTCACGGGGAGATAGAGCTGTATGTCATCAGCATACTGATGGCATTTGGCTCCACATCCCCTAATGACAGCTCCCAGCTGCCTCATATAAATATTAAACAACATTGGGGACAAGATGGTACCCTGCGGAACTCCATAGCTCAGTTGCCAAGGGGCCAAGGAATTCTCTGAAATTGACCCCACAGGTAAGACCAGAACTACTGTTATACAGTGCCTCCAGTGCCCAGCCCACAGAGTTGATCCAGGAGAATACCATAGTCAATGGTATTGAAAGCTGACGAGTGATCGAGCAGAATCAACAGGATCACACTCCCCCTGTCCCTCTCTTGATAAAGATCATCCATCAGTCCTGTAACCATGTCGAAACCCAGACTGGAAAGTGTCTGGATAATCAGTATCCTCCAAGGGTGCCTGCAGGTGCTCCACCACAACCCTCTTGAGTACATTCCCTAAGAAAAGGGTATTTGCAACTGAGCGGTAGTTGTCAAGTACCATTGGGTCCAGAGTGGGTTTCTTCAGGAGTGGTCGCACTACTGCCTCCTTAAGAACAACAGGAACCATGCCTTCACATAGAGATGTATTTACCACTCCCTGGGCCCACCCAGCTATACCCCCTCAGCTAGCTTTTATTAGCCAAGACAGGCAAGGATTGAGAGAGCACGTGGTCAGTTGCATTGCTGCAGGCACCTTGTCCATGTCATCAGGCTGCAGCAACTGAAATTGATCCCACAGAATCGGGCAGATGGTGGTGTCAGACACCTTGATTGGAGCTGCACTAACAACAGTGTCAAGTTCGCAGTGGAGACAAGCACTTTTGTCTTCAAAGTGCAATGCAAAAAGGTCATGGTGGGTCTTAGAGGGGACCAGGGCTTCATTCACTAGGGAGCGTGTTAACATACCCCAGACCACCCAAAAGAGCTTTTCTGGGCGGCTACTCAAGGTCGCAATGGAGGCTGCAAAGTAAACCTTTGCTACCCACACTGCCATACAGTAGCCATGTTTATGTGCTCTAGAGCATGCTCAGTCATCTTTGCTTTGAGTCTTACGCCATTTGCACTTTAGCTGACATCTGGCCTGTTTCATTTACCACAGCTCCACTGTATACCAAGGAGCAGAGCGGGCTCTACAGCATTGGAGAGGGCACTTGGGTGCAATCGAGTCGATGGCCCTCCGCATCTCACTATTCCACAGTGAGACTAGGGCCTTGGCTGGCTCACCAGCTCTTTCCACTGGAAAATCCCCAAGAGCATTCAGAAATCCATTGGATACCATCATTCTGTTTGGGTGGACCATCCAAATGCCCCCCCTTCAGGACTCCAAATTCAACACCAGTGTGTCACCCTCTAGACTCTTCCTTATATACCTTTTATATTCCTCTGTTCCTTTATATGTTTCTGGGGTTTTTTAGCGATATAAACCATCATTTGGAATATATATCAGCATTACTAAAATGCAGCTAATACTTCATTTCTTAAGTCTATGTCTGAATTTTGATCATTGGTATCATGATTATTTTGATTAAACAAAATATTATGCTCATCTTTGTATTTTAAAATGTGTACATTTAATATATGTATTATCCTGTGTTTTCTTTAGGTTGTCCTTAATATCTCCTATGTTAATGGCCAGGTGTATGTAAATGACTTCCCGCTGAAGAGTGGAGTTGCACGAATAAAGTGTCAGACTTTAATATGTGAGTATGCTTAATTCCTTACCTGTGTTGTGTGGTTTCATGCAATTCACAATTCATATAATAACTAAGGGTGCAATTCTATGTATGTAAAAAAAAAAAAAATTCTCTCTCATCATGCATAGGATTTTGCCCTAAGTGGCATTATGCTCTCTACACATCTATTCTGTTCCAAAATATCTGCTGTTAGGATAATATATTTAAAACTGATGGAAGACAAAATTGGATGTCCTCTCTGGTTCTCATCCACAGTACTCACATTCTGTGTACTCACATACAAACTGAGTTCAAATCCTCACTTTATGGAAAGCAAAGTTCCTCTTTAGTTAATTTATTTGTGCAAGGCAAAGAATTTGTGCCACAGACTGGGCAGTATAAATGCAAGGATGTGACTCCACCCTGATAAGTCCTGTTCGTCTCCTCTCTTAAGTGGGCACATAGCCAGATGAGTTGTTGTAGGAGAATAATAATATAACACTGTGAGAGTCGTTTCAGATAATTTTTGTAAAAATAAATAGAATTTAAACTAAGAAAGGCTCTAGAATTTATCTCTGCTGGGACTGGGGGTTTTCTTGAAAGGGTGGAAGTATTATCCAAGAACTTCAAATTTAAAATTGCAGTTACTGTAAATGGGGAAACTGTTACTGTTTCCTTTGTTCTTGTTTGCCTTGCATTGGACTGAAACATCCTGGTTTAGGTGTACAGGCAACATTTTACATAATTAATGACGCCAGAGCCATTACATGCCTGCCACTGAATAACTTTTTATGCGAAGAGTAGTCTCTTGATTTGCTGGTTTTGGCTGGTCTCAAGGTTAGCTTCTGAGATCATATAGCCTTTACGATCAGCTCTTTTACTAAGGACATACTAATGTGTTTTTTAAAATTGGCTTTTGAAAGCCTAAAACATTATGCATTAATAACAAAACATGATTTCCTAGGGAGACCAGGCAGTGGCTCATTGTAGCTTGATGTAGTAAAGTGCTTCTATGCTTTCTAACTTTAGTATAGATCTAGTCTAAAAGCTTCTGTTAATGTTAGTTCTGTTGAACTCAGTGGGACCTACATCTGAGTAAACATGTTCATGTATTTTATTTAGGTGCAATCAGCTCTCAATCACAAGTCAAATTAGCATTGATTTAATATAAGATCTAATTGCCTTCAGGTCTTCGAGTTTCTGTCAAGTTTTCAAAACAAAAATATAATAAGATTCTGAGGTGTTGTAATACATTTTATTATTCCTCAGCACCCTTTTGGACCCTTTGGCCACTTCTGAAAGCAACCTTGAACCATTGAAACCTGTGATGCTGGTTCCATACTATACTGAAGCCTTCCCCAACCTGGTGCCCTCCAGATGTTCTGATCAGCCCCAGCCAGTGTGGCCAGTGGTCAGGGATGCAGAGAGTTGTCCAAAACATCTGGAGAGCATCAGGTTGGGGAAGGCTGCTATACTACAATAAGGGGCAAGATCCAATTTGCAACTCATCAGCCCCCATTTTATGTGTAACTTATTTTTTAGAGATTGTCTCTCTCTGCATGACCACTTTCTGACACACAGTTATTTGTTGATAGTGGCGCCTGAAAGCTCTGACACCATATTGGATCACAAGCGGTTGGGCATCGTCAGCGTTCGAATTATGGTCCATGAGTGGCCAATGGCATCCAGCTCCAACTTGCAGTTGATTGTTGTTCAGGAGGAAGTGACAGAAATTGATGGAAAGCAGGTAAATCATATTTCTTTTCCTCACTATTTCCTCCTTGCCTTGCTATTTTCTTCCTCCTCTCCCTCCTGCTCATGACCCCCTTCTACTCTCCCCACAGCTCCTGCCACATTCACCTTATCTCCCAACCTGCGGGAGCATGGTGGGAGGGAAGGAAAGGTGGTGGCACAGTGGCAGCAGGGGGCAAGGAAGGAAGGCAGCAGTGGGAGGGTGGGAGAAAAGGCTGCTGCAATGGTGGTCACGTGCAGCGTCAGACAGGGAACAGAAAGGACATGGCAGTTGCGCAAGAGGAAGGTAGGTTCTGGGAGAGGCGGTGAGGAAAGGCCGCAGTGGGATCTTGGGGTTATTGACCCCAAGATTGACCCTCTGACCGGTTTTGGACAATATACCACAGCTCGTTGTGAGTTATTTAACCCATGACGAGCCACAGCACCCATGGGCGCCAGGTTGCATATGCAACCCCGGCTTGGGGTTTGTCGTGTTGTGTGAACGTGTTGCTGCATAATTCCTGAAATCAAAATTAGAGCATCCTCATGTATTGGCTGGGTTCGCACATAATCCATGGTATGCGTTGTTGAATTCTGGGCTGTCATGATGTGTGAATCCAGCCACGCTAACAAAGCATGGTTTGTTAACCACAAACAACCCAGAAAGAGAACCCATAGTTTTTTGTTGGGTTGTGAACTCTGGGCTGTTTAAACCATGGGTTATCATTAGGTGTGAACCCAGAACCATGGGTTGTTTCGCCAGACTACAGAGGCAGTAGGCAACAGTGGTAAAAATACCAACAACCCCACCCACTCTACATGCCAGTATTACAGCGCCACAAAGGCATTTGGGATACAGGGAGGCAGTGGATGGAGGAGGAGTGGGTGAAACAAACAATCCAGGGATTAAGAAAACAAATCACGGATTGTCTGATTGTCTACCAGACAAACCCTGATAGGGCAATAAACCATGGATTAAATAAACCATTAGTTAGTGTTATGTGCAAACCAGGTCATTAATTCTATGACTGAGTCAGTGGTTTGCTATCCTTTTGTCACAAGTCACTCAGGTCACTCTCACTTTTCCAAAACTGAAATTATGAGTTGTGAAACTGGGAAAAAAACCAAAACCCCTCCAGAATTATATTATCTGGGCCTTAATTACAGTATGGAGATTTGTCAGTGAAGAGGAATGCAGTAACATACCATAGTAGTTTGTGTAATCTTACCATTAGGCTGACCATTCTGGCTGACTCCCAGGTGCTGAACTTTGAATAATTACATGTTCAAGAACAACATAAGCAGTGACAACATGAAATGAGAGAGACTTGGGTTCCTTTACTATGGGATTAAAACAAACTTGTGGTTGCCTCCTAGTGGAATTAGTCACAATAAGTTCATTTTTCTGAGTGCATAAAACAATGGAAGTGCTAAAAATAACACACAATTACTGTACAATAGTTAAACATGATACACAGTACTCAACTGGGTGTGACAAATACTCTCAGGCTGGGATTTAGAAAGCACATAATACATTCTAGACAAGTCACCAAGCTGTCAAAACTCTTTGGCAGGAACAGGAGTTCCGTCATTTTGATAGAACCAGGATTGCTTTTTTTCTTCGAAAGTGCTGTTATTAAAGGCATAACTTATGAGTAGTTAAGCATACATTACATCAAGCAAGTTGAACCTCAGGGGACCAAATCCAGCCCACCTGGGGTCCCAATCTAGTACTCCAGGGTTCACCGGATGGCCACACCACCAGGTGTTCTCACTCTCTGCCCCCCAAATGCCTAGGGTTTGGTGATTTCCCGGCTTTTGCACAATTTCTTCTCCATTCTAAAGGTTGAAATGCCTCTCCTATGGCTTTAGACAGCATTATGATGGGTTTGGTGGCACAGGGCAAACCATGGAACTAAATTGCACAGTCATGCTGGGGGGGAAATGTGCTCCTGTGGATTTACAACTAAGCCAGCAAATCAATTATTTAAAGCAGGGGCCAGCAACGTGGTGCTTGTGGGTACACTTGCATCCTCCAAGACCCCCAAGTGAGTTAGAGGGAGGGGGCAGCTTGCTGCTCCTCCTTCCCATCCCAAGACTTTGGTTCTCAGCAGCAGTGTTGTCCACATGTTGCTGATATGCTTTGTGCCCGTGGTCAGTCGTGTCCAGGAACGAGGGTGTTGTTTGGAAGGGAACAGGCCATTTACTCCCTCCCATCCAGTCTAACATAGACAGCCCCTTTCTTTCTCAACTAGACCATGGCCTAACAGATGCTGTTCCATGGCTTTTTCTACTAGCCAGGTGCTAGTGAAAACTACTCCCCATAGTGCATAGGGAGAGATGGTTTTGGTTCACCCACTTCCCCACTATTTTTCAGGCTATCCAACATTGCTGCCAACAACAGAGACCTTAAACTGCCCTTTGTGCACCCTCCCACTCTCACAATAGCCTCCTAGGCCATTCCTGAATATTTATTCTCTCAAGATACTGGGAACTCAGATCATCCACTGAAACTGATAACTCATAAAATGCAAACGCAAAAATAAGAATTTGGTGCAGAATTAATCTCAGATTTCCCTTTTTAAATTATTTTTTCAAAAGTTAATCGCTCTTGCTAATAACTGTTGTTTTTGCATATTTCCCTATGCTTTCCCTGCTAGTGAGAAAATACCTAACCTATTTATAATGGAGTGGAGTAGCTCACTTTCCCTGGTAATGCTGTAATGAAAGAACAGGTTGTGAGGAGGAGGATGGGCTCTTCAGAGAAGAGCATATATCACCTCTCTGCCTTCACTTTAATCACTTCGTTCACTGAGATTAGCAAAAGGGTCTGCATGAACTGAGTCTTTATTCAATCAAAGCAACTTTTCATCTTGAAATTCTATATTGCTTACACACCTGCCTCTTAGTTTTCACAATTTCAAAAAAGCCTCTACCACTTTTTCTCCAAGAAGATTGTTCATGTTGTTGCACTTTTTTTTTGCAGGTTCAGCAAGATGAAGTGACTGAAATAGATATATTGGTAAAGGACTTAAGAGTCCTTCGGCACACAAATTACACTGTTCCATTGAAGGAAAGTATGCTGTATTCCATCCCCAGGGACAATGATGCCTTATTCACTCTTCCAAACATTGCAGGAAAAGGTACACAATCACAATTAGCATCAACATTTTGGCTTTTATTTTCCATGACGGGGGATGCTGCTATAATTCAAGTTTATGTTTTACTACTGTAGGTTTTCCCATCATGTTCTTAGAATCCACACACCAGAAAGGAAAGCACTTAATTCGTTAATGAATTAGTTAATGCATTATTTTAAACATGTTTTTTGGCCATTTCCCCAATGTTCAAAGTGGTATATGCTATTTAAAAACAACATTGTAAGATAAAAGCATTTTAAAAGCAGCAAATGATTAAAGAAAAACTTGCTGCAAAGTAGTGGCTCAATCAAGAGGGAACATCAGGGCCTGCTGCGGTTGGACTGCCCCACCCAGGGCTAACTGACACTCTGCTTTTGTTTTGTTTTTTGTTTTTGTATTTAATTAGACCGTACATTGCTCAGAGTGGCCAGATGACTGGCCAGATGGGCGATTCAAAAATAGAATAAATAAATAAATAAATAAATAAAATGTCAGCGAAAATGTCTTTCAGAAAACAACCACAAATTGGCTCTTTTTCATGTCTAAAGGTAGGACAAATTAATGGGGTCACATTTGGCTTTTATTTTGTACTTTTATTGTGAAATAAAATACTTAGGTGTTTTTGGACATTCTCAAATGGAGCACCAGTTTATTATTTTCTCCCCAGTCTGCTTCTTTTCGATGGCATCTGTAAAGGTGAAATTAAAAACAGCAACAACAAGTACCTGTTAAACTAACCCGTTCTTTTTAAATATTTATTTAAGTGGATGTTGAAAGTCCACTACAAACAACCAGTCACTATCTTCTGAGACAAGTAGAAACTACAATAGATGAAGAGACAATGCCTGGCAAATTGCCAGAGACTCCTCTCCGAACAGAGCTTCCATCCTCCTATAAGGTATGCTTCCTGTCACCATCACTCTGTCTATTGGTTAAGTGGGATACCTGCATGCAGACACTCCAGGAGCCTAATGATGTGGGGAGGACATTACTGTTGGTACATAGGTAGCTGCTCAGACCATTGATCCATTTTGTTCAGTATTGTCTATAGCAGCCTTCACCAACCTGTCACTTTCCAAGTGTTTTGAACTACAATTCCCAGCATTCCTGGTCATTGGCTGATCTGGCTGGGGCTGATGGGAGTTGAAGTCCCAAGCATCTGGAAGGTGCCAGCTTGGGGAAGGCTGGTCTACTCAGATGAGCAGCGCCTCTCTGGGATTTCAAACGGGTGTTCCACAGGCAGGGATTGAACTGGGGCACTTTGCACACAAAGCATTTTTCTCTCCCATTCAGCTCTGGTCCCGACCCTTGCAGAAAAAGATGATACAATAAATCTGATGGTTGCCTAGGTTGTGGGTTCTCAACTCCTTTTCACCTGGGAATTGAGAGCCTGGAGAAGGCCTCTTTGACGCATTCAGCTGAACTCAACAGGAGGTTGGGGCCATTGCCTGTGGACACGGCCCTTCTGCCTGCTCCATGCATGCATGGCATGTGTGAGGGGAGCAACTGAATGGGGCTTCTTAAGGATGATGATATTAATGTTTCCCCCTAACAGAGGACAGGATAGAAAGCTGATAATAAGCATGTGTGGTGTTGTGGTTAGAGTGTTGGGTTGGGGCTCAGGAGATCCAGGTTCTAGTGTCCAGTCTGCCATGAAGCTCACTGGATGACTTTGGGCCCATCACTGACTCTCAGCCTAACCTACCTCACAGGGTTGTTGTGAGGATAAAATGGAGAGGAGGATCATGTACGACACCGTCAGACTCCTTGGAGGAAAGGCGGGATATAAATGTAACAAATAAATAATAAATGTGCATGAAAAGAAAATGGAAAGCTAATCCAATAGTCAAAGGTATCCTAACCAAAAACACATATACCAAGGGACAAAATCTATAGGTGTTTGTATGTTAATCGTAGATGCCTCAAAGCCAAGAGGGGCAAGTTCAAGTGCCTGGTATTAGAAGAAAATATATAGAAATCTAATGGAATGTTGATAAACTATTATCCCCTACCCAGAATATAAGATCTAAAGAAAGGATAGGGTAGGCCACACTGGCAGTGATATTAGTCTATGTCAAAGAGAGCGTTATGTGCTATAAATTGGAAACCATCAGAAGAAATTCAATCCCACAATTACTGAAGGTAGAAATATCAAGCCAAAAAGTTAATATAGTATTGTGGACATGTTACCATGATCCTGACCAAACCTCTGATGATAATCTTAAGGAAGAGAAAGAAGTCAGGGAGGCAGGCAAAAGATAAATTATTGTGATAATGGGCAACTTCAGCTAACCACACTTTGGGTAAATGTATAACCAGATCAAAGCAAAGAGACAAAAGCTACAATCAAAGTTTGTGCCTTAAAACAGATGTGGAGCCAACAAGAGAGGAGATGACTCTTGGTATAGAGATAACTGTTACCAAACATGTGGGGACACTTTCAATTTCAACATAACAATATAAATTTGCCCAGAAAGTCCAGCACAGTCTCATTTAATTTCAGAAGAGGCAATTTCTAAAACAACAACTAGGATTATTAAAAGGAGGTTGAAGGGACAGTCAGGGCACTTGGAGGTTCTTTTAAATAGTTATAGTAGAGGAGCAGATAAAATCCATGCAGTGGATTCAGGGTGCAAACAAGTCCAAAAAAACACACAGCACAAAGTCTAATGAAAAGTACAAGCTGATAAGGCAAGCACAGAAGGCATTTGAAGATAAACATTTTGGGGAATTCAAGCTGCTGCAGGGGAGAGGAGGAAACAGGAAATTTTCCTTCCATGAACTTCCCTCTTTTTGCTTTTCTTAGGATGCAAACCTCTGATCAGAGGCAGTATGCTTTTGAATATCAGGCATATAAGGGGTGAAGCCTGCTGTCCTCATGCCCTGCTTGTAGACTTTCCAGAGGCTTCTAGCTGGCCACTGCTGGAAAGAAGGCACTGGTCTATATTGACTATTGGTTTGATCCATTGAGGCTGTTCATATGTTCTCAATGGAACTTAGAGATACTTAATGTGGAGGGAAACACACCCAGTTTATGGTTTATTGGTGAGTAAATAATGGTTGAGAGCTAAAAGACATTCATATTGGAGTACTTGGGCTTCAGCAAAAGGTCCATTGACTGTATTGGTTCAAATCTTAGTCTATTGCCTTCTGTGAGGCTCCGGGTATCAGGGATGCAATTCAGTGGTAATGTTGTTACATTTGCAGGTGATGTGCCAGTGGGTGGAAGAACTGAGAAAAGAACTCTGCAGATTTTGGCTTAACTCCTTTCCAGTGTTCTTTAATCTTATGGAGGTCATTGTGGTTGGAGTAGTTGGAGCAGCTTTAATAATAAAAGTCTTAAAAGTGTGTTGTCCCTCATGTGAACCTAGGTAAGTAGCTTTTTACATTTCATCCTCTAAAAGCAGACTTACTTCAGCAACAGGAGTTTCATTTTGATTAACAAATAAAAGCATAATTTCCTCTCCCTACTGCAATGCCAAAATGGGCACAGTTTCACAGGTGAAGTTCTCCCCGAAATAAAGAGATAGGGAAATCTAAATATAGTTCACTTTGACACTTTAAACTCATTTTTCTGTATTTCAAATGGAGTTGCCATATTCTTATGCATCCTTAGACTCTATTTTGCACCTACCACTGGAAAAGAATAGTAAGGTGAGGAATTTGGGTTAGTACCTGGTTAGTTGGCCAGGAAAGAAAAGTGGGAAGGCATCAACTGCAGGGGAAGGAAGGAAGCCTCCAAGAGCACAGGCAAAATGTAATTTAAAGCCCAACACATTTTGAACTTCTATAACAGAAATAATATAAAATACAAATATTTGTACATGCTTAGCTAAAAAAAACGTGGGACAGTCTCATAACTTGTCACTGAACAATGGAAAAAGGACAGCCAAATTATGGTGTCGTGTAGGGTTAGTGTGTTGGACTTGGGCTCGGGAGATCTGAGTTCTAGTCCCCACTTGGCAATGAAGCTCACTGGCTGACTTTGGGCCAGCCACTGACTCTCAGCCTACCTCACAGGGTTGATGTGAGGATAAGATGGAGAGGAGGAGGGCCATGTAAGCCATCTTGGGTTCCTTGCAAGAGGAAAAAAGGCAGGATAATACATACATAAATAAAATACCAAAACATAAATGAATGACCCAGAACACATACTGCTTGCAATAGAAACTTAAGAGTCAATGGGTTGGATCCAGCTTCTTTTCTGCTGGCAGGAGCATTCCCTAAGTGGAGTTCTACTTAGAACACTCACATTAGCAGAAAGGGGCTGCAGAGGGAGGGGGGAAAGATCTTTGCCAATTCCCCTTCTCTGCAGCTGTTAGTGGCATGTTCCCCACTGATCCAGAGGGTCCCCCAATCCTCCATAGCAGACCTGGACGAGGCGTAGGGCAGGCACACATCAGGCTTGTAGGATTGAGCCAGACACAAAATGATAGCTATGGGGACAGAGCCAATCACTGCGTCCCATACACTGGCATATACACAGATCTACATGTGAGCTACCAAAAATCAGAGATTTTAAGACATCACTCTAAAACTGGCTAGCAAAGCTGAGCAAAGACCTGGTCGATAAGAACTAATTAGTACTTCTATTAGACAGATGTTGACTGGGCCAGCCATCCCATGAGGCAGGATGAAACCATTGCCTCAGGTGGCAGTTCAGGAGAGGTGGCAGATCTTGCACCACCCCATCCAAATCTAAAAGACATGACACAAAAAGGGATAGGAAGCGGAGGAGTGGGGGAGGGAAACAAGCCCAGGCACCAGTTTTTACAAGTTACCATATATTTCCTATGATGGCTAGCTGGGCTGGAAACAGTTGAGTTAGCCTGATGGATTAGTTCCCACTAGATGACAGTTGGGGAGAGCCAAAGGTAGCTGGGCTCTCAGCAGAGGCGATGATCCTTTTCTCTCCCTCTGCTTTGCAGCCTAACGGAGTAGCTGCTGCTAGGTGATAGCTGAGGTGGGGCTGAAGGCAGCTATTTGTAGTGCCCCTGAGAGGAAAAGCTGTTTGAAATGTGTTGGGCTTTAAATAAGTAATTTTTTACTTATGCCCCTGAAGGTTTCCTCCTTTCCTTTCCCAACTGGTAGACCAGGGTCAGAGGTTACTGAGCCCTGCTTCAGATCTATTTAAGCACATTTTCTTGGCCTGTTTTCAGTTGTGCAGCTAAAACACTGTTAAACTAGACATGCCATCTTGTAACAAAAATCTTGAATTTCTAAAGTCTAAATTTTAATGACGACTTGTCCTTTTTCAGGGGAGTCCTCCAACTTGATGCCAATGTTATACCTGTGGTTGCGATCAGCTTATTTCCAGATACTCCAGAAAAGACAGACAATATAGAGGAGAAATGTATTTAAAACACGTTTACTGTAATTGTATGAATTTGTTGACCTGACATTTGGCACTTGATTCTTAATATATTGTGTAATTTTCCCTATATTAAGCCTATGAACTATCTATGTTTAAAGGACACTTAAGGTTGAGGCCTCAGAGAGTTCAACTTGTTTCTCTTCAATTCAACCATCCTAATATATTCTTGCCAAAAGAAAAAAAAAGTAGCAGTTTCCTTACATAAGGACTTCAGTAAGTTCTAACTTCTATGAAGTAATTTCCCAACTACACTGGTTGCATGAACCTGCCATGCTAATCCAAATAACCTCTACTTGGAAATATCCTGAGAGATTTGAATAAAATATGTTTCCATGTAAATGTGATTAAGATTACAGCCTTAAGATCTACATAGCAATGAAAAATAAGTGATTAGTTCCCAGCAACATGGAACGAAGTAATAGTGGTGTGGTACACATCTGTGACAAAAAGCAAGCTACTTTAGGCCTGTTATCCTTAAGCGTGCCTTCTGGGAGAGGTCAAGAGCTTTCATACTGCTCTTACAACAAGTGGGTTTTTGGTGCAATGCTTTATTTGGTTTTTCCAAAGGCAATCTGACATTATGAGCACTTTATTCAGTCATTTAAAATAAGGCCTCTCCCCACTAAAAGTTGTAAGCATTTGAAAAACTGTGCTTTTTGAAGTTGCAGTACAGTATAAATGTCTCTCACCCAAGAGCACAAATGTCTTGTTAGGATGCTGATTTACTAAGAGCAGTTTTACATACAGATTTGTATGATCACAACTTTACAATAAATCCTTACCTGCTGTTGACAGAAACTGGAGGTCATGTAGAGTGTTTTTTTCAAGGTAGATTAGGACAGCAAGGCTGGACGCCTGCAGAACTGGCTTAAGTAGCATATTTTACCATGGGCAATTTATCTAGTAGAATTTCTAGGGCACCCTTCAGGATTGTTGCTGTCACATAACAGAAAAAGCCCATTTCTCCCCTCATTGGCACCTGCCTTGCCTTGGAAGCACCCAGTGGCCTTAGTGAGTGGGCAGGTTCATGTAGAGATCAGATTTGATTTTGCCTTGGGAAGAATGTAGATTTTATATAGAATATTCCTTAAATACCTTGTTGTCTATTTTCTAGGTAACTGCAACACTAGAACATAAAGTACTGAATATTTATAATACTGAAACTGCATTGCTATTTGGTCAAAATGGTCTGAGACAAAACAACCTTTATTATCTTACCTTTATTATCTACATTGCCCTTTATATCAATCAACTAGGTGTGTTGGGTCCAGATTTTCATGGAATGGAACTCCACAAACTGGATGCTCCTAAGGGTGGAAGCGAAGCAATTTTTGCTCATTCATATCCCCCCCACAGCCCCCCACGCCCTTGAAAATACACTGTGGGAGGTTGCTGGAGTCTGTGGAACAGCATGGAAGGTGGCACTGGGGGCAGAAATCCCCCCTCCAGCTGCAGGAACATCCAGTTAGTGAAAGTGGGAGACTCTGCTGGATTCACTTCTGCAAATGGAATGAGCCCTTCTGTTTGCGAGAAGCAGCTCAGGATGCAGCACACTGCATTTACCACGTGCCGTTCACTTTTTCTAGTGGTACACTTCACATTCAACAGCTAAACACTGATTTCAATGGAATGTTTTTGTAAAATCCAGAATGTTGAAGGAAAAGTCTAGTTACAAAAAGAAAAGTCTTGCTGGGTCAGAACATCCCTCTAATTCAAACATCCTGTTTTCCAGTGGCCAACCATTTGCATCCAGAAAGCCCACAAACAGGGCTTGAAGATAGTTGCCCTCTATTGTTTATATTTATTTGATTTGTACCCTGCCTTTCTACTAAAAAATTGCACTCAAGGCAATTGCACACTTTAATTACATGCATAATTAAAATCATAACTACAGAATAAAAACAGTACCCAACCCACCTAGGCCAAAGGCCTTCTTGAATAAAACAGTCTTTGCCTGCTGGCAGAAGGGCAGCAGAGAGGGAGCAAATGTAGCCTCCCTTGGGAGGGAGTTCCACAGCCTGGGAGTGGCCACCAAAAAGGCCCTGTCCTCTGTCTCTAAAGCAGAGCCTCTCCTGAAGATCTTAAGAGCTGGGCAGGCTTCTATAGGAGAAGGCGATCTTTCAGGTAGTCTGGTCCCAAGCCATTTTTACCCCTGAGCAGTTGATACTCAGTGGCACACTGCCCTCACTTGCGGGAGGTCCCATTGACAGACTTCAAGCACATGCATTTGTCCAATCCCCCTTTAAAGCCATCTAATCTAGTGGCTACAACCACATCTCCTAGCAGTAAATTCCATTAAGTGTTCTGTTAAGAAGTACTTCAGTTTATCTGTCCAGAGTCTACTGCCAATTGATTTCACTGAATAACCCCCAGGTCTAGTATTATGGGGGAAGAAAGATCTTTGTCCATCTTTTTCTCATATATAATTGTATAAGCCTCTTATCGTATCACATCTTTTAGAAAAGTTTTTCTAAATTATAAAATGCCAGAGAGGTTGTAGCCTTTCCTCACAGGGTAGCCTCTCCAATTTAAGTTTTGGTGGCCCCTTTCTAGCTCTTTTTAAAAATGGGGCAACCAGAATCATCCACAATTTCAAATGTAATCACACCATGTAAAGGCATTCAATGCCAGCAGTTCTATTTTCAGTCCCTTCCTTAATGATCCCCAATGTGGAATGTTCTTCCTATGCAAGTTTTGCTTAGTTTTTCTGAAGGAAGCTTTCTGGCCTTTTACAGTTTCCTTGACTCTTCTAGTTAAGCATGCTGGCATCCTCTTGAACTTGTTGGTACCTTTACTAATCTGTGGCATACATTCTACCTTAGTGCTTATTACTGTGGTTTTAACATATCCTTCAATAGTCTTAGATTTAACCTTCTTGACTCTCCTTTTCAACTTCATTTTTAACTAATCCCCAGGTTTTTAGAAGTATCTTCTTTTAAATTAAATGTAATTGTGCTGAACTTTCCAATTACATAGTATATGTTTCATTTGGTCATTGTTCCCAATTGATTCAAACACTTAAATTTTGTACCCGGTCTTAGGCACTATTCAGGGGTAAATCCAGGGTCAACTCCTTTCTGGTCAGTTCCATCACTAGCCACATTAAGTCTGTATGAGACAGCTGTGTGAATGCTTCTATATTAAAGCAACCACTTAGTACATCAATCAATATACTGTAGCTTATTGTTTGTCATTTGCTTGCTTGGGCGTATCGAATAGCCACACTTTCGGTCACTGGGTAAACAAAAAGCAAGAACAAGCTTACTAAGCTTGACTACAAAAGAAGTATTGAGTCTACATTAACTCTTAATTGTGGATCAACATTAAAATATTTTGTCCTATCATCTGTAAATAGGTGCCTACGAGACTAACTGAACTATACACTGAAACAGCAATCCTATGGTCCCTGGGCAAGTGTCCCAGGGACCCTAGGATAGTTCAGATCCCTCCCTCCAAGGTTGGAGGCAGTGCTCTGACCTCAGAAAGGAGACACATAGATCCAACCCCCCTCCTCTGCCGCCTTGCAGCTGGCATGGAAAGAACAGCATTGCTTGGCTCTCAAAGGTTGGAAACTCAACCTCGGATGGGGAGCAAAGGGGGCGTTCCAAGGGGAGGAGACTGGAGAGGCCAGGATATGATTTATCCTGACCATCCTCCCCTGAAGCCCCCTTGCTAGATGGGCTCAAAAGCCTGTCTAATGAAAAAACAAAGAACGGAGGGTGGGTTGGCAAAGATTGCCTCCGCCGCTCCTACCACCCTTCCAGCTTCAGCCCTGCAGGGCGTAGGAATCTTGGAAGCCTCCGAGTTCAGAAGTTGTGATGAATACACTAGCTGGGTAGGGGAGGGAGGATAATTTCCCCCATAACAAAAGACAGCTGTTTCAGGATTGTGAAGATGAAATTTCCCAGTGCAGGCCACCTAATTAGGTTAAAGATGTTTTAATCCCCTACAAAAACTGAACTACAGGCAGTCCCTGAGTTAAGAATGTCCAGCTTGCAGACAACCCATACTTAAGAATGGACTTCTGGGCTCCTCGGTGCTACGTCGTTTACGTAGAGTACATAGCATAGTACACTACATAATTTGCGTAATTTATGCAATTTGGGTAAATGCCGATTTTAACATATAGAAGAACGCTATGCTGTTCTGACTTACGGTACATACAAATTCGACATTCCTAAGAACGGAACTCGTTCATAACCTGGGGACTGCCTGTATACATTTAAATGTAAAAGAATGATCTAAATTGGGCTCTTGGAACTGTGACCAACAAATGAAATGGAAAATTGTGGCACATGTTGATATTCAACAAAAACAGTGAGTAGAAATAAGGCTGGTTTGCCAAAAAATGAGGTATGGGTGCTTTTATCATACCACTGCTCTCTGCCTCATTCATGGATGACATCTTCTGTTTATAACCTTCCTGCATTTTCCCACCACTACTTCCATCTTTTTTCTTATTGCAGAAAATCTATTAGGGAAGAAAAGACATAACAGCAGCCCTCTGTCTGGAAGCACCTTAACGCTGCTAGAACCCACTCAATTTATTCAGCAAATATCTTGTAAAGAGAACTGTTAAAAAAAAACATTCAGTAATGTTTTAAAATGAGAACTATACAGAATGGACACTGGTCCAAGAGGGGAAAAAATTAGCTGCAGTTAAAAAAATTAACTTTATTATTAAGTGTATTGCTGGTATGTGTAATTACAAAAGTTTAAAAAAAATAGTACTCAGTGCCCTGGAGCACTACTTTTTCATTACTTCTGGAATTGTTTGAAGACTTAAGGCAGATTTCTCAAGCTAGGAAGGCTCAGCATGATCCAAATTCGAATATCCATTTCTCATATTTCTCAATGTCCACAGCAGAGACCGACTTTGAAACCTTCTTTAAAGCCATTTCAAAATCCTCCATTGTTGTTGGCATGTGCATCTCATCTCTGGAAAGATTTCGGATTTCTTCTGGTGTCAAGCCTTCAATTCGCCTTCTCATAGCCATCAGTGAAGCATCCCTGTAGATATGCAAGTGTGGTTTTAATGAAAATACGCAATGCCAAACAAATGACACTAAATTACTGTTTAATAGCATCCCTGGATGAACACTGGAGTGCTTAAAAGATCAATGGGGCCAGTTAGGGAACTCACCCAGGCTCAACACATAATTCCAGTTTGCAGAGACTTACTTTTTCACTCTCCCCTCTCTCTAATCAAAGCATCTAATCTTTTGTGGCAGGTGGCTTTCCAGCCAGGCAACCAAGTAGCCTCCTCTATCCCGCCACTTCTTCAGTTTACCAGCCAGGATACAGCCAGTCTGCCCGCTTTCCTAGATGTACGGGAGAGCGAATAGGGAGAAGAATGAAGGCTACCTGGTTGGGAAGTTGTTTCACAATAAAATTATAAAAATTAAAGTGAAAATTGTGGCAGGAGTGCTAGTATAAGCCAGTGGTCAAACACCAGTGCTGTAGCAACTTCAGTGCCTCTACATAAACAGAGTATGGATTGTGAAAGAAGTCCCAGTTCAATGAAATTTCAAAGTATGCAACTTTAACAACTGAGGCTTTAATAAACATTATGTTAAAAGTGTTGAAACTTTAATGTACCTGCACACATTAGTGATGTCAGCCCCAGAATAACCTTCCATATTCTGTGCTATAGTAGCAAGATCAACGTCGTCAGCAAGCTCCAACTCTCGTAGGTTAATTCTTAGAAGTTCTTCTCTGCCTTTGGCTAAACAGCAAAAATATCCAAAATGTAACACACACAAAACACATAATATGTAGACTTTTACAAAATGGAAACGTTCGAATCACATACTATAATTATTCATTTTAATTAAAATACTGAAGCTTTAAAAATAGGCTCCTAAACATGTACTTGGTTTTTCTCTTTGCTACCCTAGAATCAATATACATGCCAACATTCCCCTGCAATTTAAGGCTTTGCATGCCCTATAGCAGTGTTCTCCAACCTTGGGTCCCCAGATGTTTTTGGCCTACAACTCCCAGCATGCCCCAGCCAGCATCGTAACAATTCCATTAACTGGGAGTGTATTTTGCTCAGGTCCCACTTTGAAGAATTCCTCCTCCACAACCCCACCACATTCCTCCCATAAGTAGTAGTTATCAGTACAGGTTCAGTATTCAAAATTCAGGTTGCGTAAAAAGGTTGGGTTTTCCTGAAATGAAGTCGCTATACCTGACGGTAAAGGAATATAAATTCTCTTCTCCAGCCGACGTCGTAAAGCCTCATCAATATCCCATGGAAAATTAGTAGCAGCCAGTACCATAACCATTTTGGAAGGATCATCATTTTCAGAAGACCCTCCAACACCTAAATCAGAAGGGAAAAAGAAATTAAAGAACAGAAGGTTACATGTTCAAGTCCACTATTCTGGAAGTAATCCCAAGCCATTAAAATTAATATGAAATTTAACCACTCACATTCAGGGCAACACACTTGCATTTAATGAAGTGTCCCTTGGCTATGGCGGCTGCTCCCCCTACTGCAGTGCTTCTCAAATAGTGGGGCGGGCCCCCCAGGGGGGGGGGCGCGAGGCTCCGTAAAGGGGGGCTCGTTTGACCTCAGTTAAAAGTTTTTTTTAATATTGTGTTCCTTTAAATCCTGTGCTCCTTTAAATCTTTTCTGCTACAGTTAATAAAGCTATTCTTTGTTGTAAATTGATCCACATTTCTTTTTTTATTCTCTTATACGTTAATAAGGATACAGTGTTATGCAGAGGTGTACTTATAACAATTTTATAGACAAATGATACTATTTACAGTCGCGCGGGGGGCGTGAAATGTTTTCTTCTGCCTAGGGGGGGCATGACAGAAAATAATTGAGAAGCACTGCCCTACTGCTACATTTAATTACTTTTTTAAAAGCAAGAACAGAAGTATTAAGACAGCTCTGCAAAGAAGGGAACACTTGTGAGAAGCCTACTAGCTGGTCTGCAAACTTAGCAGATGGCACAGTGATTCCAAGATCAGAGTAATTCAGACACTGATTGTTCACAGGAGTACATCTGACTGTTTACACAAGCATGTGTGTGGAATCTGAAATCTGTATGTCTAGCTTTGTACATCCAGCTTCCACCACTGCGTTCTGAGGTAAGAGGACAAAAAACTGCTGCAAACAAAACATCAAACCTTCCTCTAGGCCAGTGTTCTCCAACCTTGGATCCCCAGATGTTTTTGGCCTACAACTCCCGGAATGCCGCAGCCAGTTATGCTGGCTGGGGCATGCTGGGAGTTGTAGGCCAAAAACATCTGGGGACCCAAGGTTGGAGAACACTGCTCTAGGCATTCTAGTGTAGAAATGTGTAACATCTGGCCCTGAGACTTGTGGATGGCCACATTTTTGCTGGATAAAATGCCTCAAGATGCATGTCTTGTTGACTGGTTGGTGTGGGGTTTTTTAGCACTTTCCTGACACATTTTCAGAATACAAGAAAGAAAATGTAATCTCAGAGGTGACCCTTTAGACCAGGGGTGGGTGTTCAGCCCAAGTGCCAAAATCCATTTAGCTATGGAGGGGTTGCGTCCCAGTGGTGGGCGGGGCCAATGGCAAAAGCGGCAGGGCCAAATTACAAAAAATACCAGCACACTGTAGCTTAAAGCTCTTGCTGCCAGTACCTAGGCATTTCAACCAGTGTTGTGCCGAAAATGTCTCCATTTCCCCCCGCCATTCTCATTCAATCTGATAGAAAAAAATTGCTTTCAAAAAGAAAATCAATGGTGAAGAAATTTCAGAGGAATTCTTGTTGGGGATGGGTTTGGGTTTCTTGTGCTTACCTTCGATAGCAGGTGGCTGAGGAGTGAGCATGAGTGTCCTGTTTTTCACTGTACAATCATCTCTTTGGCAGCCTGTAGCCTCCTCAGCTTCCCACACTTCAATTAAAGCTCAGGGGAAGGCACCATGAGGTAATTCCTCCCACAGGGCTTTTTCAGATCCGGAAGTGCAGGCGGCCTGGGAGGCTAGCAGTGATTAGCTCAAGCTCAAAAACACCACAAAAATAAATTATAAGACACCCTGAGAATGCGGTAGAACAATTGAAGTCCCTTTTATGGGCGAAGAAATTTTTCAGGAAACTAGGGGACAGATTTTGGCAGAGCACGAACTCTACCTCATCCCTGCAATGACACACGTCACTGTACCCACCCACCCGCATTGTGGTGGGTGCAAAATGGGGGCCAGCCTGCCAACACAGTTGATGCTGTTGCAACACAAAAACCCTTACCAAAAAAGAAAGAAGCTGTGCTACAAGCCCTGCCAATGGCATGTACCTGTGAGAAACAGTTGAGAATTTATCCTCCCCCTGGAGAAATTCGGTGGAATTGTCTCCCCAATTTCTCTGCCCACAGACAGGCGGGAGAATTTTGAGAGACCATTTGTGCACAGCTCTAATTTCAACCATTTAGAAGGGGGGGTGCACAAAAGTTGGGAAGCCACCAAATGATCAGTGGTCAGGAAAAGGGGTGTGCCCATCTGGGGAACCTCAAAAGGCTGGACTCGGGCCCCAAGCCTGAGGTTCTGCACCCCTGCATTAGACAGGGGATATGAAACCTGGATGTGTATACTAGAGATGCTGGAGAATTTTGTTTGGTCCACATTTTAAAGCAAACCAACCTAATCCTTCCTTCTTGGGCTAATATGTGGAACAGTACAGAACCCAGTTATTCTTTGGGTTCCACACTTCTGTGAATTTTGTGATGCAGTTCTCAGCTCAAAAACTGAATACAAAATGTGCATTCTTGGGGAAAGATATGCACAAAAATGAAAAGTAAATGCATATTCTGTTATGCAGATTAAAGTATATAAATAGGCCACATCTCCATAAATGGGACCCAAGTACAGGACTCAGAACTAAGTAGGTAGCTTTGGGCAATACCATCTCTCAGCCTAACCTAACTTTATGGGACTAAATTGTCACTGAGCTGGAACAATGGCAAGGTACCAATTCAACACACACATGCGGGATTTAGATATTTTAGGGCATAATCCTATGCATAGCTGGCTGGGGCACGCTGGGAGTTGTACGCCTTCCTTTTCCTGCCTAAACTTGCATAGGATTTCGCCTTCAGTGGCCAAAGCAAAGCTATTAATGCAGAACTGCTGCTGTAATGTCACATCAAAGTCCTCCTTTTCCCTTAACACACTTCCAACTAAGCTAATTTACCATCCATCTGAACGAGTAATTCTGCCTTCACCCTTCGGCTGGCTTCGTGCTCCTCAGACGTTCCTCGGCGGCTACAGATAGAATCTATCTCGTCTATAAATATTGTTGTTGGTGCATAGAATCGAGCCTGGAAATATGAGACAGTGAAAGAACATCAGTTTTAACCCAAGTTTAATTTGCTGGAAGTAAATTGCGCTATACTGAAGAATGCGCTTCATTAAAAAATATCATTGAACTTTGGAAATCCTTAAAACATTTGCAATTTATCCATCTAAGTGAACAGCCCTGGACTATTTATTTTTATTTTATTTATTACATTTATACCCCGCCTTTTTTCCTGCAAGGAACTCAAGGCGGCTTACATAATCCTCCTTCTCCTCTCCCTTTTATCCTCACAACTATTTTAATTATTATTTGATGCTTTTCTTAGCATTTCCACCCTTTCAAGACTGCAGGGTGGTATAACTTAAATATTAAAACAGATTTCCGACCTGCAGCAACTGCCTATCGGAGGGACCACACAATGCCCCTGTTCAGTAGTCATCATCAACAGTACATAATAATTTGAGTTTACATCTTACCCAAATAAGCCAGTAGGTATAATTTTTCAGAAAGGGTGCTTAGCATGAGATTAAGTTCAGTGCTATGTTTGGTGCAAAAGGTATAAATAAACCATTGTGGGCCAAACTGCATGTTTTTTAAACCGCGTGCTTAGAACCTGCCATGGCTCTTTTTAAACCAAAAAAGCTACCAGGGATGGCAGGCAATCTGGATTGGGACCACAGGGATTTCATAGATCATAGAGTCGGAAGGAGCCTACAAGGCCATCGAGTCCAACCCCCTGCTCAATGCAGGAAACTAGAGGAGGGGTCTCCCATCCAAGTAATAACCAGGCTTGACCCTGCTTAGCTTTCCACACTCAGACAGGATGGCAGGCAATCTGGATTGGGACCACAGCATGGGGAGTTAACCCTTCCCCCGCTGTCATTTTCTCATTGAAAATCATCCCCTAAAACCGCTATTGTCCTAAAAAGGTGTTATGTGCGACAAATAGAATCTCCCTTCAGGGGTGTTTTCAGTGGGAAAAGGTTAATCCCTTCACCCTGCAACAAAGTCCCAACCTGGATTTGGTTCCCCCACAGCTGCTTTTTGGTAAAAAGAGAGAGAGAGAGAGAGAAGCAGGTCGTAAGCGTGCTATTTAGAAAAAACATAATAAATGTAATGTGCAGTTTGGCTTGAGATTTCCTGAGTAGTTTATTCAACTTACCACATTGAGATGAACCTTACAATGCAACATAAAATGCCAAATGTTAACTTTGTCTGTCAAGCACTATGCGATGCCCTAAAGCAGCTTCCATAATGGACAGAATTTTTATATAAAATTTTGGGGAGGGAGAAGAGGAGCTTTTTGGGGCTTCATTAAAAAAAAAAAGGTTATAGCAGTTCTAGATTAACTCAGATGTTAGGGAGTTCTTGTTTATAGATTTCACTTCATTCTATTTGAAGCTGAAAGTCTAATTGTATGTAGTAAGTGGGACTTTGGCTTACTCAAAGGACTGACTTTGCTAAACCACGGCAGATATTACCATGCAATTCATTAAGTTAAAGGGCTAAGCAACCCATGCTGGCTGGGAGATGAACAAAGTTGTAGTCCAACACATCTGGAGGGCACCAGGTTAGGGAAGGCTCCTATAAGGCTTTGGTGGGAGTGAGGCTGAAATGAATACATGAGGGCAGATTTTGCAATACAACTGCATCATGGCATGCTGAGAAAGGGGCATCACATATTGCAGTGAAACAGGATTGGTACTGTGTTAAAAGGGACATGGGTATGTCGGCAGGAGTCCTGTCCACACTGGTCTAATGCAGGCAAGTCTTCCGATCTAGGCCTGCTCACCCTAGCAAAAGCCTAGTGATGTAATGTGACAATGATCACACCAGAGAGCAGGCCTGCGCACACACCCGAGTTGCAACAGTACAGTAGATTGGTTCTGGAGCCATTTGAGAATCTTGCTACCTGTCTTGCTACCTGGTAGACAGATGTTTTACAGAGCAGGGGAATGAGATCCCTGTGGCATTTTTATTTATTGTGTAATCTATCCACTCACTGCTCAAATATCTGAATTGTGTAATGACATTCAGTCACAGGTGGAAAGCTTGTCACCTGGGTGTCTGAAAGGGCCAGCATACAATAACTTTATATGAACTCACACATTCTAGGATATACTTTGGTTTCACTGTGCCAGAGTTATATACCTATTATTCCTCTAAAAAAATCTACAAGAACAATAAATCACCATTTCAAATAATAGACGAACAAGTTTTTCAGATTCTCCTCTGTATTTTGAAGTGAGTGTTGATGAGGATACATTGAAAAAGGTTGTCTTGCATTCAGTAGCTACGGCTTTTGCAAGGAGTGTTTTTCCAGTGCCAGGAGGACCAACCATCAGCACACCCTATTAAAAAAAAGATCCAGAAAGAAGCACTGAGGAAGCCACCTATTTAAAATGTTTAGAATACTGTACATTTGACATCACAAATTAAAAAGTGTTTAGAACTTTTTCTTCAAGAGAATTTTTCCAATACCAAGAAAATCCTATTCCAATTCTTAGTGCAAGGCAGCATGCATTCAGTACTTCCAGGCCAGTTTCTTTGCAGGGATGAAAAGAGTGACTACCTTGGGCATCAAATTCTGGGGGCAGCAAATGAACCCCTAAAGGTGGCAGCACCAATGCTGGCCATGTGGTGGTGGCAGCACTCTGGGTCCTCTTAGCTAGTGCCAGGAGTCGCAGCCCCACACCCATCTGCTGCTGGGAAGACTATGCATGGAGCGGTGGGCCAACGCCTCACTCTCAGAGTAAGGCATTGGCCTGCTTGGTGCTCCAGAAAGCTGTGCTGGGTGCTCTTCAGCTGCAGAATGGCCCACACAGCTTTCTGGAGTGCCACACACCCTATACCTACTGTATTTTTCGCTCCATAAGACGCACTTTACCCCCCCAAAAAACTAGGTGGAAATGTCTGTGCGTCCTATGGAGTGAATATAGTAAAAAAAAAAAAAATTTTTTTTTTAATTTTTTTTTTTTTACTTTCCTCTGCTGGTCCGGAAGAGCGGAGGACTCCTGGGTGGGGTGGGGGAAGCCCCCGCCTCTCAGCTGATTTTTTTTTTTTAAATTTTTTTTTGTACCATACAGTAAGTGCGTCTTATGGTCCAGTGCGTCTTATGGAGCGAAAAATACGGTAATTCTAGGTATGGGGCAGGGTCTCTGGGAAGCCCCACTGGCTGCTTCCCCGCTGCTGCAAATTCTGTAGCAGAAAAGCAGCCAGTGAGGCTCTCCAAAGAGTCAGCCCGGCAGCAACAGCCCAAATGCTTCACTGTGAGGGGTCCTTCCTCATAGTGAGGTATTATTGGTGAGGTGGCCTTAGAGATTGCCTGTGCCGTGGCAGCACAGGCAATCTCCAGGGCCATCTCACTCATAACGCCTCCTTAGGAAGACCCTTCATGGCAAGCAAGGCATTCTGGTGGTGGCCGCCAAGGGAAAATCTGGAAGAGTGGAGGATGACAGTGGCAGCGATGGGGAGAAAGGGGAGAAAGGAAAATGAAGAGGGGACAAGGAGGTGATGGTGGCAGCAGCGGCCAGGATGGATGGGGAAAGGAACAGTGTGTGGGGTGCCAAAATATTACCTTGCCTAGGGGGCCAAAATAGGTTGAGACAGTATGCAGAGCACTACATTGAATTAAACCAAATATCTGATTGATTCTATTGCTGCCTGTTGCTAAAATAAAATCACAGAAATAAAGATATGTAGGCCAGTATAGAAAAGGGCCCCTTGCCAACATACCACATTTACAAAACTGGAAGTGATTTTGCTAACCACAACAGGCAGCAGCCTCATGAACAACCAACCAACTTGTTTCAGGCACATACTAAATAGTCAACAAGTGAAAAACTCTAGCCTTGAGGTTTCAGGTTAACTCATCTGCCTGTCATAAAGAATGAGCCCAGTTAAGACATATGAAAGCCACACTAATGCTTCAAACGTAATTGAGGTGACTTTACCTTCCAGGGCCTTCTAATCCCCTTAAAGAATTCTGGCATCCACATGGGTAAAACTACTGCTTCTTTGAGTAACTTTTTAGCATCCACCAAGTCAGCTATATCATCCCTGATTAGAAGGAAAAGAAGAAATTAACAGATTATGACTTGCCAGAAGCGACTAATCACTATGCTGTTCAAGAGTCACTTTCACAAGGCGAGTTTGCACATCACGCTAAGTCACCCTGAAGATAAGCCACGGTGGGTTGTTTTTTTCACTCGATAACCCACATTACTCCTGACAGATGACCGGGCGCACTGTGGCTTGCTGTGGTTGTTTCCCCCTTAGTCCTCCCTCCTGCTCCCCGCACGTATTCCAGGCGCCTTTGTGGCAGAACTTGCTTTGTTCCCTACGTCAGCAGCCTTTCTGCAATTGGTCTGCTGCGGTTGCTGGCTCCTGAGGGAAACTCCCCACTGCTCCCGCATCAGATCGCTAGGGATGTACAGATGTTGTAAAATCCATTCTATGTTTTGTGGGTTGTCAGGCACCTTTCGTTACATTGTCCACTCACTGACAGAATTGAATTTTGCGCAAATGTATTCATATGCATTTGCGCAAATCCCCCTAAAATGCGTATTTTCACACTTTAGCCTATGGGGAAAATGTGAATTTTTGGTCAGTGTTTTTTGTATTTTTTGATGACTAAATTTACATAAAAGTATGGAAAATAATGAAAAAGATCCGCAAGTCCATGTAACTGGGGAAAAACCAGTCCGCTGCAGAACCTGTGGGTCTGATTCTCAGAAATCTGAACTCATTTGAGTCCACTGCGGATTTCTCTGACATCCCTACAGTGCCGGTGCGCTATTTAGCCAAGCATACCGCATGTCAATGTCCTTCTTCATTTCATCTTCTCCTTCAGTGCTTCCCTTCCTTCCTCTTTTTAAAATGGCTGCTTCACCTACTCCTGAAGTAATCACACCCACCCCCAAAAGTTCCGTCTCCTGCAGGTGCTGGGTGCTTTCAGCTCCCCCCACCCACTTGTGCCTGTCGCTTCCTTTCACTGGTCTCCATTGTTAGCTATCAGATATACATGTGGGTTACATAGCAGTGAGAGGGGTCGGGAAAGATATGCAAATTTCAAGGCAGAGCAGTGAGTGGGATGGGTAAATATATGCAAATTTCAAGGCACAGAAAGTCAAGGGGATCGGTAAAAATATGCAAATTTCAGAGCAGTGGACTTCTGAATGTGTGCACTTGCACAAGACCGAAAACAAAGAAATAATATTTAAAAAGGTTGCGAAAGCGTTTGGGGCACTCTCCGGTGTCCTTTCTTCTCAATTTTTAGGAGCACTGGATAGAGGGCACTGACAAGGGATAAGTGAGGATGGTGGAGGCACTAGCAAGATTGTGAGGAGCGGCTTGGGTTTTCTCCACCCTTACTGGGCAGCTCTCTAGCAGCTCCCAACAGCCCACAATGAAGTCACCCTGCCAAGTTTGGACATCACAACAAGTCACCCTGAGCAACCCAATAACAAGTCATGGGTTCTCAGGGTGGCTTGTTCATGCGAAACAACAAACAATGGAAAATCTGCTCCAGGTCTGGACGTCACAAGCAGCCATGCTGAAGCAACCCATGGTGATAACCCACCATGGCTTATAGTGCTATGTGAACCAGGTAACTGTCTTAGACTGGGTTAGTCCTCAACAGACAAATCCCTTCTACTTGCCCCATTGAAACCCTCAGTGACTCTCTACGTGGGATATAAAATTATTTAAAATCTCTGCACTCCTCGAGGCCAGCATTGTTTAAGTACATTTGCATATTGTACTGTAATTCCGTTATAGACAGAAAGACATCAGTACAGAGAAACTGCTAAACGTCATTTTTGAAAATGGTCTATCGATAAAATAATTTGAGTTCCCTCTTTAAAAAGCTGTTTCTAACATTATTCCAAATTTATAATTATTTAATTTTTTTTAGTTTTATTAAGTGTCCCATAAAATAACCCAGTGTAAAATGATATCTGAATGTAAAAAATATTAATCTCAACATTCAAAAGTAAACTATGAGTTTCTAACACACACACTGGCCATGTTCACACAGAATGGCAAGCCAGAATTCTGTTGGAGCCTGGCTTACCAGGAACGATCAGAGTGCTAGTGCATGGAGCCCGTTTACTCTCCCTTGGCTCCTCATGCTAGCATGAGCTGCTAAACAAATCAGAAATGGTTTGTTTTGCATGTCATCTGAATCTGGGATCCTGGCTTGTTACTCCCTTTAAAAGCCAGGATTGTAAACCAGACTTTGTTCTTGGCTTACAAACCCTGACTTGTAAAGGGAGTAAAATTTCAGACAATACACTAAACAAATGAATTCTAGTTTGTTTAGCAGCTTGTGCTAGTGGGAAGAACCAAGTGGGAGAAAACTAGTCACGCGCCAGCAGCATGCAGCTCATTCCCACTAAGTTGACCATTTCATGTAAATGTAGCCATTGAGTTAAAGCCTGCTTTTATATATAAACCAGGAGCAAATGTGTGACTTGAGGTGAAACAGACTAGGAAACCATTTTTGGCTGGAGAGGAGCCACTACTGGCCTGTACTCCCCCCCCCCGCCCCATTTTCACATACACAGTCCCTTGATCGACACTTACCACATACACACACACTCTTCCCATATTCCCTGTCAGCTGATTCATACAGATCAGCTGAGGAGGGGGGCATTTTCATCCCCATCGTGGCTGACTAGGCGGGGAAGTTGAAACCCCTCCACCCAAAGCGCCATAATGGGGATGAAAACTGCCCCGCCTCAGCTGATGAGCAGAGGAGGCCCAATCCTCTGAGCCATCAATTGGGAAAGGAGAGGAGGGAATGAGACCTGGATCAGGGAAAGTGAGGGAGTGGCTCCTCGAGGCACAGGCTCAGTCTGAAGCCGGCCTCTCCCTTCCTTGCCTGTTCCCAGTTGGCGAAAGGAGAGGGGGAAGCAAAGCCAACTGAGCTGCGGCCTCAAGAAATGCTCCTTGAGGCGGCAGCTCAGTCAGGAACCACTCCCCCCCCCATCTCTGATGGGGTAAGAGATTTGGGGAGGAGCCTCACTAAAGACCTTTGCAGGATGGATGGGGAAGCTTCCCCATCACTGCTTTATAAATACATAATGTATTGATAATACAAATTATGAATCTTTAAACAAACAGCATGGACATTTACATTGTGTCATTGCCCCACTACATTCAATAGGGCTTACTCCCAATATTTAGCAAGAATCAAGTGCTTCAGAATTTAAAGCTAAAGAAATACATCTTCAGAAAAGAACAGTAAACATCGAGCCATATGTGTGGCAAATAAGACTATTATTAGCTATTGAGCCATGTTCAAGGTTTTGCTGTTGACATACAAAGCTCTAAATGACTCTGGACCAAGATACCTAGCTGGCCATCTTCCCCTTATGTACCCAGTTGGCCCGAGGAGGTCATTATGTGGCCAATGGAATATCGGCACGTAGTGGTACGAAAGTGGGCCTTCTTAGTGGTGGCACCCACGCTTTGGAACACTCTCCCATGTGAGGTTTGAGAGGCAGAAATGGTGGCAAGTTTTAAACACCTCTTGAAAACACACCTATTTGCACGTGACCGTGGTAGGGATGGGCAAAGGAGCCAATGTTTGAGATCACCAGGATTCTCTGCACATTGGCTCGCCACTCGTCTTGTGCCCGATTCCTGTTCACATTTATGATCGCAGTTCACTCTGCACAAACAGGAAAAGTGTGCAAATCGAGCAGTGATCAGATGTGAAATCTGCACAACTTTCCCGTTCAATTTGCACAAATGACCTCAATGTATGCACATTTCCTATGAAATTTGTGTAAATTTAGGAAATTTACGCAAATCCAACCTAAGCACATGTTCAGCAATTTATAAACACTTTCGATGGACACATGCTCATGACTGTGTTTGAAGCTCCAAACAGGGCATGCTCACATGTTTTGCAAGCAAAAATGAAATTCTCACACACTCCTACAGCTGTGAAGAACTCTGTTACCACCCAATTCTATCATCCTGATATTATATTATTTTTAAGTGTCCTTAGGGTGCAATCTAGCCAGCCACAGGAGAAGTCAGAGTCCCAGCTCCGACCTTGAAAATGCACTCCAAGGTCAGAGCTGGGACTCCAACTACGGAGCACCCTCCCTCGGCCCTCACAGCCAGTGCGGAAAGAACTGCATGGGCTGGTGCTCCGAGGTCAGAAGACTGACCTTGGAGCAGGAGGTTTGTGGGCAGGAAGTGGAGGAGTAAGGCTCTGTCATGGTACAATGTACCCTGGCAGCACCTCAGCCTCCCGTCCTTGCGAGCTGGGGCAAAAGACTTATAGGCAGCCAAAATCGGCCGTCTAAGTCCTTTGCAGCGTGGGGGGGGGAGCATGGAGGTGACCTTTGCCTCCGTGCTCCTTCTGCCTTCCATTGGATGCTATTACCCTCCGAGTTCAGAGGGTTATGGGCAGCTACATTGGATTGCGCTGCCCATGTTTTAAAGTATTATTTTTATCTTGTTTCTATGTTGTATTTTAATGTAAATCTCCTTGGGATTTTAATATATTAAGTGGTGTAAAAGCATAATAAATAATAAGGAACACTTGGCAAGGAAGCTTCTGAAAATCACAAGAGTATTCTTTCCCCCCTTTTCAGGCCATGAATGACCCCAAAAACAGACTACACAAGCTTTAGATTTAAAAAGCATAAGCCAGTATGGCACAGTGGTGAGAGTGTTGGACTGGGACTCGGGAGATCCGGGTTCTAGTCCCCGCTCGACCATGAAACTCACTGGGGGACTCTGGGCCACTCACTGACTCTCAGCCTAACCTACCTCACAGGGTTGTTGTGAGGATAACATGGAGAGGAGGAGGACTGTGTAAGCCGCCTTGGGTTCCTTGCAGGAAAAAAGGCGGGGTATAAATAAATAAATAAATAAATAAATAAATAAATTCTTCCCCACTGAAAACTGGTTCATGCAATATTGAGGCAAATTCATCATATTTTCCAGAGTGCGAATTTCTTGTTGCAACAATGTATGGAATATGCCTTGGTCTTACTTGACACTGACGCTGCGTCTGCAGGGACCAATTGCCAAGAAAACGTTAGCAAGAGGCCATATTCCTAGCTTAGGCATAAAAAGAAAGAAGCATCCCTAATTATTGTTGACTAATAAAGCATCCTGTTCATGGCAAATGAAGTAGATATCCCGTAAATAGCCACACCGCTGATTGCGTATGGTAAATGAGGATCTTTTCCAGGCAAGAGTATTGATCTTTTTTTCCTCTCAGGCCATTAATGTGTCAAAAATGACTAACATAGGTAAGTGTGAGTGGGCAGGTAGGCAGGCTAATATAAGTTTTGTGGATAGTTAATTATTGTGGACTTATTTGCTAGGCTGCTCTATGCCCCCTTTAAACAGCAATGTACCATTATGTTGCTGTTCCTGGCCACAGGTTAGATAAATAGCTTATGCTGCCCCTGTTCCCTCCCTATAAAAGCCGTTTGCTTGACTCAGCTGAATCCTGCAGAGGTTGCTGGGTCCCAGCAGACAAGGTATCTCATTGAGCTAGGCCTGCTACATTGGATCCAATAAGTTGCTGCCTTATGCTCATGCCGTATGCTCGGCCCCATGGACTCTCCAGTACGGGGTTCCTCAGGGGTCGGTCTTATCCCCCATGCTATTTAACATCTACATGAAACCGCTGAGTGGGGTCATCCGGAGTTTTGGAGTGCACTGCCATCAATTTGCTGATGACACGCAGCTCTATTTCTCCTTTTCATCTTCAGCAAGTGAGGCTGTGGATGTGCTGAACCGGTGCCCGGCTGCGACAATGGACTGGATGAGGGCTAACAAACTGAGGCTCAATCCAGACGAGACTGAGATGCTGTTAGTGGGTGGTTCCTTTGACCGGATGGAGGGTGTTCAACCTGTTCTATCTTTTCGGCGCCAGGTTAAGACTTCCCTCTATGCCAAGGCATTTAATAGTTAGGAGCTCGGAATAGTGCGGGGGGGGGGGATTGTCACCTGTAGGCTCAGTTTTATTAGTTTTTGATTGTTATTTTAAACTGTGTTTTTAAAATTTGGTTTTTAATCTTTTAAACTATTTTGTATGTTTTTATTGTTGTTTTTATGTATAATCTATTGTGAACCGCCCAGAGAGCTTCGGCTGTGGGGCGGTATAGAAATGAAATAAATGAAATGAAATGTATGTTCACTGAAAAAGTTTACCTGTGCAAGACTCGTAATCTGTTGTAAGACTTAATTTACTTTTTACCGAAGTGTTAGATCTTCCTCCTAAAGGCCTCTTAAGCTTATACACAGACCTCCCAAGTTGTTGTTTTTTAAAAAAAGATAGAAATGGCTTACACTTACCATCGAACATTGGGATTTTGGGAAATGATGTCTCTTTCCAAAGCTTCTACTAAGTCTTTATCGTACCCAGTACTATCAAATCTCTTTGGCTCAGATTCTGAAATGTCAGGTGAGGACTTATTCTGCATTACAAACAAAATGTGCATATCAAAAACCTAAGTTACTTTAATATTGCCTGCACATAGTATCAATAAACCCAGTTTAAAACCTGCCTATTTTCAACAAAAGTGGGAGTCCTGCAGGCAAACATGGGCATAGTTTGAACAATTTAGAGCCATGTAAGGAGAATGCAAACTCCAGAAATAAATTATTCAAGATAGAAATATGGTATGATACAGAACAACTAAAATCCATGATGTTCTTTTGCAAAATAAGTATCCCGAATCGTCTTTACAGTAATGAGAAGGCCAGAACACAATAGGAAAGCAGTACACGTTTGCCAACAGATCTGCAATAATTAGAGACAAGCAGATTTTTGCACAGCCACCTGCAACTATGGGCAACTAACACCACAATTCTATGGCCACTAGACAGAGCCTAGACAGCCATAGGATTTTCCGGAGACTGAGCTATGAGGTCAGAAAATCGCGCTGACCTCGTGGCTGGGTCTCCATGCTCAGAGTGCCCTCTCCCATCCTTGCAGCCAGTGTGGAAAGAACTGCACGGGTTGTGTCCCCGAGGTCACAACGGTGACCTTGGAGATGGGGTTTAGGGGACGTTCCAGGGGGTTGGGGAGGGGAGGAGACAGGCGCCACCAAGATATGATGTATCCGGGCGACGCCTCAGCCTCCTTCCCTCCTGCTCCAAAGCACCTCAGGTAGACAGCTGAAATCTGCTGTCTAGCTGAGTTGCAGAGTGGGAGGAGCACAGAGGCATCCTTCACCTCTGTACTCCCACTTTCCACAGGATGCCCGTAATCCTCTGAGTTCAGAGGGTTATTATGGGCACCCCGATTTGATTGTGCCCTCTGGCAGCTTGCATTCGGCCCAAGCTACAGACACCTTAGGAGTGCCAAGTCACTAACACATCTGTCAAATTGGGCTCCTCAGAACTGACAGCACAGAAGACTGCATATTTAAACTATTGAATAATGCAGTTACACATTCAAACAGCAAGTCCCCGCTCAGCCATGAAACTCCCTGGGTGACTTTGGTGACTTTGAGAGTCACTGACTCTCAGCCTAAACTACCTCACAGGGTTGTTGTGAGGATAAGAAGGAGAGGAGGAGGATTATGTAAGTCGCCTTGGGTTCCTTGCAGGAAAAAAGGCGGATTATAGATATAATAAATAAATAAATAAGGAGTAGCACAGGCCCTTGAAAAATCCCTTAGCTTAAGATCATTCTCAAACAAATGAATTCCGAGAGCTGTCATACTAAGCCTTTTAACTTAATGTGGTTTACACCATGCCTACTGTCATGACAGCGTGAATGGTACACAGTATTTCAACATCTATTTATCTCTTTCCCCAATAAATTGTCCAGCACAATCAACTTGTTTAGGACCACACACAATAAGATCAGATTCAGTTCTAAAATTCCAGTAAGTTCTATGGGGAAAAGTAATGGACTGCAGTCAATAAGTTTTGGGGGCGGGAAGAACCCGCCTTACACCCTCCTGCTAAACGCAGGGCCCTCGACAGCACAGGATGGCTTTAGCTCCAGTTCCTACGGTGTCTTATTTCCTTTACTTTCTTTCCTGTAAGTAAATGGTTGCACTTCATTCCTATACCTAAGTGCTCCATTTGAAGTACTGTGGGGAGGGTATGCAATGCATTTTTCTGCACAGACATGCATTGTGCCCCACAGGAATCTTTTTAATAAACAGATCCTCTCTCTGCCTTGCCCATCAGAAGGAAGAACTGTTTTGCAGCATAAAATGATTGGTTATTACTTCTACGAAGTTTCAGATGGGCTTGCTATTGTCAGTATTTTCTAAGCACTAAATTTTCTCATCCTAGTCTGCCAACCTGTAGCATGTATGTATAAGCATTTATGTTTTGTTCTCTCAACTTTCTACCACTGTGTCACTGCTTCAATTAGGACTCTTAGGGAGCAATCCTATGAATGTTTCGACAGAAAAAAGTCCTACAATTCCTAGCATGCCCGATTCAGCATGGCTGGCTGGGTCATGCTGGGAATTATAGGACTTTTTTCTGTCTAAACATTCATAGGATTGCACCCTTAAAGACCAATGAGTGAATACTAAGTTTGCCTATATTTTAACCAGCCTTATTACTATTCCCTTCTTCAGGATACAGTTTCATTCTGTTCTACATATTAAGGAACAGAACAACATGGACTTGGCACAGAAAGAGGGTTTCCCAACTTGAAAGGGAGCGAAAAGAATTAGCCTCACAATTCCCCCAACATGAAACAAAATTAGAGTAATCTTTTCCCCCATATAGAAAGACATCAATGTGTAAACTAAAAGGAAAATATAGATTCCTCCCTTCTTATGTTGTGATCTGAACCATAAAGAGACTTGAAGCTCACTGCCTTATACACCATGTGTAGCTGAGGAACATGTTCTGAAATCACTACCATGGAACACTTAAGGCTCCAGTGTCCTACTGGCATCCCATGTTTAGCCTACAAAGCCTCTTTCTTCTACTAACAGAGACAGTGTAGGTCAAGTAGCTTGTGCCTGGCAGGCCAGTTCAAGGCCAGCTCAGCTACAAACTCATTCAGGCTACTTTAGTTTTACATCCCTTGCTGAATTGTTGTATTAGGTAAAGTTTATGTAGCACTTTGCATAAAAGCATCAGATACAAAGGTGCCACCCAATGTTGTTTCATTCACAGAAGGGCTTTTGATCTAGTGAAGATCTCTGCTAACAGATGGGGCGGGGGAGCGATTCTTGGCAATTCCCTTCCCACGCTCCCCAAAGATCTGTTCTGGAGGGTTGGGGGACTTTCCAAAACAGGGTGGGGGTATCAGTAAAAATGCACACAGAAACCTCTGCTATTTTAAAAGTGTGGAGAAAAAGCGCACAAGCGCGCGCGCACACACACACACACCCCTCCTCACATGTAAACAAGTATAATCCCAGCTGGGGGCCTGGAAATGCAAAAGGTACATAGTCCTATGATGGCCCTGATGCCTGGATGTCTGCCAGGCCCTTTGGCATGCAAATGTAGTCCAAGCCCTGTAGTCATGAGACACCCCCCCTGCCTGGCCAGGTGAAGTTCGTCCTGATTGGCTGAAGACACCTAGGCTGCTGAAAGGAGGGGGGGGAAGAGTCTATACTGCCTGCAGTGGCATTTGGTTTCTGTTGTTGCGGTCTGCACGTGAAGAAGCACACGGGGTAGGGCTTTGGCTGAGGCAAGCCCTGGAGAGGACCAACCAACCCCCAGGTAAAGAGTCAAGAGTGAGGCCTGGGTAGTGATATGGTAAAGGAACTAGCTTTGTTATTTTGTAGCTCTACTGTGTATACCAAAGCGTCTCCCCACCTTATCTCCTTCCCTCATTCCCCATCTTTTGTTGTAATCTGTTTACCTGAAATAAACTTTCCTGGTTTTACCCCACATGGAGTGTGTGATTCCTCTGCGGTTCAGTGCTAAATCCAGAGTATAGACAAGGGCAAGTCCCTGAGAGAATCAAGTCAAGACTGCAGAGCTAAGGCTGGCAGTCTTGCACCTTGGATCTCTGGTCTTGAGTAAAGGACCGGTTGGCAGAGTCCTTCTTCACAAAAAGCCCTTCCATAGATGGAATAGCTCCTTCTCTTTGCGGAAGGGCAACATTGGCATGCCACGGCCTCCAGACCCTGAAAATAAATTCTAACTTTATTCATCTTTGTACCCTGCCCTGAAAGGCACCACACTTTTAGGTCTATTAAGGCTGCAATCCTCTACCAGCTTACCTGGGTATGGGACTTATTTCTGAGTACACATAGGTATATAGAATTGCATAGCCAGTTACGTTCCTCTCTTAGTGAATCTTCCCCTAAGCCTTATACTTCACAGGTGTTGGGAATATTGATTAATGCAGGGCCCAATATTGAGACACCCAAATGGTAAGAGGGGCACCTCAAAGAATTTGAAATGCTGGGTTCACATTTGTGAAACTTACTTTCTCCTCTTTTCCTTTATTTTGTGGATCCCTTTTTTCACGCCCACGGACTACTCTGCCTTTATCATTAGTGTTTCTGGAGGAGGGGCGGTGGGGGGCTCTCGCTGCTGCACTTGCTCGGTTATTTTGGCCTCTGCAGTCACTGCACTGAGCAGACTGACGCTTCCTGGGTCCTGGTGAAGATCTGGTTAGTCAGAAAACATAAAAGAAAACTGTAAATTTGCTATATGTTCAAAATTAAATCTGAAACACAGAAACTTCTCAAATATGGCCACATGCACAATATTTTCCTTTGGTCCCATAAGTATCTGATTAGTTTTCATTATGGGGCACTAGATCTCTTGGGGAATTGCCCACCACCCCAAAGATTTTAAGTGCCTGCACATATGCTCCAGGATTCCATAAATTTGATCTTGCACATGAATTTGTTTCCAACAGAAGGACCCTGCCAATTATTTATAGTTGAAGACATATCACTAAGTTGCAGCTCTCATGTGTGGGCTGCCAGCTTGCCAAGTTGTATTAATGGGAGACAGTGTAGAGGGTTCTTTTCAAGTTTAGGAACTAGAACCAATACGCTGTCCACACAAGTATTTAATTGGTGCTTCCTTTTCATATAATGCTTGGGCTCCCCGATCTACTGTACCCTCAGTGTCTCTTACCGACGTTCAGCAGGTACAGGCAGTGACCAGACTTCTCCATCATGAGCTGGCAATTCTTGCTGTGCAGCTTTCAAAGGAGTGCTGTCTAATTTAAAGCTTTCTAGTGTTTTCATGATATCCTTCACATGCTTCGCTTCTACACTTATCTCCTGCCTAACCTGATTGAAAATATAAAATACAAAAAAAACATACTGTTAACTTGTAGAAACTTGTAAACTTGAGATGCAAATCTATTCAACTGACTATATATACCTGAAGAAACGTTCTGGGGCTCCATTATATGTGCTAGTGGTTGATTTCAAATCACACCATAGGAAGTTGAAGAAGTCTATGATAGTTTATTTCCCAATGGAGAACAAATGCACTGTTATACTCTTGACCTTCAAATCAATGGGACTTACAAGCACATTTTATGGCTGGAGCTTATCCCAGAAAAACAAAACCTTCAGTGTCAGCAACTTAATTTGGAAGTGTGTTTGCATGTACCTTTCCATATTAAAAGGCACAGTATTACTTCTTTGTTGTAGCATCAGACGTGAGCAACCTGTGTCTCTCCAGATATTGTTGGACTTCAACTCCCAACAGCCCCAGCAGCCAGCATAGCCAATGGTCAGGGATGATGCAAGTTGTAATCCAAAAACATGTTTGCCCTCTCCTTTAGTTCCTCTTAAAAATCATCCATGTGCTAGATCTCCCTTAATGTAGTTATTCCAGAATAGATCTCTGAAATCTAAAGTTCATAGCAGGAGTGATCATGTATGGCAAAAAGCTTCACTTTGGTGTTTACCAAAGACTTCTGAAGGTGACTTGAGGTAGCGCAGGAACATCCTGCACTAATTGAAACTTAATAGTGAAGTACTATTATGTTTATATCCCACTTTTCTTCCAGAGGTGCATATATAGGGTTCTCAGGTGATCTCTCATCCACACACTGACCAGAACCTGCTTAACTTCAGCAAGGTTGCTCCATCATGTGCCTTTGGACGATGCCTCCTAGTACTGAGGAAAATGTAGGAGGAATTCCTCTGATAATTTCTGCTCTAAATTCCTAATGATATATACACATGAAGCAACCATATGGACAGAAAGCTTCTGTTTTTCTGTGTGCAAAGTTGTGTTTTTTAAAAAACAAAGCAAAGAATTCAAAAATGTAACTCCACATCTATAGTCTGAAGTGGCACAGTCCAGGAAGGTGTCAAGCATTTATATGATATTTACAAGTGAACTAAATTGGATCAATAGAGCAGTAAGCTTTAGATTAACCAACTAATGGCGCAATCCTATGGCTGCTAGACCAGGTTCTAGACCAATGCTAGTCTAGACCAATGGTTCCCAACCTTGGGTCCCCAGATGTTGTTGGACTACAGCTCCCAGCATCCCTTGCCATTAGCCATGCTGGATGGGTATGCTGGGAGCTATAGACCAGCAACATCTGGGGACCCAAGGTTGGGAACCACTGGTCTAGACAGCCATAGGATAATTCAGAGTCCGAGTTCCGACCTCGGAAACTTGCTCCAGGTTTGGAGCTGGAACTCAGCCATCTAAGAGTTTTTCATGGCAGGAGGAGCACAGAGGCAACCTTCACCTCTGTGCTCCTCCCGCTATGCATAGGATGCCCATAATCCTCTGAGTTTGGAGGGTTACTGGCAGCCTCATTGGATTGCACTGCCCAGCTTTAGTTAAATGGTGGCAACAGATTTAAATTAAAGTGGGGCTGCAAGTTAGGGCACATGTGTTTTGTGTGTGACTACTTTAGTGTTACTGTAATAGGATAGTCTTCTCTTCAACAATAAGCAGCAGCTTTTCTTTATTATATGTACATTATTTTAAGCTCCCTTCAATAATATTAAAGCACACCCATAGGAAGTCTTAGTAATAGGCACATTTATTAAATGTCATTTATTTGTTAAAAGAATAAGTGAAAGTAAGAAAATAAATGGGAATAGGGCAGCTCACCTGTTGCCATTTCTGCTGGAGATATGTATCTTTCACAGAAGAGAGGTATTTGTTCATTTGGTCAAGTACTCCTTGGTAATAGACCATTGCAGAATCATAATTTCCCAGCAAGGCATATTCACGGGCCAGCTTCACATTCTCGCTTATCATGACAAGACTCATGGTCAACATAAGCTGGGGAGGGGGAAAAGAAGACATGCTGCAAGTGCAAGATACAAACGCTGCTAGGATATAAAGCAAACCTGTCAAATATACAGTCATGCCTTGGATTGAGAGCATAATTCGTTCCGGAAACATGCTTGTAATCCAGAACACTCTTATATCAAAACGAAATTCCCCAAAAGAATTTTGTACAGAGATTTTTAATTTAAGCCGTACTATAGTTCTTGTATTGCAAGACGTCGCTTGTATATCAAGTCAAATTTTTTAAAATAAATATTTAAAAATTTGCTTGTCTTGAAAACGCTCTCAAACCAAGTTACTTGCAATCCAAGGTATTACTGTATAGGGTAGTCAAATAATGGAAAGGTTAGAAGAAAGGGTATTTAACATTTTTAAAAATTCTGGAAGGGGAAGAATGAGTTTATTTTTAAGTCATTCTAGGTCTTATGCTATATTTTAGTTTAATATACAATAGGTAATACCTAATCTTATTACTACAGTACAGTTATGTTCTGCCACAGAGCCATATTCCCCCCAAGACAAGATGTTCCAAGATGACAAAACTAGAGAGAACAGAACAGTTGTCAAACAGGCACGATGCACCCACTACACAATACAGTTTTAATATGTTCCTCAAAGTGTTTGACCCTCCAGAGCAGGGGTTGGGTTTTGCATAGGCAGAACGAGATTACCACCTGACATCGGGATTGTCACCTGACCTGGTGGGTGTCTCTTGAGTTCAAGTACACAAGGCCTTTGGTCACGAGACATAGTCTCGAGGTGATGTGACTCAGCAGCCTTGAACAGATTTGGGGTAAACATGTTGATGAATAGGTCTTACAACTGGGGTGAGTAATATCCTATTTATGAGTGGTATAAAGCTAGCACACTTGCTGATAGCTTCATTCCTCTCCTTCTTCTTCTCTGCTGCTTCTCGTCTCGACACGACATGTGTATTGTTTTGGACTTCACTTCATCTAGCCTTACCACTGGGGTATAGGATTTGAGTCTGCAATGATGTAGTGAGTAGAGATGCATTGATTGCCTTAATCTCATGTAATTGGGTCTTACAAATAAACTCTTTAATCTTTATTAACTGCTGTTATCTTCTCCTTCCGCCTGCGTGACTGGGACTGAGGGTCATTGGCTAGGGGAGCTTTTGAACCCGGGTCAGTCCATCTCTCACAGAGCAACCTACACAGCCCAGAGGGGTCACATGTGGTGTTGGGTGGGTAGCCAGGGGCTGCGCACATGAGGACACACATACACTTCCCCCACATCCTGATTCAGATCGCTGGGGGTGGGGAGGCTTTAATCTTGCCCCCATCCCGGGAATGCCAAGTAGCACTGCTGGGGTGGGGGTGAGGTTAAAGCACAGGTGGGGAACCTCAGGCCCCGGTTCCAAATCTGGCCCCCTGCAGTTCCCCAGATGGCCACACACCCCTCAAATGCCAATCTTTTGTCACTTTTGCAGCTTTGGCATGCCCCCCCCATCTAAAAGGCTGAAATGCCTATCCTAAGGCTCAGCTACTGGCAGTAAAAGCCTAAAGTCAAAATATGCTGGCATTCTGGCCCCACCCACCACTGGAACATGGCCCCTGAGAGCTTCTCTGAAACGGAATTTGGCCCTTGGGCTGAAAGAATTCCGGCCCCTGGGTTATAGCCTGCCCTCCATCCCAGTGATTCTGCTAATGATTGCTGGGAGAAAGGAAAGGCTCTAAGCTCGCCCTCCTCACAGCAACCCTGCTCAGAAAGAAGGCCTGCAGGGATGACTCTCCTTGCACATCCTCTCTTTCGGCACTCTCGGTTCTGCTGAGAAAGAGGGTGCACATGTAGATTCATCCTCACACACCTGTTTCCTAGCAGAATCGGGCTTCTGCCAGCCCACCAGTTTGGTGGGCTGTCCGGAGTCCGATTTTGCTTGGAACAGGTTGTACAGGGATGACTCTCCTGTCAGAAGCTGCAGCATACGGGGGTGGGGGGAAGACTGGGGTGGGCACAGCTCCTATAGTAGGCCACCTAGGCAGGGCAGCCTCCAAGGGCCGCTTGTGGCGTCTGGGCTGCCTGCCTCTGCTCTAGAGATCTAGCACGTATTCTGTACATTTGTCATTAGACAATTAACAATCTAGTGTAAAGTGAGTAAATGTAGAATTAAATGTAGACACTTGCCTTCCTCCTCTGCATTTATTGTATCACCCCTTCAAATGGAGGATTTGAAATAACTATGGTCCTTTTCTACATGATCTCTTTTGTTAGTGTAAAGTACAGTTGTGCCAATAGATACTGCAATATAAATTTGTGTACGTTCAGAAAGAAATGCAAAATGTAGGTTCTACAAGGAGACTTCTCAACAGACCCAGGGGAAGTTTGATCTTAATCTATGTCAACTGCTTTACGAAAGAATGACGGTCACATTTGACCTGATGTATATTTGTGTCTTATACTGATAAATGCATTGTGAGCCACTAAGAGCATTTACTGTAACTTATTATTAAGCAACAGTTCTAAACAACAGGAGGGTGGCTGATAATAAGCCATTGGAAGGGGAAGGCACAATGTAGTTGCTGAACCAAATGGTGATTTCTTAACCTGGCTTGAATTTCATGCAAAAAGACAGAAGAGACCTATCCTTTCAAGTTCTCTCTTTAGGTCTCTTCAAAAGTGCTGGGTGCCTGAATCTCCTCCTGCCCTGGAAGAATTCACCCTTATTGAACCTAATATATTTTATCAATAGTATTTTAATGGTTCATTCACCAAGGATAATTGTTCTGGTATGACTTCAAATAAGCTCCAAGCAGCCTCAAAAATAATTTATCCATGGAAGAAGGATTTAGCATGGAACTGCACTTATAAATAATAAAAAAAAGGAAGTTCATCATTAGGATTTCTGCCATGCGTCTAGTTCAATGGCAACTTTGCATACTGCTCTTCCCTTTTCTGCTTGTTTACGGATAGCATAGCATGAGAAATTTCAACTCAATGGCTACAATTGATAGTTCTGTATAAGCTCTCTGCTTGGATCATCCCTTTAAAACAAATGTCGATACTAAAAGGGCTTTCATTTTATTTTTCATTTTAGCATTCTGAACTACCAAATGTTGATTTGAGAGCTGGTAAACAATGCACTCATGACTACATGTTCTAAAGACATGTTAAAACTAGTTACAGAAAATGTTTGTAGCTGCAGAACTTACATTATTACTAGAAGCTCTATCCACATTGGCACAACTGGCTGTTAACTAGTGCAGGGTGGGGCAGCCAGTCTGAAGCTTTTCCCCACTGATAATATGGATCACCAAAGATGTTCAAGATGACAAAAGATGAGCGAGTAAGAGGTGACAAATTTCAAAAGGCATACGTCCCATCTTTTATCCCTTGTAGGATTGGGGAGCAGGGTTGGCAGAGGGAAGAGAACCCACCAATCAGGTGTGACCATGGAAAGCATGGCACCCAGACAGAGGAACTTGTGGAAATGAACTACTGACTGTTAGTGTATAAAGCAAAATTAGCTTGTTGGTGATGTTTATGTTTTGATTATGTTGTAGTTTTTTTATTGCTTATTTTAAAAGTTTTTAGATAAATTAATATATAGCTGTTTGTGTTTATAAAGCTATTTTTATTTGCAGCTTTGCTAAGCATAAAAATGATTTGCTGTGAGATAAGATTGTTATGTGATGTAAATAAGCTAATGGCATATAATAGCTAAGCTTTAGCTATATAGAATCATAGAAAAGTAGAGTTGGAAGGGGCCTACAAGGCCATCGAGTCCAACCCCCTGCTCAATGCAGGTATCCAGGTCAAAGCATCCCTGACAGATGTCTGTTCAGCTGCACCTTGACTGCTTCCAGAGTGGGAGAGCTCACCACCTCCCTAGGTGTTGGTTCCATTGTCTTATTGCTCTGACAGTCAGGAAATTTTTCCTGATGTTTAGGTGGAACCTGGGTTCCTGTAACTTGAGCCCATTATTCAGTGTCCTGCAAACTGGGATAATCGAGAAGAGATTCTGGCCCTCCTCTGTGTGACAACCCTTCACGTACTGGAAGAGTGCTATCATATCTCCCCTCAGTCTCCTCTTCTGAAGGCTAAACATGCCCAGTTCTTTCAGTCTCTCCTCATAGGGCCTTGTTTCCAGTCCCTTTATCATCCTTGTTGCCCTCCTCTGAACTCTCTCCAGTTTGTCTATGTCCTTCTGAAAGTGTGGTGCCCAGAACTGGACGCAATACTCAAGATGAGGCCTAACCAGTGCTGAGTAAAGGGGAATTATCACTTCACACGATTTGGAAGCTATACTTCTATTAATGCAGTCCAAAATAGCATTTGCCTTCTTTGCAGCCACATCGCATTGCTGGCTCATATTCAGTTTGTGATCTACAACAATTCCAACATCCTTCTCACTTGTGGTATTGTTGAGCCAAGTGACCCCCATTCTGTAACTCTGCATTTGGTTTCCTCTCCCTAGGTGCAGCACTTGGCATTTATCCCTATTAAATTTCATTCTGTTGTTTTTGGCCCAGCGCTCCAGCCTATCGAGATCTCTTTGAATTTTGTTTCTGTCTTCCAGAGTATTAGCTGTTCCACCCAACTTTGTGTCATCTGCAAATTTGATAAGCATTCCCTGCACCTCCTCATCCAAGTCATTAATAAAAATGTTGAAGAGCACCGGGCCCAGGACCGAGCCCTGTGGTACCCCGCTCGTTACCTCTCCCCAGTTTGAGAAGGAACCATTGATAAGCACCCTTTGAGTCTGATTCTGTAGCCAATTGTGGATCCACCCGATAGTTGTTCTATCTAACCCACTTTTAGCTAGCTTGCTAATCAGGATATCATGAGGCACTTTGTCGAAAGCTTTGCTGAAGTCCAGATATATTACGTCCACAGCATTCCCACAGTCCACAAGCAATATATATTATGCTTTTATAGTTTTAAGCTGCACATGCTTTTGCTGAGCTAGATGTACTTTTAAAAATTTATACTCTGCACATAAACTCTATATATAGAATGTAAAATAGATGTAACCTATATTGACACTTTGTTATAAGTTAATAAAACAGTTAAAATAGAACTATTTTAGCTACAATGTAATTCCTGAGTCCTAAAATAAAATGCAACTAGAAAAGCTGAAGCAAACTGCTGCGTGAGAGAGAACTCTGCTGCTGTGTGTAGAAGGCCAAAGATTAATTTAGTAGTTCTAGCTAGCACACAGACCAACATATTACTCCAACCCCAACACTGACACCTCCCAGTATCCCAGATACAGAAACTTAAGAGGTGTGAGAGGGGGAGAGATAAACAGAACTCATCAAGGGGAATTCTCATATGTATATCTGAAAGCGGTGTGAGCTACATGCCAGAGAGGATGCTCTGCAATGGAGGTTTTAGTCACTGGGTCAGAGAGAGGGAAGGTTTTTTTTAAAGTGAATTGCACTATTTTCTCAAGCCTCTCCACAATGGGTTTTCAACATGCATTTGAAAAAAAACTTCATTTTTAGATATCATACAAAGTTATAAGACAAACATGATTAGTCCAGCTAATCATTGTCAGTGAAGACAACAAGCACACTGAAACTACTGCAGTTTCTAGTTGCTAAAATTATATATTGCTTTGTTTAGCATGTGTGTCTTATGAAGGAACTGGTTTAATGTACAAACACTTCTAATTTCACACTCTCTTCCCCTTGTAGGTTCCTTGCTTAGTATTATCACAGTTCCATTCAGTATCATCTACTTTCTTTTCTAATAGCCCATTAATTTTCAGAGCATAATTGGGTATTCTCTCTCCCCCTCTCATGCTTTTACTCCAAATACAGAACTCTGTTATTATTTTAAATACTGGAATCTAAACACCTAGATCTACTTTATGACTTGCCATTACTTGCTTAATGGTTCTCATCATCTTGCTAAACTTGTAATTTCAAACTTGTTTAGTCATGAATTCATAATGGCAAACAGGTGTCTCAGGTATGGGAACTGTGTGAAAGCCTGTTGAAATCTTGAAACTATGTTTTTATCTGTAAGTTGTACACTAAAAATATGCTTATTAACTTCATAACAGTTTCCAAGACTTGTGATTTTGACAGAAGTGCTGACAGAAGCTTGGCTTTCAACTCATAATTCTGAGACCCATAAAATGTACTTCTAGATATGACCCAACTTTACTATACCTTTAGTTATTGTTTTTATTCAAACCATTTATTATTTTATTCAAACCAACTATTTCAATATTTTTTCAAAAATGTGTGTTCTGCTAATAAATGAACCTCCAGCAAAACAATACAAAAGAAGATTGTTTCTTCTGAAATTACAATTATCAAAGAGGATTCCACCATCTAACTATAGAATTCCAAAGTTAAACTGTAGATGGCAAGATTACAGAGCTGAACAGAAATACCACCTATTTCTTCTCCTCTCCTCCATATGCACATTACTTTGCTCATTTTTTTACTCCAGAAAACCAAAAACACTGGGATAGATCCAGCTTCTTTTCCACCAGCAGGAGCAGAGTTCTGTTCAGAACATTCACAGTGGCAGAAGGGGAGGGGATCTTTGCCAATTCTCCATTCCCTGTGCACCCCCCATGTACCCAGACCTCCAGAGTAGGTTGGGGGGGGGGATGGGAACTGCATAGGGAGGGAAAAACAAGGAAAACCTTCCCTGGTTTCTGCCAGCGGGAGCGTTCTGAATGGAACTCTGCTCAGGAAATACTCCAGCTGGCTTAATCGTGCTTCCTTTTGCACATTACAATTCACTATAACATGCTTACTGTCTTGACATTTTAAAGTTTTGGATTATTTACTGCAGGAGTGGACAACATGGTCCTGAAGGTGTTGGACTGCAACTCCCATCATTCCTTACCACTGACTATGCTAGCTAGGGCTGATGGGAATTGCAGTCCAACAACATCTGGACAGCCACATGTTCCCCACCCCTGATTTATTGTGTTCTGATACTTTCTTTAGTACAGGGCAGTGGGTCATTCCATGTAAAATCAACCAATGAATTTACCTGACCGTCACCGATTTTGAAAAAACTTGGTGAACTTGTTGGGTCTGCTGAGAAAATAAGCTGCTCCAAAAATTTGACTTCTGGGACAAAAACGTTTGGAGATATGGCAATCAAAAATATGAAGAAAAATGTTAAATTTTGTGTCTTGGACAACATTAAAATTACAGTAATTCCAGTTCTACAGAACCTAGAAAGTTAATCATGGTGTTGATGGAACACCTTTGAAATGCTCTTTCATTTGATATGTAACATAAATGGTTTTTTGGAATAAATATATATTCAAGGTCAAATAGTAAAATGTGAGCTTGAATTCTGCAAAAACTAAAAAAAAATTCTCCATGATTTTTGTTTTAGTATTTCATCCGACAGTGCTTAATACATGTACCAATTTTCAAAATGGGGTTCTTAACAGAAAACGAGTTACATCTTTTGGGGCGCTCTGTGTGTATGCGTCATAGTTCATATGAATTGCTATCTCACTGTACGTATCTTAAGAAAATATGCATTATCACTTAGGTTTTGAATAAAACATTGTGCACAAGTACAAGCTACCCTGTCATAATTGTGCAGCTCTAAATTAGGTATTCTTATTCGCAATAGCATACTTCTGACATTTTGTGTAGAATAATGATACTTCCTCTGGGTGGTCATTCTGGTATGAAATCAAAGAATATTTCCAACTGAAAGCAAATTGCTTAAGATTTGGTGAACTTGTTCTGCTTATTAAAAAATAGGTTGCAGGGCCTATTGTTTTCAGAAGAATGAGGTTTAAAATATGTACTTTAAAAAAGGTACTCACCAGTATGCTTGGGGAAAACATGTTCATTTTATTTTTTTCAAATAAATATACAGAAGTTTGACCTTGAATAATGACAAAAAACTCCTTTTGTTTTAAATAACGTTTAACACTGAGAGCCAGTGTGGCGTAGTGGTTAGGGTGTTGGACTGGGACTCGGGAGATCCGGGTTCTAGTCCCTGCTCGGCCATGAAACTCACTGAGTGACTTTGGGCCAGTCACTGACTCTCAGCCTAACCTACCTCACAGGGTTGTTGTGAGGATAAAATGGAGAGGAGGAGGAGGAGGGTAATATAATGTAAGCCACCTTGGGTTCCTTTCAGGAAAAAAAGGCGAGGTATAAATATAATAAATAAATAAATAAATAAACATCCCTGGAAACATGTACTTGATTTCAAAATGGGACTCTTACTAGCATAGTTTTTTTTTATTTACTTAGATGTGGGCTTGAAAAACCATTATTGTGCATAGATGAGATTTTCCATTTTACTTTTATATATGCTGATCAGATTTTATGCAGTTCAAATATTACTTGCTAACATTTTGTTAACAAGCCCTAAATTAAGGAGCTTTTCATAACAGTAGTTTCTAGTCGTGAAGTTGCTGCTTGACACTCTTTGTCTGTTAGTGTATAGAAGTGCCCTGTTGGGCAACAAGGATCAGCTTTTGTCAAAACATCTGAAGATGGTATCCATAGGACATCTTGTTTATCTGGATACATAAATGATTTTGCTGGTCCAGCTGGATGAAGAAAGCTCACTAACACTTCTGCTCTCTGATCATGTGTTTGTAAAACACAACCTAACCACCATTGTGAGATATAAATGCATGTAACAAATCCTCGTATTTCTTGCAATTCCAGTTCTCCTTCTTTAATAGTCACTGTCTCTTTTCTGGATTCGCACTGAAATGAATATCTTTTAGTAGCAACAGTGTGTTTTGTTAATGGAATTACAGCGTGAATTTTCCGTGTCCCAGGAATCGTCTTGAATTCTCGAAGCAACATTTCAGAAGCTTTTCTTCCAGTTCATAATCTTTACTTGTGGTGTATTGAAATGCAACCTGTGTGATGTTCTCCTTTGCCCAATCAAAGAGCTGGTGAGGGGTCATGATTTGTTTTTCATACGGATGCTGCAAACTTGCTCGAGCAGCTAACCTTTTCACAGTGCCACCCAAACCATCACAAGGCCCTTTTCCATGTGATGTGGCAAAGAAGTGCCATTCTGCATCGATACCGAAATCTGACTTATGCTTATCATAGAATCATAGAAAAGTAGAGTTGGAAGGGGCCTACAAGGCCATCGAGTCCAACCCCCTGCTCAATGCAGGAATCCAGGTCAAAGCATCTCTGACAGATGTCTGTCCAGCCGCACCTTGAATGCCTCCAGACTGGGAGAGCCCACCACCTCCCTAGGTAGTTGATTCCATTGTCTTATTGCTCTGACAGTCAGGAAATTTTTCCTGATGTTTAGGTGGAATCTAGGTTCCTGTAACTTGAGCCCATTATTCCGTGTCCTGCAAACTGGGATGAACGAGAAGAGATCTTTGCCCTCCTCTGTGTGACATCCCTTCAAATACTGGAAGAGTGCGATCATATCTCCCCTCAGTCTCCTCTTCTGAAGGCTAAACATGCCCAGTTCTTTCAGTCTCTCCTCATAGGGCCTTGTTTCCAGTCCCTTTATCATCCTTGTTGCCCTCCTCTGAACCCTCTCCAGTTTGTCTATGTCCTTCTTAAAGTGAGGTGCCCAGAACTGGACGCAGTACTCAAGATGAGGCCTAACCAGTGCCGAGTAAAGGGGAATTATCACTTCCCTCGATTTGGAAGCTATACTTCTATTAATACAGCCCAAAATTGCATTTGCCTTCTTTGCAGCCACGTCGCATTGCTGGCTCATATTCAGTTTGTGATCTACCACAATTCCAAGATCCTTCTCACTTGTAGTATTGTTGAGCCAAGTGTCCCCCATTCTGTAACTCTGCATTTGGTTTCCTCTCCCTAGGTGCAGCACTTGGCATTTATCCCTGTTAAATTTCATTCTGCTGTTTTCGGCCCAGCGCTCCAGCCTATCGAGGTCACTTTGAATTTTGTTTCTGTCTTCCAGAGTATTAGCTGTTCCACCCAACTTTGTGTCATCTGCAAATTTGATAAGCATTCCCTGTACCTCCTCATCCAGGTCATTAATAAAAATGTTGAAGAGCACCGGGCCCAGGACCGAGCCCTGTGGTACCCCGCTCGTTACCTCTCCCCAGTTTGAGAAGGAACCATTGATAAGCACTCTTTGAGTCCGATTCTGTAGCCAATTGTGGATCCACCTGGTAGTTGTTCCATCTAGCCCACTCTTAGCTAGCTTACTAATCAGGATATCATGAGGCACTTTGTCGAAAGCTTTGCTGAAGTCCAGGTATATAATGTCCACAGCATTCCCACAGTCCACAAGGGAGGTTACCCGATCAAAAAATGAGATCAGATTAGTCTGACAGGATTTGTTCTTGACAAATCCATGCTGGCTTCTAGTAATCACTGCATTGTTTTCAAGGTGCTTGCAGACTGACTTCTTTATAATCTGCTCAAAAATCTTCCCGGGGATTGATGTCAGACTGACTGGCCTATAGTTCCCAGGTTCCTCCTTCTTGCCCTTTTTGAAGATGGGAACAACATTTGCCCTCCTCCAGTCGTCTGGCACTTCACCTGTCCTCCATGATTTCTCAAAGATAATAGACAGTGGTTCTGAGAGTTCTTCTGCCAGTTCCTTTATTACTCTAGGATACAGCTCATCAGGCCCTGGAGATTTAAACTCGTTCAGAGTAATCAGGTGCTCCTTGACCATTTGCCTATCAATCTCAAGCTGCAATTCTGCCCCTTCAGTCTGCATTTCAGGTTTGCCAGGGGGGTCATAGACCCTCTTTTGGGAGAAGACCGAGCCGAAGTAGGAATTGAACACTTCTGCCTTTTCTTTGTCTTCTGTTATCAATTTGCCATCCTCATTGCGTAGTTGAACCACCAGTTCTTTCTTCTGTCTTTTACTGTGCATGTATCTGAAGAAAGCTTTTTTGTTGCTTTTAGCATTCCTCGCTAACCTTAGCTCATTCTCAGCTTTAGCCTTCCTGACACTATTCCTGCAGTTCTGTGCTACCTGCCTGTACTCTTCCCCTGTAGCCTGTCCTTCCTTCCACTTCCTATACGTGTCCTTTTTTGTTTTCAGGTCATCTTTGAGTTTATTGTGAAGCCACATTGGCTTCTTCTGTTGCCCTCTGCCTTTTTTCCTTGTGGGAATTGTTTGCAATTGTGCCTTTAAAGTTTCCTTTTTTAAAAACTCCCACCCCTCCTGGGCTCCCTTTCTCGTGAGAGTCACTTGCCATGGGATCTTACTAATCATTGTTCTGAGTTTGTTAAAATTGGCTTTCCTAAAATCCAGGGTACGTGTTTGGCTACACTCAGCTTTTGCTTCTGTTAGAATCAAGAACTCAAGTATAACATGGTCACTTTCCCCCAGAGTTCCCGAAACTGCCACTTTATCCACTAACTCGTCTCTGTTGGTTAGAATCAGGTCAAGGATAGCCGATCCTCTAGTTCCTTCCTCCACTTTCTGTAGGAGGAAGTTATCAGCAGCACAGCTCAGGAATTTCTTGGAGGGGCCATGTTTGGCTGAATAAGTCTCCCAACAGATATCAGGGAAATTGAAGTCTCCCATGGCAATTTGTTTTTCAAAAGTTCCATCCTCGTCTTCTCCTTGATTGGGTGGTCGGTAGTAGACTCCAACCGCCATGTTCGTTTTATTCTTTGCCCCCTTTATTTTAACCCAGATGCTCTCAATGGGGCTGCCAAGCTCCTCTTCCTGTATCTCTGTGCAGAGATACGTATTTTTAACATACAGTGCAACTCCACCTCCCTTTCTGTTGCTTCTGTTCCTTTTGAACAAGTTATACCCATCAATTGCTGTATTCCAGTCATGGGAGTCATCCCACCAGGTTTCAGTTATCCCTATCAAGTCGTACTTGCCCTCATGTATCAAGAGTTCAAGTTCGTCTTGTTTATTGCCCATACTCTGGGCATTAGTATAGAGACATTGAAGACTATGTGCTTTATAGTCCGACTTTCCCCCTACATTTTGTGGTAGACTATCAATGGGCACCGCTGGAGCTGTTCTCTCCATTGTGGCATAGAGGCCTTCTTCCATTGGTACCCCCGAGTTTATGTCTCCCTCCCCTGTTGGATTCAGTTTAAAGCCCTCCTGATTAAGTTCCTCATTCTGTGGCCAAACACATTCTTCCCAGTCCTTGTGAGGTGCAACCCATCCTTTGCCAGCAGTCCATCTTCCAGGAAGTGTAGCCCGTGGTCCCAGAATCCAAATCCCTCACGTCGGCTCCACCTTCGTAGCCAGTCATTCACTCGGAGTATTTTTCTTTCCCTTTCTATGCCTCTTCCAAGTACTGGAAGAATGGATGAGAAAACTATCTGGGCCCCGAAGTTCTTGAGTTCCCTTCCCAGCTCTTCAAAGTCTGCCGTGATTTCTTTGTAACTCCGCTTGGCAGTATCATTTGTACCCACGTGGAAGAGAAGAAAGGGGTATGTGTCGGTGGGCTGCATGAGCCTCGGCAGCTGCTCTGTCACATCCTTAATCCGTGCCCCAGGGAGACAGCACACCTGGCGAGTCCATGGGTCTTCGCGACATACTTTGGCTTCGATCCCCCGCAGGAGGGAGTCTCCCACTACGAGTACTCTTCTCTTCCTCTTGCTGTAGGCCTTGGTTTGATTGCCTCCACTTGACTGACCCTCAGCCTCTTGCTCGCTGTCACGTTGGGTGCCCGGTAATCCGTCCTCTGCAGGCTGTCCTCTGCTCTCGTCCTCAAGTACATGGAAGCGGTTCCATAGCTCCACTGCTTCCACAGGCGCAGAGTGTCTTGTAGTTCTTCTGCTCCTAACAGTCACCCTTTTCCAGGGAGTTCCCCCTGCGTTATTTTCCCTTGCCTCTGCAGTCTCCGACTCCGCCTCATCCTGCCGTTGCCCTTCTGGCTCCTGTACTGTGCTTTGGTGCTGTAGATCCACCGTTCTGTCTAAGAACTCCTCGCTTTCTCTTATGCTCCTGAGGGAGCTTAAGTTGTTGAAGTTTTTACCGTTTTTATACTGTGCTGCTGCACCATCAGGGAAATTATAGATCTTAGTTATGCTACCTGTAGAAATGGTGTGCAAGAATTGAACAATTTGAAAAGTCATGAACACATTGCAGCAGAAGTGGGGTCGGCACTTGTCACGGCTTCAGGCCTGCCTTTTTTTTCTTATCAGAAGCTGTGAATAAAGCTTGATTTAATGTAGACATCCAAAGAGATATATCTCTGTGAAGGTTTGAGGCCTACCCATGCCTGGTTTGGTTTCAGCCTGAAGGCCCCGGAAGCTCCGGAAGGGAGGGGGCGGGCTTAAGTTTAATTTCCCTCCAAAAAATTCTGTTTTAAGTGTGTATAAGGGGGTGAAGTTATTGTAGGGAGGTACTGTGCATGTATAAGAACATTCACATCTTCTGAACTGTTCGGAACCCCGTTCTGGAAATCGGTACATATACTCAAGGTAAACATGGGTTATCCGGGGGGGGGGAAAATCAGCAAAAAAACCCATTTGGTTTTTTTGGAATTCAAGGTCAAATTAAAGAAACTGTGACCTTGAATATTTTATTTCACATACATGCTTCAAGTTACATATCAAATAAAAGGGTAGTTCGAGAGCTTTCATATGACACCATGATTTACTTTCTAGGTCAATTCTAAAGGAAGTTATGATACTTTTTGTGTAGTCACAAATGCTGAAAAATCGTGTTTGGGGCATTTTTTGAGCACACTGTACTTTTGAACCGTGAGGTATAATGACCTATAATTTGGTGTATGTTCATTTCTCATGCTGGTCTACCAGTATGCCAGTTTTTAAAAAAATCGCAGATGGTGAGGTAAATTTTTCATTTTTTTTTGGTTGATTGACCCCAGTGCAACTTGTGGCCTTCCAAATGTTTTGACCTACAGCTCCCATCAGCCCTAGCCAGCATAGCCAATGGTAAGGGATGATGGGAGTTGCGGCCCTCCAGATGTTTTGGTGTACAATTTGCCCACCCCTGCTTTAGTAGAAGCAGAACACTTTGCTGTCATTGTCAGTTGTGAATATAAGACAGCTGATAAGAACTAATGAGTTCAGGTTTAATTTCTATTTAGAGACAAAATGCTTCTGCTCCCTCCAACCCCACGACTGCATTTAAAAAAATACAACCTTAGTCCTTACTGACTGTGTGAGCTTTTTCTCTAAGAAACCACCATGGCTCCCTATTTTTGATACATTGTTTTAACGTTACCAGAAGCGTCACTGATGCCTTTGATTGTTTCCAAGATTCCATGTATAGTAAGGCACAAATAGCCAATAAAAATACATTCGTTCTTAAGCCAGTTCCCTCAAGTGTTATTGGGAAAGCTTCACCTTAAGCCCCAGAAGATCACTACATCAATCTTCTTTATTCAGACTGAACAAGGAGATCTCTTTTTCTGCACCATTTCTAATACTATCTGACTGCAGGTAAGCAGGTTTTGTATCTTTCTTTTGTTAAAATGGCAGGCTTTAAACAATATTTCAACTCCACAAAAACAGACGAGTCATCCAACATTGTCCATCATGTACAGTAATGTGGGGCAAAGCATCAAGTCAATTTGTTAAGTCTTAATATTTATCAACCCAAAACAGGAGCCCCATTTTGGAAAAAGGCAAGCATTTTAGCTTATCAGAAGTCTAAACCTAGGATATGGCCACCATGTTGCATGTAGAAACATCTCATGCGGTGTTTTCTGGAAAGTGGATTTGTAGTTTAGCCACTGAAAATAAAGCAAACTCCAGGGAGACCATTACCAAATGTAAAGTGAAGGCGAATTAGGAAAAACTCTGCCTTTAAACCCCTTTTGAAAGACTGAACCACTGAAGAATGATTCTCTATGGTACAGAGTAGCAGTGTAGATTAATAGTGAGTTAGATATGCATGCACTCGAACACTGAAATTCTTTTGCCCTATTAGTGGTGAGCTAATTTTAGTCTCCCAAGTTAATTACCAAAGCAAATCATTAAGAAGATCAAAACATCTTCTGGTCCAGAATGGAGATAAAAGGTTGGTTTTAATTCATTCTACATGTGTTAATTAGCTTACACAGTGTCAGGATGTCTGTGTTATCAGCAACAGTTTTGTGAATGGCCACTGTTAGTGCAATTGTCACAAGCCATGGGTTAACAGTGACCTGGCTTGCATGAAACAGTCCATGGGTAAAATAACGTGCTCATGTGGGAGACAGCGGATGCGCTGCCTGCAGCGCACCTACCATTTCTGCTTTTCCTTAGCAACCCATGATCAGCTCCATTATAGGTTGCTTATCGTATTTTACCCATGGGCTGTCGTGTCATGTGAACCAGGTCACTGTCTGTACTTCCTGCATTTCGCCTCCTTCTGACCTCATCCCACCTGCCCCACCTAAACCATGTGTCTATATACCTGCAGCTCAGGATAACATTTCATGCACCTGATGAACTAGACCAGCCTTTCCTAACCTGGCTCCTTCCACATGTTTTGGGACTATAGATCCCATAACTCCCAGCCATGCTACCTGGGGGTAATGGGAATTGTAGTCCAACACATCTGGAGGGCGCCAGGTTGGGAAAGACTAAAGTAGACTAGCATCCATGAACATTTATGCCATAATAAACGTTTTTGTCTTATGATGCCACAAAACTGTTTTTGCTGCAACAGACTGACACAACTATGACTCTGGAAATCAAGAACTCTTTTTAGGGTCAAGGAATGAATCTGTTTTCTGTACTATGATATACTATACCAACAGTTGTTCATACCAAAAATGAGTTAATTCATTACATAAATTCTACATTATAGTGCAAGGTTATCAGAAAATGTATTTTGCCTTTTGTTTATTTTAAATCAGAATTCATGATGAACCAAAATGTTGGCATGTAAGCTCCTTCATTTAGGGTGCTCAAAATGATGATTTGTTTCGTCCTTGAACAGTCTCTATGACAATCTGATCCAACCATTTGGAAAGATATGTGGAAAGTATATAATTTCTATGTAATATAAATATATGTAATGTAACAAGTATTATTCTGGTTTAAATGTAATCCCAGAATTTGTAGACAAGTACGGTATGTAAAGTTCTTTTCCCTCAAGGAACTGTAAGTTCCTTGTAAATTTTGAACTGTTAGAGTTGATTGCTTAATAGTTATGTAAAACTAGCCCTTTTGTTCACCACAGTGGAATGTCCCCCCCCCCCATCAATACACATGTGTAAACACAAACCTCATTTACATTATAGATTTCATTTAGAGTTGGGAGGAGCCTACAAGGCTATGTCCAACTCCCTGCTCAATGCAGGAAACTAGAGGAGGGGTCTCCCATCCAAGTAATAACCAGGCTTGACCCTCCTTGGCTTTCCACCCTGAGCCAGCATAAGCCACATGCCTGTATTTGTTTGTCAGAGTTTGTTAACACTTCCATAAGGCCCAAAAGTTTTATTTCCAAATATTATATGTTGTGTACATATATTATTATTTTATATCAAAAGGACACTAATTCATATCAGAGCAGCTAAAGAAGGTGGAAGCCAAAATGTCTTGCTTTAAGATTTCATAGATTTCATAGATCATAGAGTTGAAAGGAGCCTACAAGGCTATCGAGTCCAACCCCCTGCTCAATGCACCAAATTTATATATAATATATGTCTCTATTCACAGATAGATGGGAGAAATCTGCTATCTTCCAATTATAGCACACTGCCTAACTTTAAATTGTTCCCAACTACATACCGTAGTATCTTTGAGTCTAAGATTGCCATCCTACATATACTAATTTGAGAATAAGTTCCACTGAACTCAGTGGTACTTACCTCTGAAGCAACATACAAAGATTGAACGTATGTTTAACAGAGGCTCTGTTGAGCTAATTTTTACAAACAATAAAACTTAGACGCTTCAGTATCACCTCATTCATTCCTCAGTGCACAGAAAGCATACTGTATTCCCAAAATTACCCTGGTGAATGGATTTGCCAAAGCCTAAGGGACCGTGACATTTCCCCAAGTGAGGGGATTCATAACAATAGCACATATGATTCAAGACAGAAGGCCTTAATAGCAATTGTTTCTGAAACTCTTCAGTAAACATGTATTGAGTAGGCCTTTTACTGTTTGTGAAGGTGGCCCACCTTCACAAATAGCATAAGGCCTACTCAAGCCACATTTACTGCATGGTAGCCATCAAAAAAGCACCACCAAATTGTACAGGTGCCTTTCCAGATCAGACCGCACCTGTGTAAACAATGCCTACATGGATACAATGACTTTACCAATCCACTGGGGTTTGGGTTTTTTTTTTTTGCTTATTTAGCTAGCATGGTTAAAGCCACATCCAGATGGGGAGCAGCTTCATGCAATGGGCCTCCACACAATTCTGTTTTTCAGTGGCTACCACAGCACATAGATAATATCTGAAGCAGCAGGCTTTACATTCCAGAAACATTAAATACATTAAAGCAGGGATGGGCAACGTGTGGCCCTCCACATGTTGTTGAACTGCAACTTCCATCATTCCTCTCTACTGACTTAGCTGCTCAGGGCTGATGGGAGTTGCAGTCCAACAGTATCTGGAGGGTCACAAGTTCCTCACCCCTGTATTAAAAGATACAAGAGAACTGAATGTTTACAACTCTTCAATACAGACATACCAGCTCCAGGATTTTAAGAGCCCTCCCAGTGGGGTGCTCTCCTTGGCCAACATCCTTTACCTGGAAGAGGTGAGCTGTGTAAACTGAAAGCTTTGGCGTGCTGCCTCTGCCCTCTTTAGATGCTCCATGCCAAGCAAACTTGGTGCAATGGCTCCTCACCATCTGCAGGAGCAAACCCCTAATTTCACACTAGCTCATATACAATAAAAGAAGAACAATCCTGACAGTTAACAGAGATGTTGTATTTCCCACTCACACTCTGTATTGCCTATAGCAGGTGTATGCAACCTGCTGCCCACTAGATCTTTTAGGCCAACTCCCATAGTCCTTGACCATTGGCCATACTGACTAGGGCTTAGAGAAGCTGTACAGTAATACCTTGGATTGCAAGCATAATTCGTTCCGGAACCATGCTTGTAATCCAAAACACTCTTATATCAAAGCGAGTCTCTGGTGGGCGTGAGCGGGGCCGATTTCAGCCCGCTATGCCCGCTCGAGGCGAGCAGTTACATCCCTACGAGTTGTCTTGCAAGACTTGTTTATCAAGTCAAAAAAAAATTTAAATTTTTGCTTGTCTTGCAAAATGCTCTCAGACCAAGTTACTTGCAATCCAAGGTATTACTGTAGTCAAAAACAACTGAAGGGTACCAGGTTGCCCACCCCTGGCCTACAGAATAGAGCAGCCTGCCCCCAATCTGGGGCTCTCCAGATATGTTGAACTTAAACTCCTATCAGCCCAGGCCGGCATGGCCAATGACCAGGAATGCTAGGAGTTTTTGCCCAAATTGTCTGGAGGGCACCACACTGGGAAAGGGTGGAATAAAACAATGAAATATATTCACTTCAATTAAAGAGCAGGGTATTCACTTCAAGCCTTAGAATCTTACATACTTATCTAAGGCTTATGTAAAGAACAAAGAATTACTTCGCTGCACAAGGAAGTTAAAGAATTGCTGTTTTACCCTCGACCATACAGGAAGAGATCACTTATTCTAAGCAGGTGTTATTTACTCCAGAAAGCATTCCAAGCAATGGACGGAAGAGTGGCCTGGCAGTGGGAATGACGTCTCCCTTATCACCTGAAATCCTAAGAGAACACGTAACTGGGCAAGCGCTCCCTACTCATCGGTGTGACAGGTTGCTGACAAGAGAGGGAGGGAGGGAAGGAGAGAAAGAAGGAAGGAGATATAGAAGCAAGACAGCACTCACGGATGCACTCAGCCTTCCCCAGCCTGGTGCCCTCCAGATGTGTGGGACTACAACTCCCAGCATCCCCCATCCAGCATAGTCCCACACATCTGGAGGGCACCAGGCTGGGGAAGGCTGGTGTACTTGGAGCAAGGAGCCGGGAAGGAAGAGGCGAAAGGACGTCGGGAGCTTTAGGAAACTGGATATTGTGAAGGGGCGAAATACTCAAAGCGCCCTTCCCCCTTTTACACCTCCGGTGCGGAAACACTTTGACACACAAAGCCCTCCCGCCAAATCCATCCATCCCGAGCCGTGGGCGGCATCACGCCACACGGGACAGGGGGGAAGCGCGTAGAGAAGGCACCGAAAGACACGGGGGACAGGCACAGGTGCCGCGGGTTAAGCGGCGGGAAAGGGGGGCGCCACATTCTCCCCCATTAAAGCTCCGAACGAATCAAGAAGAAGGGGGAGGGGACACTCACGCACGCAGCTTCGGCGCGCTCAGCTCGGTAACGGCGGCGGTAGGCGACTCATCTCAGCGCCGCCTCCACGACCACTCCGCGCTAGGGCGCGAGCGCGCAGGCGCCCGCTCTGGCTCCGCCCATGACGTTCTGGCGTCTCTATGCCCCGCCCTGGGGTGCGCTCTCTTTCTCTCTCTGTTTTTAAATGTTTACTATCTGTTCCAATCAGAACTCGCTGGCGTCACTGTGAGGAGGTTCGCTCTGCGTACTCTTCCTCCCTCCCCTCTTCCAGCGCGGTCTCTCACGCAGCCAGGGATATTGTCCCTCAGGAAAAGGTGCTGGCTTGGAAGGGATCCATCTCTCGGGCTTTGAATTCTCACCCTGCATATGAGGAAGGCGGACGCTCCCCTAAACCCTTTATTCAGAGGAGGGCAACTTGTGACCCTCCAGCTTATTTGGCTTACAACTCCCATCAGCCCTCAGCCTTAGCTGGCCAGGGCTGATGGGAGTTGTAAGTCAAAACGTCTGAAGGACCACAAGCTGCCATTCGTTTTCCTGACTCCAATCCAGTCTTCCCCAACCTGGTTCCCTCCAGACGTGTTGCACCACCACCCATCATCCTCCAGTCATGGTGACTTGGAGATGGGAGATGTAGTACAAAACATCTGGAGGGCACCAGGTTGGGGAAGGCTGCTTTAAACATTGCTCTGCTACTCATTCTGTGGCTAGAAAAGCCGCAAACACTAAAAGCTTTCCACCATCCTTGCACACTCACATTTCGGAAGCTAATGCTATCTTCTGCCTACTGAGAAACAGATACATACACATCACAATAGGAGCCCTCCCGCCAAATCCATCCATCCCAAACCGTTGTGATATGTATCACTTCACCAGCTGTAGCACACTGTTTACACATGGAAAGAACAGAATGGCTGTAAACAAGTATGTCTTTCTGGGTTCTCGTGTTTTTCGCATGGGAAGCCTAGACCGTGGGAGCATTATGAGCTAGTCACATGGTTTGTATGTTCTGATGACGTGCTAACTTGTTTTCTGTCTGAAGCCATCTTAGAGAGGCAGGACTGCTTTCTCTCTTCTCCTTTGTTCTTCTTGCTGGACTTTTGTCACTGCAACAATGTAACTTCTTTGCTGAGGTGGAGTGAAGCTCAACTTACTCCACTGGATGTAATGCTTGCTATGCATTTATACTCTGCACATGGACTGTAACTAGGAAATGTATACTCTGTAGAACTTTACTTGCTAAGTGAATAAACAGGTAGAATTAGACCTGTGGTGTTACAGAGTGTTTCCTGACTCCATTGATTAATCTGCAAACGGGGAAGCTGGAAGCAAGTTGGATTACAGGCAGGCTGGGCTGGCATCCTCACAACACGCTGCACGTTGCGAAAAGGGGGGAGCTGAGATCTGGAATATCTGTGTGTGGAATAACAGGCCTCTGCTAGCACACAGACAGGATTTTAAATCTCCCATGCGCACACACACTCTGCTGCTCACGCACACACGCACCAACAGTATTGGTTTGTGAGTGACCTTGCTTTGGAATTAGGAAGTGGGAAAACTCATGGTATGTAGATTCAAAGTTCAAATAAACTAGCACTTTTCCTACTTGGGAGGAAGAATTGAATCTAATTGTATGGTTCCCAGCAGATAGCACCTTGGAATTAGAAAGCTGCCTTATACTGAGGTCACACCATTTGTTCATCTAGCCCAGGGCTCTCCAACATTGGGTCCGCAGATGCTGCTGGCCTACAGCTCCCAGCATACCCAGCCAGCATGGCTAGTGGCAAGGGATTCTGGGAGCTGTAGTCCAGCAACATCTGGGGACCCAAGGTTGGAGAGCCCTTCTAGCAGTGGCTCTCTAGGGGTTCAGGCCCTATCTGGAGATGTATGTAAAGTATGTGCTTCACCACTGAGCCACGCCCCTCACAGTTAGGAAAGGACCTCAGGTTCTAGCTTTCTAACACTGTAAGTCACCCACAGGTACAGTAATGGCATTGCTTTTTCTCCACTGTGAGCTGTAGAAGTTGGTTGGATAGGAAAAGAACATATGGTACCCTCCAAAAGTGGTTGCACTCCAATATCCACTTACATGTTTCTGAGCAGGTATGTATAGAATTGCACTGTAAATTAGCGAAACAGAAAATACTTCTCCTATTCAGTGCTCTAATGAAAGAGTTTGGTCTGTAGGTTTTTGCTCTTAACCAGCTTTGCATATCCCTGTAAATGAGAAAAGGTGAGAGATGTGCCTCAGGGATTCAGCAATGGCACTGGGTGAGGGGCTAGTTTACCAGAAAACTATAGGTAGTCAAGGCTCCAGAACCCACTCTCTAAAATAAACTGGCATCAACTCCTTTTGTGACAACTGCCTCTTTTTTCCGATATTGATTTGGCAAGTGGGGAAAGGGAGAATAAAAGGCACTGGGGGTGGGTAGGGACAGGGTGGATTTGGCCCAGGAGGCAGCAGTTGATTATCTTTAATCATTCTGTAATCTGATCACACCTTCTACTTGTCTTCTGCAGAATTGTATTTTATACTGCACAGTAGTAGGCATGAACAATGGTGTGTAACCTAGGCTGCATTTGGACCTAACACTTATTTTAGTGTTATGGGAATGAACCTCAGATTTGGGAGCTCCCCACTCTTCTGGCACTGCTACAAGGAGATGAGAAATTTTGCTTCCATTTTCAATTAACCATTCTTTGCTTATATGCAAACCCCAACAAAGTGTGATTATGGTTAGTTGAAAGCACAAGTGAAAGCTTCTTATGGCTGGAGGGGGAGAGCTCCTGCAGCCCTTTCTTCACACAACACTAATTATAGTTTGCCTGGGTTCCATGCAACACTAATCAGTGGCCTAGGCAAACAACTGGCTCATAGGCTTCCCCACCCCAATCTTACATAGGGCAATGGTTCAAAGGGGGTGGGATGCACTTTCCCAAGCAGTTAAGTCTCAGGAAAAAGTACAAAATGTGCATCACCCCGACGACAGTCAGGGCAAAAAATAAATAACTAGATGAGGATCTTGCTGTGAAGGGGGTGTACATCTCTAGGGTGGGAAAAGGATAAAGGGACAAAAAGCTGCAGCAAGCTGAAAATGGCTCATAATTGTGGTGGGGAGGGCAGCAAGCTAGTGCCAGCTGCCCCCATGTGCTGCTTGGGCACCTGTGGGGCAGCTGGCACTGGTGGATGCCTAAGCAAGCTCGGCAAGAGCAGTAAGGGGTACCCGGCTTTGGACATGTCAACCCATCATGGGTTCAACCACCCCTAGAACAAGCCATGGATTGTTGGGGTGGCTTGTTGCCCTCAAACATGCTACCCTACAGGAATCGTTCCAGGTCTGCACAAAACAACAACCCATTGTGGGTTGTCATGTTGTGCAAACCCAGTCAATCTCAGTTCTGCAGAATAGGCTAAGGACTCATGGCAACAGCAAGGTTTGGACTAGTAAAGAAGATACCAAAATGTTCAGCAGTATTTAAGTAGCTGCTAGACCTACTGTCTGATAACCTAGTTATGAACATAATTATACCAGACTGACATCCCAATTTTATTTTGCTAAAATGAACTAGCAATCTCTGTGAATAGTAAACTGCTGTGTACCTTGCTGTGAATTTTGTTTTTTGCTGGATTTCATATTTTTTTTATACTATTGATATTTTTGAAAGCTACACACACATATTAAACCACATCTGTTGATTTTAGCAAATAACCAAGTTGTTTCTATGGCAATGGGAATTTCCTCTTAATTTTAAAAAAGCATGACTAAGGAAATCATGGTCCATGAAATAAATATAGCATAAAATTAAGTGAACAGGAATTCTATATTCCAATTCAAAACAGAAGATGAAACAAAAGACAGGTTTGATCAATATAAAATTATATTTGATTAGCAGCTTATTCATTGAATTTAAATTTTATTATCCCAGCAAATAGTACACTAGAGAAAACTGATTGAAGTGGAAAGAAATCCATAAGACACTCAACTATTACCAAATAGTTATTACATGCAGAAATATGCAAAGATGATCAGTTATATTGTCTGCAAAGGCACTTATCTCAAGCTACTGGTCACTTTTTTTTGTTTTTTTTAAATAAAAGTGTTTATAACAGCAGTGTGTTTACAGTATAAAAGGCATATATACAAAATGCAATATAAAAGTAAACTTGAATAGTGCCTTTTACAGGAAGGTATCTTGCAGTGCAATCCTATACATATCTACTCAGAGATTAGCTCAATGGGACTTACTCCCTGGTAAGTATGCACAGGATTGCAGCCTTAAGTTGCTCCAAAGTTTAACTCTCAGATGTTGACCCAACATTGCTTTCCTTTGGTTGCATTAAAGCAAATGTCTCATTTCAAATACTAGAGTTATTTGCAGCCAAAATTTAATTGGTACCTTGGGTAACAGCAGCAGCATCTATTAACCCATTCACACTGCATTCTCTACCAGATGTACAATATCAACAAAGTTGAAAGAACTCATTCTCCATCACAGCTTTGCACACTGCAACAGCAGATATTTTTTATGTCTAAAAAAATTGAAGTTTTAATCATACATTCTATAGTTGTGTTACAAATCAGGTAAAAAAGATCCAGCAAGAGGGCCTGCCCTAGGATAGAAAGTAAGTGAACAGTACAACAGTATTTACAATACAATTACATGGTTACAGAACATTTATAAATACAGTGCATATGTATATACGTGGAAGAGGAAAGCAATGATGTTTAAAATATTTAAGTGAAAACAGTTCATTCAGAAACCAAATGTGGAACAATTTTGTATTTTTTTCTGTTTCGTTTGGTCCCAACTGCAAATAAGAATTTTTACTGAAGAATGTACTGCAAAACTAAAAACCACACATAAGAATAGACCTACAGAAAAAAAACCCAAGGTTGTGCAGACTGCAACATATCCTGGATGCACACTAGAGATTACTTTGAAACAGACCGACAACTGAAAAAGGGTAGGTTCACGAAAGGTATATGCAAAATAAAAATGGGAACTCAAGCATATCCTTCAGATGCGACATTCTACATTTATATGAGGCCTCTGAAGATCTGAATCTTATTCTAGTTTAGCACCCTCCTCCACCATAAAATACCATTCAACTGAATGTTTGAGATGGCCAGTAGAGAACAAGGAAGGCAGAATTTTATTTAAATGTTCCAAAATGGCAGAGTTACATCACATACATAATTTCTCTGTATATAAATACTAACAGCTTAATTAAAACAATCTGGGATATACATTTGTGAACATTAAATCACTACTCCTCAGCTGAAAACAGTAATAGGCATAATCCAGAAAAGTGAAGTTTGCTCAAGTTCCAGTGAAAATTAATGGGCCCAAATGCTTACCTCCTGTGCACTTAAAACATATTGATCTCAATGTAATATGTGCTTAACTTAATTGATTGCACTCAATGAGTTCAGATGATGAAAATTCTGTTCTAAAATTTACAAAGCAATTTCACATATGTACTTACCTGCAAATAGATTAATTTAACTGGCTTTAACCAGGAATATATTATATTTTATTGCAGGACAAATATAATAAAACTTGCCAGTTTAACTGGAACTCCTAAATATTAATCAAAGAACAACCCTCAAAATCCTCTTTAAAATTGGACTTATTTTACAAAAACAAATCTTAAAAATTAGAATAACTGTACACTGCATCCTCCTTTGTTAATGCTAAATTTAAATATTCTAAGGTCTGGTTCATGCTTTGGCTCCATACATAGAACCAAAGACTTGTGCCCAAGTACTACTAAATAATTTGACTGTGCAGAACTGTGCAGGAACAAGATGTCCTAGTTCACACTAAAAACTCTACATACACTGGGTGAGAGAGCATGATCTGTCTCCTATACCCACTATATGTAGGACATATGCATGGGGCCAATGCATGAAACAGAACTTAAATGGTGGAGGTGTTGAAACAATACGTTTCTTGAAGACAGGTACATACTTAGGCATTTTGCATTAGTCTACAAGCACTCATGACTGTTTCAAAACATAAGACCAATATATGTTTTCACATGAATATTTGATCGAAAGATAAGCAGCTCAGAGAATGGTTTGAAGGCGCATGATGCAGTTCTACTGCTGAAACTAAGCAGGTTTGGCCCTGAAAAGTTATTTGGATGGAAGCTTACTTGGAGCTACTGGTGAGCCACTCTTGTCTTTCAGTGGAAAAGCAGGACATAAGCATAACAATAAATAATAAATAACTCATTGCAAAGGAATAAGCAAGGAAGGAGATTTTCAAAACACAAATTATTTTTCAGAGTCCTAGAACTATATACATACTATGCTAGGAAGCTCAGGATGTTGAGGTTGCTAATTCTTCAAGAACAGGAATGCTAGCGTATGGGCTTAAAAGGGCAGCACAAAGACTTACCGGTAATTATTTGTGCATCTCAGTGTTAGAAAATGAAGAAGCTTAGATTCATCATTAAGGGGGGAAATTGCATTTAAAAGCAAACAAGCAAAAGATGTATGATCTACAGTTTTTCCTTTACTTTAAAGTAACTAGTTCTGGGATTAAGAACCATTTATCTTGCTCAATGACTTGAACCATTTATCCTGCTCAATGACTTGAAGTAACTACAGGTTTTGCAGGTAAAACAGTTTCCTGCAACAGAAACATGGACCCTCTATTCAAGAGGCAAGTATTCTCTCCTCGTTAAGATGCAAGCAGATCTACATAGAAGTTGCCTGAATACCAACAGGATTTAGCAGATACAAGAGGCTGCAACTTCAAAGGTATCACAAAATCAGTTCACAAGAGAGAGTTAGATATACTTAATCTCCACTAAACAAGGGTGTAAGTTCATTCCAAAATAGTTAATATGGGAGTACAGGGTAAAACTGCCTGTTTTACAGAAAAGGCCTTTGGATCAGAATGATACAGCACCAGGATAGTAATAATGGAATTGCAGATAGCCTATGACATTTCTCACTGGTTAATGCTGGGATAGTGTAAGAGATCTTAGCAACTACGTAAGTATCACAGGAGCCCAAGCATTTTCAGAAGCCACAAGATAAGGGCATCCAGCAAAAACAAACAAACTAAAAAACCCTTCAACATTTATTTATGATGACATCTTGTGATAGGCCACTATCACTTCATCCCGCCCCGCCCCCCACACACAGACAGACACACCAAAGTCAGCCTCAATTCTGTGTTATTGCATAGCACCACAAATCCAGTTATGCTTCACAAACTATTAAGCAAAATTAAAATAATAAGCAAATATATGGACAACATTTACTGCCAGAAGAAACACAAATAGTGCAATCCTATGCATGTTTACTCAGAAGTTCAACAGGATTTACTCACTGGTGAGTGAGTTTGGGATTGCAGTCATACACTTCCTTGTTCCAAGGCTGGAATCCCTAGCAGATCAGTTTGCTCTCTCCAGTCTCATCTATAGTGGGACTTGGTACGGTGAGTAGCCAGAGAAAGCATTTGCCAGCTTAGTAAATATAATGTATGTATAATATTTGGTCAAGACAAGGGAAAAATAGCACTGCAAAATTGTGGGAGGAAAATTAATGTATGTAGTCTATGTACAAATAAGCATCTCATTTCCTAAAGAAGTCACTATTCCCTACTTAACAATTTACAAAAAGCTTAATTTTATAATTTATTTCCCTAACATTACTGTTTTCTATATTAAGCACTTACAATGCTGGAATAAATTAATGTTTGAAAAAGGACTTGTTTCTGATGGGGAGAAAAGTGGACCAACAACGATCAAACTTCCTTTCTCTCCACCCCACATGTGCACAAAATCAGCTTTCCAATAGTATCTCATGTTTTCTTGCAGCATAGATCTGAGAAATTCCAAAGGATGGTTCAATTTCACCTTCTCTACTAGATATAAACTAGATCGCGATTTTGGACCTCTCTACTGGTCCTGTCATCATCTTCATCTGACTGTGACTCCAATCTATGAGGATTATTGTATTCATATTCAATAGGCTTTGGATAGCTGTACGGGTACCCATTGTCATCAAAAAACCTTCGAAATGTGAATTCATAAAAAGCATGTTCAGGATGTTTACCATTTTTATACCACCCATTAAGTGTGTCATTTACATTCCCTTCCTTATCCTCACTCCATAATTTATCTGGGTCAACTGGATCAAAATTTGATGTGTCTGTGGGATGTGTAATTTTAGGAATGTAGGAAGCAGGCTGCTGCCGCAGATCACTTGAAAAATCAATAGATTTAAAAAATGGATGTGCTTTTATTTCATCTGCACCATTCTTGCCTAAGCGGTCTTCTGGCCCTCGACAGAGCTTTATAATAAGATCAGATGCCTCTGGAGTTAGTTTTGCTTGCAGTGGGATATGCAGGGATGTTTTCCAATTGATAACCTTTATTTTTTTAAAAAAGACAAAGCACAGACATAAACAAAATTAGAATATTACATTTTAGCTGAAAATACATATGAACACCCCCGCCCCCGGATGGGAAGATAAACAAAGTTAATATCTGGTAAATTAATTTCTCAGTTACTGGCACATACATAGCCAAAGGGAAATATGTGGGTGTTGCTATAGCACTATAACCATGTGTTTGGGGAAGGAGCCTAAAGTACAGGAAAGAGGACTTCCACATTCTTGGTCAGCAGGGCAGAACAAAAAAAAAAAAAAGCAGATCAAAAGAAAAAAACATCCTTCCCAGAGGGAAGGGCCCTCTTAGTCTTGGCTCTGCCTTCTACATCATCTAACTCTCTTCCCTTCCTCCCTGCTCTTAGGGGTTGTCAGAGTTGGGAAGTATGGATCACTGGCCAGTGTGCTCCCTCCACCCCTTGAGCTCTGAAGCTCACTGCTGCCCCCTTGATGCTCCCCCTTGCAGTGGCCTAGGAAGCAGCAAACACAGCTAGTCAGTGCTGCACACCACACTGCTGCACTCATCTGGCTCTTGTCCACAGAAAAGGAAGCCAATGTTTCAGCATCATCAACATCTGTTCCTGGCAAATGAGGCCAGCAAGGGGTAGCTGGCAGCAAGACAGGATGTGCCTCTAACTGCAATGGAAGAAGCCTGTAAACAGAAGGCTTTAGCACCATGCCTACCCCAGCTATGTTAACCATGGAGGGGGCAGAATCTACCACTGGTTTGCCAAGAGGGGGCACCATCCCCACGGAAGGCATGGATAGCAGGAAGATGGTGAATGGGGCCCCTGACATAATCATCCAGTTTTCCCTGCCTCACCATAGGAGAATCCAGAGCTCTTTTGATGGATAAACAAAACAATGGTCAAGGAGGCAGGAACTTGCTTTCCTTGCCAAAAAGCAGCTCCACCACTCACACATAAGGAGAAGAGGAGGGGACATCACTGATTTGGAGATCAACTGTTCCTGTTCCTCATGCTCCCACCACAGAATCAGCAAAAGCACAGACTGGTACTAATGTCTATCATTAGCAGTGCTCCCCCCTCCAAGGGGATTTTCAGCTCATGGGCAGAGATTACCAACACACCCAGCCATCACTGCCAAACCCTTTCCCAGGTGGGAAAAGTCTGGCTTAGGTGATAGAGAGGCCAGGTATTCACCCCCACCCACCAAAATATTTTTTTTCAATCTCTTGGGCCTCACGGCTACAGGCAGAACAAAAGGACAGAGCGGGAATGGTCTGAGATGCACTCTCTCCACAGGGGTCAGTCCCAATCAGGAAGAGAAATTATCTGAGGGTGATACTAGAGAACTTTATGCTCTCCCTGCCTTCATGGACACGCCGAAGATCTCTCTTGACAACCTAGTGGCAGCACTTACATCTAAATTTGGGGTGCCCAAAGATATTGGGGAATCCCTGGACAACCTAGGGAGGTAGTGGGCTCTCCAACACTGGAGGCATTCAAGGTGCAGCTAGACAGCCATCTGTCAGGGCTGCTTTGACTTGGCCTTATAGGCCCCTTCCAACTCTACTATTCTATGATTCTAACCTTGGGGAGGGAGGATGACACAGCCATGTCAATTCCATGAGGCCTCACCTCTTTCCATTAGGGCAGTGGCAGCCAATTCCATGATGGCCTCTGTGTTTTTATATGGGGCAGAGGTTTGGGGCACCTCAAAGGTCTTAGGTTTAGAACCCCCACAGAACTACTTTTTAAGAGCTCTGTTGGGCTTGCCTAAAGACGTACAATCTGCTATGGTTAGGCTAGAGACTTGCATGCTGACTATAGAAAGCCAAATAGATAAAAGAATTTTATGCTATTGGTTTAATAAGGTACAACAAATGGATAACACCAGACTACCTAAAAAATGTTTGATAGAAATGGCCAATGGATTTCCTCTTAAAAATTGGTTACATCATGCTGCTCAACTTATGGTTAAATATGGTCTCTCACTGGCTGAGCTTAAAGACTTCCCATTAGACATACTGAAAAATATCTTTAAGCGAACTATAAAGGAGGTTGCCACAAAAAACGATTTAAACTCTGTGTATACATCCACATGTGCACCATTATATTTTAAACTTAAAGAGGCTCATGAACATGTGGATTACCTTAATGAGCTAACATTTGTACAACTACGGAAAGCCTTCACAGAATTACGACTAAATATGATGGATACTGCTTATAGAGATGGGAGGCATAGGGGTATCCCAGTCAATGAACGTACTTGCATTGGCGGTTGTTCTGAATTAGAGGACCTTACCCATTATATTTTGTGCTGTCCATTATACAATGACCCAAGGGAACGGTTTCTGGTACCATTGCAAGTTTCCCTAACCAGAGTCCCTTGGATACGGCTTTCTATCTCCTAGCAGATATGGATAAATATGTGACCTGGCGTGTAGCTCTCTTTGCAATTGCTGCTAAGAAGATCAGAAAGAAATATATTGCAGAGATAGCTATCGATTGCAAAGAAGATGACCATATTTGACTGTATATTATTTGTATCACATTACTGATATTTCTTTTTTAATGCTTGTATATTCCCTTTTTAAATTTTAAATTGGCTTTTATCTTTATAACATTTTTAAATTGGCTTTTATCTTTATAACATTTTAGTGTATTGTTTTTTTAAAATGGTTCATATTTGTATTTTAATTCATTACCGGTATGTATTTTATTTTATTTTTGGTTTGTTTGAATTGTGGTGGCCTATGGCTTTGAACAATAAAGTATTGCTTGCTTGCTTGCCTCTGTGTTCCCGCCTTAGCAGGAATCCCTGGTTTTAACCCTGGTTAACATCCTGGGAGTTAAGGGTGCCCCTTCACTTAGCTGACATCACCACATTCAAAGATTCTTGCAGGAAGATTCTCTCATCTCTCCTCCCCCTCCCCCTTCCATAGATTCACCAGCTGGGACCTGTCACTCCTGCTCAAAGACCTCACTGGACTACCCTTGGAGAAAATATGCACTGTTCCACTAAATGAGCTCATGTGGAAAGCCATGTTCCTGGTAAGTTCCTTAAGACACTCTTTCTGACGGAAAATGCCCTGAGGTCTTCTTTATCTGTGGGTAGAGGACCACCAGTACTCTCTTACAGAAAAGAACTGAGCATTGTCTATGACAAAAGGGTTGGAGTACTCCCTGATCTGGCCTTCATCCTTAAGGTCAGCTTGGTTTTCCCCAAAGCACAGGAGTTTGTTTCTCTGATTTTTGCCCAAATCCTTCCCACTGTAAGGAAAAGAGGCGGCACCAGCTCAATGTCCATCATGCCTTTAGGGTCTATCTACAATGCTCTACAGAGACCAGATGCTCAAGCTCACAGGAAAAAGGAACACAGGTCCACTACCAGTAGGTCTGTGAATGTATTGCCAAGACTCATTTCCTACCAGTGGGATAACAACCCATTCTGTGTATCGGGCTGCCACTTCCACAGCCCTGGACATCAAGGCCCTACTTGAGGATATCAGCAGGGTAACCACTTGAGCTACTCCGTCCACATTTGTGTATCACGAAATTTTTTTTGCATCTGTTCAGGCCTCCTATTTATTTATTTGATTTGTACCCCACCTTTCTACCAAGCAAAATGGCACTCAAGACAGCTTACAATAATAAATAAAACTCAATTAAAATACTAAAACAATGCATTAAAACATATTAAAAACACAGAACAGAAACAGCACCCAACCTAACAGGCCCACTTACACGTCAAAGGCCTACTTGAATAAAATGGTCTTTGCCTGTTGGTGGAAAGGACAGCAGAGACAGAATGAACCAAGCCTTCCTTGGCAGGGAGTTCCACAGCTTGGGAGCGGCAACTGAGAAGGCCCTCACTTGTGTCATCACCAAACGTGCTTCTAAAGGTAGCAGTATCGAAACAAGGGCCTCTCCCAAAGATCTTGAAAGACTGGGACAGGCTTATATGGGAGAAGGCAGTCTTTCAGGTAGCATGGTCCAAGAGGCTTTATAGGTCACAACCAGAACTTTGAAACAGACTGGTAGCCAGGAGAAGCTGTTGTAACAAGGGAGTCACGTGTTCCCTGTAACCGGCCTCAGTCAACATTCTGGCTGTAGCATTCTAGCAGCTGAAGTTTCTGAACAGTTTTCAAAGGTAGCCCCACACAGAGCATATTATAGTAGTCCAAATGGGATGTAACTAAGGCATGCGTTACCATGGGCAGATCAGACATCTCTAGGAACAGGTGTAGTGGCACACTAGCCTCAGCTGCACAAATATATTCCTGGGCACTGCCAACACTTCAGGGTCGAGTACAGAAGTGCACCCAAACTGTGAGCCTGAGTCTTCAGGGGGAGTGGAACCCCATCCAGTACAGGTTCAGTCCTTAATCCCTGATCTGCCTTTCAACTGACCAGGAGCACCTTTATCTTGTTTGGATTGAGCTTCAGTTTGTTCACCCTCAAACTGTCTATATTACTGACATCAAACACCAACTTAAAACTAGAACAGCTTCCTTGGATAGAGTTGGGTGTCATCAGTATACTGGTGGCAATGAACCCCAAAACTCCAATCTGTCCCAGCGGTATCATGTATATTTTAAACAACATGGGGGATATGATGGAACCCTGAGGAATACCACAGGCCAAAGGCTACAGCATCAAACTGGAATCCCCCAGCACCACCTTCTAAAATTGCCCCACCAAGAACCAGAGCCACTGTATAACAGTGCCTCCCAGTCCCATCTCAGACAGACACCCCAGAAGGATACCATGGTTGATGGTACTGAAAGCTGCTGAGATGTCCAGCAGAACCAACAGGGACACTCTCCCCCTGTCCAGTTCCCAGCATAAATTGTCCACCAATGCAACCAAAGCAGTCTCTATTCCATAACCAGGCCTGAAGCCAGATTAAAATGGATCTAGATAATCTTCCTCATTCAGAAATCCCTGGAGCTGAGAAGCCACCACATGCTCCAGCACCTTGCGCAAGAATGGAATATTGGAGACCAGCCAGAAATTATCCAAATAGTGGGGTTCAGGGAGGGTTTTTTTAAAAACAAACAAACAAAGGTCTTACCACCGCCTCTTTTAAGCAAGATGGAATTGCACCTTGCTGTAAAGAGGTGTTCAGCAGCCAACAATGATTGAAGTAGAATAGAGGGAGGAAAAAGCATTTCTGGAGGCATGTGATGCATTTGGAAAGAGTAGATTAGTAAAATACTACCCCACATGCAAGGATGGATTGAACCACAATATCTAGTGGATGTTATCTAAAGAAACATGGAACATCTAGCTCTGCAGAACTCTTTGTACTTGACACAAAGTAGGACTTCAGCACCATACGTGCAACACAGCTTAATTCATCTGGCCTGCTACACACCAAATCTGTCTGTGCTCTCTGCAATATGGATTAAAATCCTCACTTGACCCACAGTCATTCCCTGAAAGACTGGAACAAGCCATTATTTTATTACTTTTTAATCACCCTGATTGCAATTACAAAATGGTGCTTAAGGTGCATTAAGAAATGACACTGAATATGTGCCCCGGGCTAAGTAACAATGCTATATGGAATGGAATCAGTGTTCTCTACTAATGGGCTCTTGTAGTGCAAGCACCTGTTTCTTCTCAGTGATTTGGCTGGGATGAATCCCTATGACAGAGAAAGAAAGTGAAGCGGGTTGAAGCCCTGTAACTCTGTTAGCTTTCTAGAGGAGGAAATAATGCAAATCCAGATGCCATTTCAGGTCAAAACTAAAATTGCAAGTAAGCTCTGAAGAAGAAAGCATGACACAGATATTCTTCTAATTTAAATGTAGAGTAATGCTTGTAGAGAGTGTGAATGAGAGTGAGTGAGAGAGCACACATGTCTAAGTGTGATTTTTTGAACCAATTTTAAAACAGGTTTGACACCAGATTTTCTCAGTTACCTTCATCTGTGTTTCCAGTGGTGTTTGTGCCAGGAAAGGAGGCTGTCCCACTAACATTTCAAAAAGAATCACCCCAACACTCCACCAGTCACACAGCTGTGTATATCCTGAAAAAGGAAACTCAGTAGTTAGATTCATTAATAAAGGCTCTAGTTCTATTTTGAGAATGCACCAGCTATTTTATTAAATTGTAATATTTTTCCTATTTCTACTACATGTAACTTTATTTATAACTCTCAAAAAAGCACTGGTCAAAGATTATTTTTTAGAAATTAGTCCAATAATACGGAATCTGTCAATGAACCAGAATACTGCGTGAGTGGGAGGCAGACTGACTCTGGCTGCCATTAAGGGCAAGGCTGTTTTCACCACAAGTTGGTTTCCACCAGCCTGCCCAGCCCCTCTGGCCCAGGAACATTAAAAAATAGGCTGCTGGTTGAAGGAACTGTGAGTGGGAAAGCAGTCAGAGAGGGAGAGAGAAAAGAATGAGACTGATAAATGAGACTGCCATTAGAGAGGACGAGGTTGCAATTCCATTTAGTCCTGGGATGGGAGAGGGAATTGCTTATGACTCTGAGAATGCCCCTAGTGTGAGTGTGGTGGTGGTGGCATGGTGTGTAGGCCTACCCCAGGTGAGTGATATGGAGAAGGCAACCTGGGTGTGAGGCAGGTGGCCAAACCAGCTTGTTTGGTTTTTGGAATCTGCTATTGACTGCTGTTCATGCTGTTTCATGCATTTTAATATGTATGCAGAGTTTTGCTTGATTTTTCTTTTTAAATGGTGTTATATTAAGTTTTTGAATCATTATTGAATTATTGAAATGTTAAGTATTCTTGAAATGAATCGCTACCGATTTACTGAAATGCTAATTGATGTTGGTACTATGTTGTACGTATTGGTGCTACTGTTTCTGTTTGAACACCGTTTCTTTTGTGGAAAGGCTACATACAACTTAATTGAATGTAATCATTATGTAGCAAGACTGTTAAATTCAACATTTCTATTGCATATAGCAAAATGATACAAAATTTAAGACCATGAAGTGTCACAATATATTTGAAATACAATGTATCAATATGATGAAAACTTTTGGGAAAGTCACAATTGTATCCCAACACAATTGTGTGTAAAAACTTTAATAAAATTCAAGAGGTGCATTCATTATCCATCAATCCCAAATTCTAACAAAAGCAAAACCATAGGGTAGTATCCAATGTTAGTCCTATGTAGAGTAGACCCATTGAAATGAATGGAACTTAAGTTAGTTGTGACTAACAAGTCTCAATTATTTCCACGGGTCTACTCTACAGAGGACTAACATTGAATACTACCCTATGGTTTTGTTTTTGTTGGAATTTGGGATCGATGGATAATGAATGAACCTCTTGATTTTTACTACCCCATCTGTTTGCATTTGGGATTGGCTGTTATTTTGCATCAGCTGAAGCGTTAACATTTTAAAATGAGATCTAGGATCCCATTGTGGAGTTTGTAAGGATGTATATTTTTGAACGACTGACTTCATTATTATGTAACTGATTATTTTTATGCTGAAATGGTCATCTACCTTCAAAAGTAGGTGTTTGACCATTTAACTGGACTTTGCCACAAGCTGAGGAGTCTGTGAATCATTGGTTGGCTGGAATGTTACAAAACATAAGCCCATACACTATCATTTGTCATCATCATCATCAGGCGATCACTCGTGACCGAGTAAGATTGTCTTCCGGGATAAAAGGAGGAAATTCTAAAGAAGATTGTGTAGACTCTAGCGATGGGTCCGTAAGTGACTGTGGAGGCCAATTCTAGATCCACACAGCTTCCCACAGTGAGGACACAGGTTACCAGATAGAAGATGGTCCTGTAAAGGATTCATTTGACGTGCTTTTCGCTTAGCACGTTTCTCCCTTTCACCTTGCACTCGGGCTTCTTCAAAGTCCATGGAACCTTTGTGAAAGGCCAACCTCCATTTAGATCGTTCATGGGCCAGAGCTTCCCAGTTTTCGATGTTTATATTGCATTTTTTTAGATTAGCCTTATGAACATCTTTAAACCTCTTATATTGACCACCGATATTCCGCTTTCCATCCTTGAGTTGGGAGTAAAGTAACTGCTTTGGGAGACGGCAGTCAGGCATTCGAACAACATGACCGGTCCACTGAAGTTGGCGTTGAAGGATCATTTTTTCAATGCTAGTAGTCTTTGCTTCTTCCAGTACACTGACATTTGTTCGCCTATCTTCCCAAGTAATTTGCAGGATTTTCCGGAGGCAACGTTGATGAAACCTTTCAAGGAGTTGGAAGTGACGTTTATAGATAGTCCATGTTTCGCAGGCATACAATAAAGTTGGTAATACAATGGCTTCATAAACCAGTGTTTTGGTCTTCTTACAAATATCCCGATCCTCGAACACTCTATGTTTCATTCGAGAAAATGCGGCACTTGCGGAGCTCAGACGATGCTGGATTTCACTGTCGATGTTAGCTGTAACAGAAAGATAGCTGCCAAGATAGAGAAAATGATCGACATTTTCCAGTATTGTCCCGCCAAGCTGGATAGATGGCATCACCAAAGGATTGGCTTGCACTTGCTGATGAAGCACTTTGGTTTTTTTGATGTTAAGTGAGAGACCAAGTTTTTCGTATGCTTCTGCAAAAGCATTTAGGATAGTTTGGAGATCATCCTCTGAATGTGCGGAGACCACATTATCATCAGCATACTGAAGTTCCACAACGGAGGTTGTAATTACCTTACTTTTTGCTTTCAGCCTGCTGAGATTAAAAAGCTTTCCATCTGTTCGATATATAATTCCCACACCGGTGGGAAGTTTCCCCTTGACAAGATGTAAAACCATGGCGATGAAAATGGCAAATAATGTTGGGGCGATAACACATCCCTGTTTAACACCTGATCCCACTTTAAATGGAGCACCATGAGAGCCGTTGTTGTCCAAAACCGTTGCCGTCATGTTGTCATGGAGAAGTCGCAAGATATTCACAAATTTATTGGGGCATCCAATTTTCATAAGGATAGTCCAGAGAGCTGTACGGTCTACAGTATCAAAGGCCTTAGCCAAATCGATAAATGCTAAATACAGAGCAAGAGTTCAATGCAACAGACCTGCGACATAGTGGTGCTTCCTTATTATTAGACCAGTTTGTTTTTTAGAGGAATCATTTTCAGAAACTAGCAGCCAATTTACTTTGCCAAGGGGGGGGTGGAAGAAATGGAAAGATCTACCTGTTCGTAACAATACTTCTGGTGCAATATAATTCGGCGTCCCAACAAGCGAATGCGCTAGACAGCGTTGGTGTTGACGGGCTGCTCTACGTTCAAGTGGCTTTAGCCTGTCTCCACATCTACAGCTTGCCGGATCTCCCCATTCATTACTGAAATCCATGCTGTCCTGACGTGGGTGATCACCTACAATGCAGAAACCCAAGTGCTAATATTATTTTTCAACTTCAGTTGTCAATCAAGTGCCACAGCATCTGTAAAAACCCTTTTCATGTTCTTTAAGAAAAAAGGGTCAAATTAATTATGCTTGTAAAAAAATATCTGAAAACTGGGACTGAGAGCATTTTACTTTAACAAAGAATGCTTGAGATTCATTTATAAAGGCTATAATGCATTAAGGGGACAAGAGTGATTAAAATGTCATGCTGTAGTCATGCAGTCTTGTAATAAGTCCACATAAGTTACAAGAGGAGTCTTTCATTGCTGGTTTCCCTTCACAGATTCTAACTGACCAAAAATGGCAAACACTCTTTTTTGCCTAAGCTGGCACTTATTTACAGCAAAACTGTTCAGGGCACTGCAAGTAAACATTCATCTCTCATCGCTCTTTCCCATCTAGCCCCTTTAATATGATAGAGTTTGCTTCAATTTGATAGGGAGAACTTGGGTCAGAACTTATTTTACTGCCATGGCTCAGCCCAAGAACATGGAAAATAACTGATGTAAAAGGCATTAATATAGTGCCCTTTTCACTCACTGAGCAAGCATAAGTTCCCCCTTCTTTTCACAATGGAACATCTCACTTGACTTAGTATTTCTTAATTCTATTCATGCTTCCTCTCTTTGCTGTCTCCATGTCCTGGTTATCTGTGCTGCTTTCACTTCATCTGACCCCAGGGCTAACCCATCTAGCCACTCTGTTTTCTCTGTATGTGAGAATCAATAACTATACCTGCACAGCTACAGTGAGGATAATGTAGAACAGATGACAAATTCCTGAAAAGCAGTTTTAGGAAGTTTTAAAATGTTTGTTATTCATTTTCACCAATCCTTGTATGTATTTAAAACATGTATTCTTTACATCTAATAAACAGTGTTATGTCACAGCAGGGCCCATACTAGCCTCCAGCAAGAAATATTCACCTCCAGGCCACCAATGTACCAGGAGTGACTAACCAGGTGAGCTTACACAATTTTTTGTGAGATAGTAATTTGTAGCTGTATTGCAATGCTGCATTTACAGGCACTGTCATTTTTGCAGTGGGCAAAAAGGTGTGTATTAGAGTGGCTAATTCTGACAAAAGAAGCTAAAACATTAGCCACAGACTGAAATTAAATACATTATTTCAAGAAAATGTGCACCAAATAGATAAGCCTTAGAAATTAAAACATTCATGGTTTTTCCATGTGTGCACACATTCTTCCTAATTCTTCAGCTACTATAACAAGTCTCTAGGCTGCATTTCTATACGAAACTTGCAGGGGTCAAGTGGGCACAAGATACTTTTATGATGAAATTGTTTTTTAAGGTAATCAAGAATAGTTTGCTAGTCAAAACAGCCACTTGCAGGGGAGAATAAAAAATAGTTTTTTCTTCATCTTTTGCTGTATGTTTCTAAAACTGATGTGCATTAGCAATACTCATTAATATTTTTTGAAGGGGCATAGTTACAAAGGGCATCCTATCTTCTACAGTGGATGATGGAGATTATTGTTGCTGTGATTATTACTTCACAAAAACGTTATGGTGCTCAGCCAGCAGCAGTGAGTTGAACTTGCTAGAAAATACTTTAAGTAAACATTTTATTGCTATATATGCTAATAGTCTAGCACAAAAAGGCCATTTTTGGACAAAATGCTTCTCTTACCACTCTGGTAGTATTTGGAATCATGTGTCCACCGAAAGCCAGTACAAAGCCCAAAGTCAGTCAATTTGATGTGGCCATCACGATCAATTAGAATGTTATCAGGTTTTATGTCCCTATGAATGAAGCCCATCTTATGAACACTTTCAACTGCGCAGGTCAGTTCTGCTATGTAGAACCAGGCCATATTTTCTGGGAAGACCCCCATTCGAATTAACAGGCTCATCATATCTCCTCCTGGAATATAGTCCATTACGAAGTACAAATTGTCCTTATCTTGGAATGAATAGTACAAACGAACTACCCACTCATTATCAGCCTCTGCAAGGATATCCCGCTCAGCTTTAACATGAGCAACCTGGTTCCGAAGCAATACATCCTTTTTCCGTAGAGTTTTTGTTGCATATAAGGCATTTGTATCCACCTTTCTTGCTAAGCAGACTTCTCCAAATGCCCCAATTCCAAGGGTCTTAATTTTAACAAACATTGATTTATCCATTTTAGCCCTTTTGAGACGGATATAGTTGGACTCCTTTTGGCATAGCATTTTCCTCATTTGGTCCTGGGCCTCTTGGGATAACCCAACCTATGCAACGAACATGAAAATTTGAAGTGAAAAAAAATGACTTGTTTTAGGGAATGTTTAGAAGCTCAGGTTTAGGACAAGCAAATAAAAAACATTGGTCCTTATACAAGGAATGATGCTTCCCTTTTTTATTGTTTTAGTTTTTATACTGCAACATGTTAGGATCAAACAAAATGTGAAGTCTTCAGGGATGGTTAAAAGGAATTATAATAAATTATTATAAACACAGCCATACATGAAGAGCCATGCATGACAAGGCTCAGGATTTAGGGACAACTGTTTTGATAGGGTACTTGGTAGGTGAAAACAGACACGCTGAATGCAAAGCCCTGTCATCCCTAGAAGCCATACGTTTTTTGGGAAAGGAAGGCTCTGATTACTCTCCTTCATAGAAACATTCCCATATGGTCAACTAAGCTATATCTGTCACATTTGTTCTATTTACAAGAAAAGCAAGGGTGCAATCCTATGCAAGTTTAGACATAAAAAAGGCCTACAACTCCCAGCATGCTGGGAGTTGTAGGTCTTTTTCCTGTCTAAACTTGCATAGGATTGCACCTGAAAGTAATCTTCTCCTGTCAAGACTGAAATCTACTAAAGAAGGAACACAAATTTCTTCAAGTGATTTTCTACTTTCTATCCTTCACGCTTACAAAAACTGATTTTTATTACTCTGAACACAATCTCCAAGCAAAATAAGATATGCCGTGAATTAGTGTCTGGCAAAAGAAATAATAACCAGTCACTTAGGTAGAATTAAGCAAAACATAATTGTGTAACTGTATCATTATCCCTATGCAAAGCAAACAATAAGATGCTATAAAACAGAAAAGGGAAATCAAGATTAGTAATCTGATATGAAGATATCCAAGTACAGTGAAAACATGCTTAATTTAAATGCAGGTAAGCATGCAGAGTCCCTGAGAAAGGGTCCATGCTATTCTTTAAAGATAATACTTGTCTTCAAAATTTTACTTGCCTACCCAGTAACGAAGACTACAGATGTCAGGAAAGCTTCCAACACCTTAATAGTTTAAACCAGCTGTTAGTGAAAGTGAAAAGGAAAGAGACTAAGAATGAACACATAGAAAGAACAAGAAATTGAATTCAATGTACACATCAGTTAGCTTACTATTTCATAAAGATACAATTTAACAGGGAGTTTTTGAAAATAATTAAAATGGCACTTCTAAAGAATGGCAGAGAAGTTGAGAAAAGCACTCTAAATTAAAGAGAAAGTACTAGAAACAAGAGAAAGTAAACTAGAAAGAATCGACATGAGGTTTACATTTCTATGCCTATTTTAGTACAGGTAAAAAAATTAGAGGCAATTCCACTGCTTTGTCAACACAACGCTGTCCGTGACAAATCAAATAAGCAGAGAGTATGCATATCAAGGTTAATGAAAACTCTCATACAATTACAATTACACAGTGTTTTATAGGAACTAGTAAATCTTCCAAACCACTGAACTACTCCTACTTCTAGACCCATTTCATGAGATGGATCAAGATCCTCTGTTCTGCTAGCAGAAGGAAACCGCTTGTGGAATGGGACTTCCACCTTCTCTCCCCTCCCCTGCAGCCCCCCACATGCTGTCCACAGGACACGATGTGGAAGCAATGTCCTTCCGCTGGCAGGACAAAAGATCTGGATCCAACCCCATGTTTGCCAGATGGCAGCAGGTTCTACATCTAGTAATGACCATTTGTACCGTATTTTTCGCTCCATAAGACGCACTTTCCCCCCACAAAAAAATAGGGGGAAATGTCTGTGCGTCTTATGGAGCGAATATTGTTTTAAAAAAATTGTTTTTTTTTTTACTTTTTTAATTTTTTTTTTTACTTTCCTTTGCTGGTTCGGGGAAGAGCGGAGGGCTCCTGGGTGGGGCGGGGCAAGCCCCCGCCTCTCAGCTGATTCCCCGCGGAACAGCTGATTTTTTTAAAAAAATTTTTTTTTTACTTATTTATTTTATTATTATTATTTTTTAAACTTTCCTTTGCTGGTCCAGGGAAGAATGGAGGGCTCCTGGGTGGGGTGGGGCAAGCCCCCGCCTCTCAGCTGATTCCCCGCGGAACAGCTGATTTAAAAAATATATATTATTTATTTATTTATTTTTACTTTCCTTTGCTGGTCCAGGGAAGAGTGAAGGGCTCCTGGGTGGGGTGGGCAAGCCTCCGCCTCTCAGCTGATTCCCCACGGAACAGCTGATTTAAAAAAAAATTTTTTTTAACGTGCGGTACGGTAAGTGCGTCTTATGGTCCGGTGCATCTTATGGAGCGAAAAATACGGTATGTCACAAGCAGGGGCTGCAAAGATCAGATTCAGAAAGAGTGTTCTGGTGAAACCTACATGCTTTTGCTGGCAGAAGGTGTGTAGGCTAATTTCGCAGATTCTCCCTGTGAAAATCTGTTTCAGAGGGTTGAGGGACCCTCCAGAACAGTGTGGAAGGTGGGACTGGAGATTACTGGGGGAAATTGACAAATATAGTCTCCCTTTCCATCAGCAGGAGTATCTGCTGGATCAGAGCCCCTTCTGTGACTCCATATACACGGAAGGCTTCTCAGGATCCAGGCCATTGGCTAAGAAACCATAATATTCATTATTAGTTGGCAAAAGAATAACTATTTTTAAAATGTTGAAAAATATACCAAATGCTACATTCCTAGACAGAACATACCGGTAATTTGAAACAATAAACTGTGCACAAGGAAGAGAGAAGTTAGTAGCCTACCATAACTTAGGTAAGGTAGCCAGAACAAAATTTAATTTTATTCATTTGCCACAGACAATAGAATTATTTAGACTGCCTGTGTAATGTACAGGTAATGGACCAAATTGTCTTTTGCCAGCAAATCTCATATAAATCAACAAACCCTTATGAATAATTGTAAGACTCTTAATGTGGGTTATTTTGATGAAACTGGGAGGTATAATCAGTGTTTGAATAAAGACTTAATTAGTCCTGTTCATTCATGATCTGCATCTAAAGTGACAACTACAGTATGGATTCTTGGTTCTATTCTATGAACAGAGCCATTCATTGAACAGGGTTTAACAAGGTTTCCCCACCTCTTCCTTTTTTCTGCAGTCCCCTGCACACACACCCTGCCCCCTGATCCATTCCTTAATGTTGGAAAAACCTTTCAGAACAGAATGGCATATGGTGCATGGACTGCAGTGGGAAGGGGGAATTACCAAAAAACAGGGACACCCCACCACCACCTTGTAGGAGCCAAAGTGCCTTCTACTTGCGCAACTTCACCTTTGGATTCAAGTCTATGAAAGCATTTTTTTCCCTTAAACTTGCCCTATTATGTGTTTAAAAACCTGACATTTACAACTAACATTGCAATCCTATATACACTTACCCTGGGAGCAATGGGACTTTCTTCTGAGTAGATATGCCTAAGAATGCACTGTAAATCCCCTACTATTGCTAGATGTAAGGTATCTTAACTTATCTTGAGATATGCTATATGATACATTATGTATCAGGAAACATAAAACAGATACATTGAATTATCTATGTATTAATTGCTAGAGGCCATGACAAAAAAACTGTATTGGATCTGGACATGAGAGAGCTCAGATTAGAAGTGTTTGGCCATATACAGGCCTGTGGCTTATGCTGGCTCAGCTTGTCTGAGTGTGGAAAGCTAAGCAGGGTCAAGCCTGGTTATTACTTGGATGGGAGACCCCTCCTCTAGTTTCCTGTATTGAGCAGGGGGTTGGACTAGATAGCCTTGTAGGCTCCTTCCAACTCTATGATCTATGAAATCTATGAAATTATTCAGGCTGCAATCCTAATACCACTGCACAGTAAATTTGTTGCGTCAGCCTAGTGTGCCTTACAGGTTTTTTGCAAGGTTCATATAAGAATTTTAAAGCATATTGCATACAGAAGCAAACTAGAAAAAGTAATAATTAAAAGGTTTTACCCGCATCATTTCATTTTCTAGTTGTTTCTTACGATGCAGTCGTTGTTGATGGGATTTGAGTATGTTTTCCACATGCTGCTCCATAAAGAACTTAAAAGCTTGAGGAGAATAGCTCTGAATGCGGGACTCCCTTCTTTCTTCATCTCTCTTGTTTTTTCTAACAGGGACAGGTGACGTTGTTATTTGCTTCTTTTCTCTATCTATTGCCTCACAGCTCTCATTCTTTTCACTCTCTTCTTCTTTAGGGAAACTAGGCTGATCTTCTTTGCTAGGCTTTGCCACAGATTCATAAGGTGTGACAGATGGATTTGGGTGCAAAAGGTGCTTTGGATAAGGTGGTGGTGGACCTTGATAATTGGGAGCCTCTGCTGTAGGTGACATGACTGTCATATTTGTACATGGTCCCTCAGAAAATGAGATGGGCTGGACAGCTTGCATTGGTTGTGAAATCCAAGAAGGGTGAGTAGGAGCTAAGGCAGTTTGCAGCTCTGGTTTTAATACACGCATGCTTTTTACTGGTTGCTGTATAGGAGCAGGAGTAACAGCAGTTACTGTGGTGGCAGAAGGTTGTGAATTAGTAGCATGACTTTGTCTGTTTCCAAGAGGGTTATTGAAGGAATTTGATCTTACTGGAATATTGGATTGCCACATTGGGATTTCATGTCCATTGCCAGATGATGACTGGGGCCAGGAAGTCGGAATTCCAGGAACATTTATATTATATAGTTCCATATTGTGGCTGTTTCTGTTTGGCACCATCATAGATTGAGGAATGTTTCCATTAGGATATGTTGAAGGGGCTACAGGTCCTCCCGCTTGCATCTGCAAAGGTGTAGGACTTTGCCGGTTTGTTGGAGACACTGGGTAAGGAGGCGGTTGACGATTTGCTGAGTTTCCAGGCACAATATTTTGATGAACAATATAATCAGTCTGACTATTGCCATTTTGTATTCCAGCCCTTCCAGAGGAAAAACTAAATTTGCTGTTAACTGAACTCTGCATGATTATTGGTTGCCTGCCAACAGGAACAGAATTAATGCCTCTTTGTCCCTGTGTAGGAGGATTCATAGATGATGTATTCATAGGTTGGGGAGGATAGCCATCCTGCCACGCTCCTGGTGGTACTGGAGAAATGCGAGAGATCATATATTCCATGCTACCAGAATACCGTTTTGTCTGAGAATTTGTTTCCCAGGAAGAGGGAGGTGGAGTTGTTCCTCTGGGAGGTGGAGTTGTTCCTCTGGGAGGTGGTGGAGGAGGGGTAACACTCCTTACTTGAGGAGGAGGTAGCGGATTCACTCTTTGACCATTGCCAGGATGAGCCTGAACAAATGCTGCTATTCCAGAGCCAGATAAGGGTCTTCCTACATCAGCCTGAGAAATCGGGCTTTCTGAATGAAAAGCTAGGCCATCTCCCAATGCAGGGCCATGTCTCTGAGGCACCAAGGATTCTTTAGAACCTTTCCAGCTCTGCCTGCGGTTAACCGATTGCTGTACTCCTCCTGCTTTTTTTAAAAAAAGAAAGCACACATTACTATCCTTTTACTACTGACAGCAATCTTATTTCAGATCAGAAATTTTAAACAGTCAGTAACTAATGTGTTTGATGGAAACAGAGACCAACTTCAAATATAAGTTAGAGTAAATCACATCAAATATTCATCTGAGAATTGAAAAACATTAATTTAAAATAACTGTATTTCTAGGAAGAAAAGACATGAATAAAATCAAGTTTATGAACCAGAAAAGAATGGATGATACAAGCCCAGGATGGCTATGTGGCCACCCTGAGCTTCAAGTTAGCCTAGGACTCTCACTGTGCTCAACTAAAGATCGGCACAGTGGGGGTTCTGAAGCACCTCCCTCCCCCCCTTACCCCCTCAGTCCTCCTGCCGGAATCCCAGGGAACACCACGGGAGCACTGGGGGGGGGGGGGAGTGGAGCGGGGATGACAGCCGAAAAATGGCCAAGTGGTACTTTTGGGCAGCTGCCAAAGGCTCCCCAGCAGTGGCAGGGACGAGCCGCCTAGTGCTGGGCTTCCTTAAGAGGAAGCCCAGCACAAGGCAGCTCAGGCCCCCCTCGCCTTGCTCAGGACAGCTACCACTTAGCTGAGCAGCAGTGGCGCCGAGCAATGGGAGAAGACGAGCCATCTTGTGCTGGCTTCCTTGAGAGAAAGCCCAACACAAGGCGGCTTGTCTCCCACTTTCGCTTGGCGTGGCAGCTGCTTAGCAGCTGGGGTGCCAAGCGAAGAGGGTGTGTACTTCTGGGTCTCCCCTGGAGGAGGCCCAGGAGAATGCGCCTCCTCTCCACCCCACCAACCAGCACAGGTCACATTCTCCTGGGCCTCCTCCTAGGGAGACCCAGGAGAACGTGCCTACTCCCCCACTGCCCACAGCCGCAATCAGGCCAGCGGGCAGAGTGGGAGAGGCGTTGCTACGTGGGGCTTGAAAAAGCAGTGTGTGGCGGACACCGGCACTGCCACCGCACGGCACCTCTGCAAGGCCTGTTTGGGTCTTGAGTGGGCGACGCACGGCAGTGGGGAAGCTGATGACAGCCGTCCACACTTTGTGGGTGGCTGTAATCGACGCTCAGTGGGAGCCACTTCGCAAGAGTGGCATGGGGATTGTGCCACTCCTGGCAAGTGGCTCGCTTGTTGTGGGGCTTGTCTTTTCCTCCCCTTTAATCCTTTGGGGGGGGGGGAGATCATATTAGGTCACCCCCTTTGCAGCGAGATCCTCTACGGGGTTTTTTTGGAGCTGACTCATGTCAAGTTCCTCACACTTTTCCACACTTTCCCGAGACTCTAGGTGCACCTTGCACTTTCCCACTCTTTCTTGAGACTCTACATGCTTGGGAAAGTGAAAAAGTGCAAGCCACCCCCTTTATGGGAGCACAGTTCCTTTTAAAAGGGTTTTTTTTTTTTTGACAGGGCTATTCAGGGTTTTTTGACAGGGACAATTATGCAGACATGAATGCATATGTCCCTGTCAAAAAACCATGGTTAGCCCTGTCAAGAAAATCCTTTTAAAAGGAACCAGGTTTTGACAGCTAGCTGTCAGAGCTCCATGCTCCCATATAGCAATTGGCTCGCACTTTTCCACTTTCCCAAGCATGTAGAGTCTCAAGAAAGATTGGAAAAGTGTGACGAACCAGATAAGAGTAAGGTTCCCGCCCCGCCCCCCCAAATCTAGAGGAAAAACCTAGAGGACCTCACTGAGAAGGGGGTGATCTACTGGCCACCTCCTTCCGTGAGGAGTACCAAGCCAGTGACGGTTGCTCCACTGTGCCATTTGGACATTGGTGGGGGGCTGGCACTGGCAGTGGCCCGGGCTAGCTCAGCAAGAACAGCAAGGGGTTTTTGCTGCTCTTGCCAAGCGGTTCACTAGCCGCTTCCCACAACCCATGATGGGGTTGGTCACCTGGGTTTGGACATTACAAACCATCATGGGTACAACAACCCCTAGAACAAGCCATGGGTTGTTGGGGTAGCTTGTTGCCCACGAACAAGCCACCCTGAGGGAAGCAGTCCAGATTCGCACAACATGACAATCCACCATGGCTTATCACCCACAATGGGTTGTCGTGTCATGTAAACCCAGTCAATGTGACTTAAAATTGCTCAATTTAAGTTGGAATCTGCTCTAAATGCCGGTTTCATTTTGTTGAATCATAAATGTTCCTAATGTACCACAACATGACCTACTGTGTCGTGTTAGAATACATGACCTCAAGGCGGACTTTCCCCTCTATAATTCTTTTTTATACAGAAAGGTGGATGATGCATCACTGTCTCAGTTATGAAAGGTTAAGTGGAGTTTTAACACGTTCCTTTTGATTAAGGTAAGATTAAAATGAGAACTGACTTACCATCAGGGTTAAGAGACTGGTAACTCAAGCCTTGGAAGCAAGTCTCACAGACCTGGTTTGCATGTCACAGCAGCAAATAATGGGTTATTTAACCCATGATCCGTGGGGACATGTGCCGCCTGCGAGCCCCTTCTGGTTTCTGTAAACAACCTCTGATTAGAGATTGTCAGCATGATGTGTGAACCTGGACCGATGGGTTTTGGGGGGGCTAAGCAACCCAGTGGTTGACTCATGGTTTGTTGCTGAATTAACCGCTAGATTGTTTAGGCCCTAAGCAACCTATCAGTCTGGGTTTGCATGTCATGCTGACAACCCCTAATCACATCAGTTGGAGGTTGTTTACGGAAAACAGAGGTGGCTCGTGCATGGCATGCGTACCCATAAATTATGATTTGCTGCTAAATGCCACTGTGATGTGCAAACAGCCCCACTATGTTCAATGGAGCTTACTACCAGGTAAGCATACATAAGATTGCAGTCTGAGTTATACCAAAAAGAAGAAGTTTGTATCTATTGGTTTTTAATTAGTAAGTACTGTTCTTAAAAGTTAAATACTGCTGCCTCCATCTAACCAAACATAAAACACAAAAGCTAAAAACTGAGTACTCAAAATAAATTGAGTTGCAGAAGCGTTTGTGAAACACTGAATATTTTGAAAGTATGTGTAATACATACCAATGACATTGCCATGTTTTAAAATAGTTTGTCTTTATTTTTCAGTTGCTATATTTTGTTTCAGCTTATTTCTCTCTTCCCTGCCACAAGTTTTCTAAGCAGAGGAGTTAGCTAGTTTCATTTCTCTTTTCCAAGATGATATACTGGACACACATACCTGCCGATTTTGTGCCTGCATTAACTGGTCTAGCTGCTGCTGCTGCCATTTGTTCACGCCGAGGATCTTGATAGCTCATTTTACTTATGAATTCAATGGCTGCTTCTATGCTGCGGCTGTTGGTTTGTCTTAGAGCTTGTACAACCATATCCTATTTGGGGAGTGGGGAAGGAGCGTATGGAAGAAAGGTTTCAAAATAAAACATTTAATAACCCACAACGAAAAAAGCAACAGAAGCATCACAATCAAACACAGTGCAAAGGGACTATGCCAGGAGAGTATCTTCTTTAAATGTTCACAGAATACAATCTGCTACACCTTTCATATTGGATTAAAAGATATAAATCTCTCAGTAGTGGATGAGCTACAACCACTCCTTCTAAAAGCAAACTTAATGCCCCTGTGCCAACAGCATTGGAACTAAAATGGGGCCATGGAGAAACAAGAGGGGGAAGGGAACAGCATATTTTGAGTGAATCTCAAGGTATGCAGAAGTACAAACTAAAGTTTTTAAAATCCTGCCCTGCCCCTGCTGCAACCTCACCCACACAACAACAACTCAAGGAGGACTAAGCATCCTCAGTGGCCTCCAGGAGCCATGGAATGCTGACTCAGCTCGAGCACCTGACAGGTTATACTGTCCTGGAAGAGGGCATGACTAGCTGGCTAGAATCCTAAGCAGGACCACTTCTGTTAGGTGAGGATTTACTTCAACATTTTGTTGCAGGTCCTACTTGAAATACTGGAAAATAAATGCTGATGAAAGTAAATGCTGATGATTTAGTTTATTATTTATTTGTTACATTTATATCCCGCCTTTCCTCTAAGGAGCCCAAAGCGATGTACACAATTCTCCTCCTCTGCATTTTACCCTCACAACAACCCTGTTTAGTTGGAATATAACAATGTTATTTTAGCAGCAGTCATGGCATTTTTTAAAACACTTACATCATGCAGTAAGTGCCTCAACTCAACACATGATGTCTGCTGCAGGAAGCAGGGATACCTGCTCCTCCCTACCTCACAACATATTCCTCTCCCCAGAAGCAACAAGAGAGAAAGCAGAGTGGTGTGAAATAAAGGAAGTAATCCAAGGTTTAACCAAGAGGTATCAGCAGAATGAAGGCCACAAGAAGGGAAATAAAAGTGAAAAGAGGAGATAAATATGAAAGAGCCGTAAAATGAAGAGATTTAGGAACAGGAAGCAGAAGCTTAAACTGGATTAGATAAGGAAACAGAAGCCAATGAAGGAAATGTAACAAAGGGGAAATGTGGACTAACGACTAATCAAGCAGCAGAGTTAAGGATGGAGAAGAAAGGCTGAAGCTGAGAAGAGGAAAAGCAGAAAGAAGTACACTGGGCAAGCCAGGAAAGAACAGAATAAGCTAGTGTCTTTAGAGTAGAACGGAACAGAAGACAAAGAAAATGAATAATGAAAGAAAAACAAAATGAATATTTAGTCATATTTAAGTTGAAACAACAGGTTTTTGCAATAGCTTGAATAACATAAAAGGAAGAGAGAAAGAGGATTCCTAGGTTCTATACCTGAGAAATGAGGATAGCATAATTACCAAAACAAGGTGCATATACAGAAGGAGAAACAAAGACCAATAGCTCAATTTTGGATAAGTTAAGCTTAAAATTAACTTTCAACCACTTTGGGGCTGAAAGGCAGTATATAATAGTTTCCACAGATAAATAAAATGAAAACACATCTAGTAAGAAATAACAAGACAGAGTTATTGGAAAAGGAAGACAAAAGACAGAAAAAGAAAAGTAGTAGAAGTAGAGCTGCAGATTATCAGCATAGAATGAATGCTAATGGGACCAAGAGGAATGATATAAAGAGAAACAGAGAAAACTCCAGTGAAACTCCAGTGAAAAAGGAGGAGAATCATCATCATCAGTAGAAATCTGGGGAAGGGAAACTCAAGATACATAAATAGGAAAAGAGATTCATATCCTGTAAGCATTAGAACTTAGGTAACAGAAAGCCTCATAACCTGAATGTGTACTTTTTTCAACTGCATGCTTTCCTTTGGTCCTATTGACTTTTTAATCTAGCTTTCAATACTAAAATAAAAATAACTGGTTACAATCGATATGCAATACAATTGTTTAATATTGGGATATATTTAACTCCAGTTTGCTCATACAAAACCTTTTTTCTCAGTTTACTAGAAGTTTTGCTGCTGGCTTTTGTTGGAATCATTAGGTTGGACCCCCCCAGACTACCCACATGCAGAGTTCTGCCCAAAAGGCTCTCCTGCTGGAGGAAGCAGGGAAGGCAATTTTTGCCAATTCTCCTGCTTCAGCCCCGTGAAAAGCTCTTGCAGAGGAATCAGGGAAAACTCCAGAATGGCATGGGTGATGGTCCTGGGGGCTCAGGAGAAGTGGTGAAAATCACCACCATACCTCCTCTGGATCTCAGTCTCTTCCACAAGCAAAAGGGCATGTCTGGATCCAAACCATAACATTTCCAGTTAGAGAAGCCCAGCATTCAATTCCTGTTGAAATCTGTTTATTAAATGTATACTGCATCTTTCAGCCATAACAAGCCCTACAGCACGCTTACCTTCACAAGAGAATATACTAACCTATATTTATTTATTTAAGCTACCACTCCCTGTTTGCTGCGCATATGCTTCAGAGCAGGGGTGGGGAATGGATGGCCCTGCAGATTGTGCTGGGCTGCAACTCCCACCAGCCCTTGCCAGCATAGCCAATGGTGAGGGATGATGGGAGCTGCAGTCCAACAATCTCTGGAGGGCCACATGTTCCCCACCTCTGCTTTAGAGAAACTGCTTGCGCTGCCCTGTGAGACATAAGGCACCTGACACAAAAGAGAAACAGAAACAGCAAATTAAGAGAGGGCGTACTATAAATATATTGGGTGAAATCTAAGGTTGCATGAGCAGAAGTCCATTCTCACAATTGGAGTGTCTCCTCTTTGACCTGCAGCGCCCCCCCCCCCCCGCTACCTGAAAACCTGCTATGGAGGGCTCCTCAACCCTTCACAGCAGATTTTGAGGGCACATGGGGAGCTGCAAGGGGGAGGGGGAATCACCCCTCCCTCCTATTCCGCTGACGGAAGCAGTCCCATCTATGGGAGAACTTTAACTGGATACCATGCATTTTGACCACAGGGAAATTCTACACACAATCGAGTCAAATGCACTGGAGTTACAAAAGAGTAGACTGTTGCTTGCTAGGCAAACTTCTGAAACATTTACTTAATCAAATGTATTTTTTTAAATAATCAAGATTATCCATGCTCTCTTGACAGCTAAAAGTCTGATATTACAACATTAGAAGGATAAACACTCACCTCCTATAATGCAATGGATTGAGGACTTAACACTTTCAATATTTGAATGGGTGGCATATAGAGACCACCTTCAAATGGATACCTATTTGGATATCTGGTCCACTTTTGTTGAAGCCTATGTATAATTGCTAGTAAGTTGTATTTTCATATATATACATTTCATATGTATTCATTGCTATGGATATATACAAGTTTATCTACAGTATGTATATTAAATACAAACTCAAAAGAAAAAGAAAATATTTTAAAAGCATGACTTAAGTATTAAATGCATTTATAATGCAATCCTAAGCATGTATAGTCAGAAGTCCAACTGACATCTTAAAAGAGGGGTGGGAATCTTGTGGCCATCCAGAAGTTTTGAACTACCGGTACACTTCCCATCGGCCCTAGCTAGCATAACCAGGCTAGGGCTGATTCCAGCCAGCATATCAATGCTGAGGGCTGATGGGAGTTGTAGGCCAAAACATCTGGAGAGTCACAGTTGGCCCCCCCATTTTAAAGACTTATTCCTAGTAAGCATACTTAGGAACACAGCCTGAAAATCACTAACTTACATAGAAATATGCAGATTACTATTTAGAGAATGAGAGAGCTAAGTACCGTACTTGGACTAATTATCTTCATAATCTAAGACATTTGGATTTTATGCGCTAATGTGACCAATAATGAAATGCATGCACACACACACAAGGGAAAATAAGAGCAGAATGCAGGAATTTAGCACTGCATTAACATGTATGACATTAACTAGTCAAATAGGAGGCTGTCAGCAATCAGAAATGTCTGGGCAAAGGACCTGAACCACAACCAGTATAAGCAAGCAAATCCTTATGAAAGTCAGTGGATAAATTTTCACATAATAAGCATTAGAAAATAATATTTAAAATTTTTTAGTTAAATTTTCTTCAGTAAGGCAATATGGCTATGTTAAATGTGTGTAACTTTAGGTACAATTGAGCCAGTGCCTTCAGGACTTGGTTCCTGACAGGAGCGTTAAACTTTTATTACAAATGTACATAGGAAAAAGCAAAATCTTAATTTTCTGAATCTTTCTGCCTCCAATAGATCACAAAGAAAACATTAACTAGGACTTCAGCTTGATGTTTTTGCCATAATCTATTTGCATAATCATTGGGACAACTTAATTTGTTATTTTACCTCATCAAATCCAGCAGACTGTAGATCTTGCAACATCTGTTGATTCACTTCTGATGTTCCTCTTGCTGAAGAACTTGTTTCATTTGCAAAAGGAAGCAGAGAATTTCGGATTTCTTGCAAAGCTTTATGGTAGGTAACAAATTTAGGGGGATTTCGACCTTGTCTGGGATCTTCAGTTGATATTTTACCCATATTTTGCTCAACTTTTACTGCATCAGAGGGCTTCGGCAAATTTCTAAGGCTTTCTCTTATTTCTTGTAACATTTGCTGACTGCTGCCAGTGTAATTACTGGCAGGAAAAGTTTTAGGCCTCATTTGTCTATATCCTTCTGGCTTCTCACTTCTCTTCATGAAACCGTATAACCTTTAACAAAGATGCACCTTCAATATACTCAATAGTAAGTTGGATGGAAACTTAAAAATTCACTGTTGACCTTGGTTGCAGCAGTACAAACATTCATCCAAACCTTGGTCAGCCAACCTAAATAAATAAAATCCATTGTTACATGACTGGAAAATATTATATTTAGTTATTTAGCCTTTTTTTACCTCTAATGACACAATCTTGTGCATATTTAGTCAGAAATAAGTCTCACCAAAGGGTGCATTGAATTGAAGGATCTCTTCTCGATCATCCCAGTTTGCAGGACACGGAATAATGGGCTCAAGTTACAGGAACCTAGATTCCACCTAAACATCAGGAAAAATTTCCTGACTGTCAGAGCAATAAGACAATGGAATCAACTACCTAGGGAGGTGGTGGGCTCTCCCACTCTGGAGGCATTCAAGGTGCAGCTGGACAGACATCTGTCAGAGATGCTTTGACCTGGATTCCTGCATTGAGCAGGGGGTTGGACTCGATGGCCTTGTGGGCCCCTTCCAACTCTACTTTTCTATGATTCTATGAAGCCATAGTTCTATTTTTATGTCTGTTTCAAACAATATGACTTGACAAGTTTAGCATAAAGTCTTAAGGGAATCAGGCATGGAGATGGTCTGCAAAGAAGCTATGATGTATCAGAGATGTCCATGCCTAACTCACCTTGCTGCTAGATGGTTGAGAAAGACTAGAGTTCCTGTTAGCATTCCAGCATTGGTCAGCAGACTCCCAGAACAAGCTAGCTGAGTCGAAGCCTTTTATGCACAACTGTTAGTTGTTGTGAGAAATCCAGACCTTTTCTTGTGTTTGGAAAAATATGTACGGTACTTAACTTCTTTAGAGGCTTCCACACTTGTCATTCAAGCAAGAAAGCTCTCATTTAACCATTTAAAAAAGTGCACAGGTGCTCCAATTACCGTAGTGTTGCCAAATTCAATGTGGGAATGCTTTTTCATATATTTTAAATAGGTGCAGCTTTTTCTGTCACAGTGATAGTGAACATATAAACATAGTAAGAGCCATGCTGGATCAGATCAAAGGTCTATCTAGTTGAGCATTCTGTTCTACAGTGGCCAAACAGTAGGCAGCCCATAAGCAGAATAGCACAATAGCACCCTCCCACTCAGGATCCCCAGAAACTGGTATTAACAGGTACATTTCCTCTGATACTGGATAATATATAGCCATCATCATCATGACTAGTAGCCATTGATAGCTACTACTACTACTACTACTACTGGAGAAGGTGCCACAATTAAATGTTCCTTTCTAAACACAGGAGTCCTGTCTTATCCTGAATCTGTCAAGAAGACAGTAGTCATAACTGAACCAATGCCTGAGAACACCACTTCCGTCAGCCAAGACTCTGGCTCACACTCTCATCATCTCCTGCCTTGATTACTGCAACACTCTCCCCTGTGGCCTCGTCACAATTCATCACCTCTATTGCGTACTCTGTTGCTAGAATCATGCATCATGTTTATTGCGAATTAGAGGTGAATGAACCACATGAAATCAAGAAGTGACTGATTACCACCTAAGAATATCTATCCACAATATAATTCACATAAAAGCACATTTAAATGTGTGCACTGTAAGAATTAAGTAAACTTTCCCTTGAGATAAATATTATGTTGCAACAATTGAATATAATGGGGGGGGGGGGTCAACATGTGATATACAACTAGTAGATGTTATCTAAGTAGCCATTTATAAAGAAATTATAAATGGCACAGGCAGCAATTCTATGCATGCTTACTTGGAATTAGGTCCCATCAAAATCAATGGGATTCACTCCCAAGTAAAGGTGCAATCCTATGCATGTTTAGACAGATAGAAGGCCTGGCTGGGGCAAGCTGGGAGTTGTAGGCCTTTTATCTGTCTAAACATGCACAGGATTACGCCTGAAACATGGTTACAATTAGGCATCTACTACCCTTACAAGATTAGAATATAGTCTTAAGAAGAGGTTAGTTGACTTCAGTCTTGGTGATGTACTTATTGATGTACTAATTTTTAACTAGAACCCCATAGTTCATTGACATGTTTTAAATTTACAAAGTAAGAATGCATACTTAGGATATCTTAAGATGTAACTAATTTGTGCTGTGAATAAAGTGATCCTGATTATGCACTACTGCTTTAAGAATTTAAGTGCCTTGTTTGAATACCTAAGGCCCATCTAGTCCAGCATTACTGTTAAAATCCCAGCAATCAAGAAGCACAAGGTTGCCCAATAGAAATTGGCCACTGGTTAATTCCGGTCTACATTCTGGTATCAGAAAAACCATTGTGTCAGCAAACTTTATTGGTGTTGCACAAGAGGTAGCTTATCCTAGTGCAACGTAATTTACATTAGAATTAGTGCTGAATAGGATACTGCCCACAGTACCTTCAATAGAAGGGATATGGATTTGATATGCTATGTCAGACTACAAAAAAATACATTGCGGGTGACTTATGCTCCTGAGAGTCTAACTTCCAACAGCTCAGTGGAAATTCCTGCAATGCACATGGTACGCCACCATAATTGACATACAGAACAGTGAACAAGTCCCTACACATCAACCATCAAAAACTGCAAGCCTTTCTAGTTTGAATGAGAGTTGGTTCAGACTGAACCATCACTGTTGCCAAGTCTTCACTTCTGCCAGTTATCCTGTCACTGTGGAAACCAAATCATGTCTTCATGTCATAGAACTCTGTATTATTTCATTTTGTTACTTTGTGTGCAAGTATAGGACATGTAGATACCTGTTTCCTATTAGTTATACTGGATTACGTACAGAGGGTAGAATCCACATCCCACTAAAGTTAATGTCCAAATGTCCAATGATTAAAAGTTTGCACCCAATGTTATTCCCTATCTTTATTTTACAAAGTAACAGCTGAGACAACAAAAAACAGATTCAAGCCACTTCAGTTCATATCAATACACATCATCTTCTTAGTTAATCTGACTGTGAAATAAATTCTTTTAACAGAATGCCACATTTTCACAATGTACAATCCATAGTATGACTGTAGATGGCCTTGGAGGCACATTATACCCTGTCTAATGCAATATAAAAACAGGATATAAATTTAATAAATATCTTACAAGGGATGCCTGTTTAGACCCCCCTCAGATTACTTTCGGCTGACAGACTTTGTGTTGATTTTAATTAGGCACTGTATTACTGACTTGTTTTTATCTGCTCTGATTTTATATGGTGATATATATGATTGCCTTTTAAAATCAGTTTTATTATTGTTAGCTGCCATGGGCACATAGAATTCTTTAACGAAGATGTACGCCCACTAACTTACAATAGTTTGCCACAGAGAGGCTATATACTTATCTTTTCTTTCTTTTAAAGAAAAGTTGTATTTGTTTCAATGAGTGATGCATTTGCAGTAACCTGGAACTGCACACACCTTGCATACTATGCTAAAAGAGACACTGGGCCGGTTTGCATGACTGAACAGCCTACTGTGGCTTATTTAAGCCATGGCGGGCTGTGGTCTGTGCCAGCTCCCATTTTGAATATTTAACGCCTGGCTGCAGTTTGTTGTGTTGTGCGAACCCAGGACCATGAGTTATGCGAGGGTTGTTTAACCTTGCATAACTCATAGTCCCTGGGTTCACATGACATGACAAGCTGGGCCGGGTGTTGAATATACAAATCCTGCCCAGCACACACTCCAGTCTACCATGGCTTAAACAACCCATGGTGGGTTGTTTTGATCATGCAAACCAGGTCATTATAACTTAAGTTCACTTGGCTTTACTTACCAATTATTTTCAGAGGTCAGAGCTTCTCCCCATTTGATGTTGTTAGTTTTTAAAACTATTTTCAGACCACAGGCAACTAGAACTGGCATCACAGATTGGCTTGGGCAGTTGCTAAGCCTATGCTTCAGTGGAATGCACACTGCCAGTCCCTGGAGCTCAATGGCCCTGATGCTGATGCACCCATTTGACTCCCCAAATCTGTAGCAACTGTTATACACAACTATTATGCTTCATCCCCTAAAACCAAGCTGGAATTAGAGTAGTGGTACAGATCAAACCTATCCATGTTTACTTGAAGTTAAATCTCAATGAGTTAAATAGGGCTTACTCCTTAGGATAGTACCCTTAAATGGCAATCCTATACACACTTACTTGGGAGTTAACCCATTTAACTCCATGAGACTTACTTTTGAGTAAATGTACATAAGATTGCACTTAGAGAGCTTTTCGAATGAAGCAATTCAAAAAATGTAGTAGTTCATAAATGGCAAAGCAATACTATGAATTTTGAAGACAAGAGAAACATTTTACTTTTGTAATGGTTATAACCAAGACTTCTTTCTTTGAAACAGTAATTATTTCCTCAAAACAACCATCACATTATTTGGGCACATTGTTAAGCAATCACACACACACACAAGTAAAAGAAAAAACCCAAACCCTGGCATGCTAGATGCTCACCTTTTGTAAATAGAACCTATTCTCGTTAGTAAAATTGTGGTACCTGAACTGTGTATTTTCTCATTTTCCCCTCTTCTCTAACCCATTATGAGACAGTGCAAAAACTTGTCTGCTTTATTATTTGTACAACACATAAAAGGATTTTAAGCACTTAATAAATACTAATGCAAATTGCTGACACCAAATAATTGGAAGTGGAGCTATAGTTTAAATACATGTTTTTTTTAAAGTCAACTGCAGATTTTTTCAGGTGTTTTTTTTTTTTTAATATACCAGGTAGGGTACATATGATTAAGGATTAGTTAAATTCAAACATACATGGTATCAGCAAAATGACATACCTAAAGTTGACTACCTTTTTATATCATTGTACATAAATAAACCAGAGGGAGAAAAGCATGTCAAAATGTTGGTTACAGAATATTCTGTATAAAATTTGTGTTATTACATTAGCCAATAACCTCAGCATCAAATCAGTGTTACGCTTTAATGCTCACTCATCTTTGTCTCATCTTTATTTTAAGAGTCTAAAACAGAATTGGCCATGGTAGAGAATATTAGAAAGGTTCCCAAACAATTCTGGCCTCCCCCCTCTTCTTAAAAAAAGCAAGAACAAAAGAAAGCACCAAAATCAACAAATAGTGAGGTCTGACTTGAAAACTAGATTACCGAATAGAAAAAATGGAAGAGAACAATGAAATTACTTAAAAGTTACAATATAATATACTACCCCCGTCAGCACGGTATAAAACGAGAACAGCAGGGGTCAGAAGGAGGGAAACTGAAATAAGGTGTGTGTGTGGGGGGTCTAGCTTCAAAGGAACGGATACTCCAGAATAAGGAAAGCTTAGGTCACCTAAAGGCCGGAAACCAGTCAAAGTGGGGAACCTGCATGAAGGCGAAGGAATCTTTAAAAAAGAAAAAGGGGGGAGCCTTAATATACATGGGAGGAAGGAACATTCTTGTCAAGGCAGCGGAACGTTATAATACCCCAGGCCAGGGCGTGTTACGCGCAGGGCCCTCCCCATTAACTAGCCACCAGGTTTCCTTCCCTGAGGCGGAGCTGGAACCAAACCTTCCTACCCACCTGCCTGAGGGAGAGGCGGCGGTGACAGCGCCTCAAACCCGGGAATTTTCAGGTGGGCGGCGGCACGTCCCTGCGACGGCTACAAGGCTTCGGTCCCCAGCGTTAATGGCAGCAGTTGCTCGTCCCCTCCCCCCGCAATTTCTCTTCCCCCCCTTTTCGGGGTTCAGTTCCGGGCCGCCATTTTGTCGGTGGGCCAGTCGCCCAAAATTCCCGGATATAAAACCTTTTTTCCCGACTTCCTTTGCGTGTTTCGCCGGCTTGTTCTTTTCTCCTCTTGCTCCACCCACCCCACCCCCTTTGGAATGCGAGTCAGTCGCCAAAAGCAAGTCTGCGGTGGGTTCCGCTTTGAAGACGATACATGTCTACTCAGAAGTCCACCGATTTCAATGGGGCTTACTCCCAGGTAAATGGGAATAGGATTGTAGCCTTGATGCACACAAAGGGCCGGACCACCGAAAACGAACAGTACGGGCGAAGTGAACAGTGTTGGGAGCCCCGGGAGGAGACTGGTGCCTCGCAATCCTATGCATGTTTAGACAGAAAAAGCCCTACCACTCCCAGCATTCCCCAGCCAACCATGCTGGCTGGGGAATGCTGGGAGTGGTAGGGCTTTTTTCTGTCAACAAATGGATAGCTCCCTAAGTTGCTTATTCGGGAGGCTGCGGGTGGGTTGACGGACCGACACGCCTAGATGCTGGGCTGCTATTGGCCACAGTAGCAGCGGCGGCGCCCCTTCCCACTCATCCAAAGGGGGCGGGCCAGTGGCCATTCAAAGGAGTATGTGCTTGCAACCTTTAGGCTGTAGTAGGCATCGGCCCCAGCGCCACTTTCCCTGAAGGCGTGGGCCGGCTAGCGAAAGTGGCTGCGTGGGCAGGCAAAGCAGCCAGGCAAGGAGCAGGATCATTAACATGCTGCCTGGAGAGGAGTGGAGGCGACAACAACCGTTTCTTGCAATCGCCTTCGTTGCTGGCTCAGCAATGCTGTTGCCCGATAGCTACTTAGGGCTGAAATCCTATTTACTTGAGAGTAAGCCCAACACTGACCACAGGGAGACTTGCTTTCCAGTAAACTTGCATGGGAACGTGCTTTCCAGTAAACTTGCATGGGAACGTGCTACTCCTGTACAGCAACAGAAACATCCCTGTCCCCTTCCGGTAGCCCCTATAGCTATACTCTTGCAAACTGAATCCTGCATGCAGATGCTTGTGTATGAATAGTCCTAAATCAAAGCCTTCAAAAGTAACCGTTTCCCTATCAAGCCAGCTTTAACATTCAGTAAATAAGAGCACAATCCTATACTCGAGTTCTGCCAGTTGAGGAGCTTTAGGAAGTGGTGCAGCTAGGACTGGACCTGAGGCCAAAGTCCAAGGCCCTGAAGCCCACCCCCACCCTGACCACCTGGGAAGCAGTAGGTAGGTGATGGGGCAGTGGCAAACAGTATCAGCATCTCTGCCAGCATGGGTCGATGTGACTAACCAGGGCTGATTCTGTTCTCCGCAGCATTATTTCCTATTTTTAAAAAGCCAACACTGTATAGCTGGGGATGGCTAACTGGGCATGTACATTGGGTTACAGATGCTCATTTTGTTTTTTACTTTGAAACTGTTTATTCTCAAGTAAATGTGTTTCGCTTCAGGGCAGTAGAGGCAAACACCATTTCATTCTGATAATCATGGTGCTGATTTTGAGCTTAAAAAGAAAATTTGCACAGCTTAGTGTATTTATCACTTTTGGTAAACAATTGTTTTTTGCTCTAACATTTCAGGAATGTAGTAGCAGTTGTAATGCATGGAATGGGGGTGCAGAGAGAACTGTTAATTGTGTGCTAGTGCACATGGTTGTCTAAAGGGGTCCCTGTGAGACCATTAAGTCCATGATCTAAAATTACCTAGCTGCATTACTGGTTTTAGGAAGCAGTGGAAGCCCTGTCATGCAATTGGATCTTGAAATATGCCACCGGCATGAGATTTATGCAAATAGAATTCCACCAGTATACCAGCGGAGCAGGAGAAAACAAGTCAGAAACATGTGGGACTGGGGAGGAGCACACATATGCCAAATCCTAAAACTCTTCATTTCGTGGCCACACCCACATCACAGTCACAGCACACAACCACCAGTAGATAAGCCCCACATTGGAAGACTAGAATGGCATGCAGCATGTGGCTATCTCTCTCAGGTCTCCTGTTGTGTGCAAACAGCTCACAGAGGAGGAACTCTGGTGAGAGGTAACTATGATGAAAGGGACAACTCTAGATTTTTCTGCCTGTGGCAGAAAAGTTATTTTAGTTCCCAAGACAGAAAATCCCACAAGCACCTCGTCCTGGGAATATAATAATTAAATAACCTTTCATGACACCATTATTAGCTGCATCATTCTGCTAGTGACTAAGCCAGTAGAGAAAGGGCACTTTGTAAAAAGTTAAGACTCCTGAGCATACATGGAAACTTGTGCACATTGCTAACACTTCCCTTTGACCCCTGCTCTGTCTCAGGAATCCAGGTACAGACACCCAATAGCAAGATCTATTCCATCCCCAAAGCAGTTCAATAAAGACTAACTTCTTTTTGGTAGAGAGTGGTAGATCCGAGACAGCTTTCTCCACCCTAGTTTGATCTGGCTTTGGCTAGTCTCAGGATGGGGCTCCAGGTAGGAGGGCAAGGACAGAAGTCTTTTGTCGCTCTGCTCTCAGGTTCCCTGCACTCTATGGAGACAGGCCTCCCAGGTGGGATAGGTGCTGGCCAGCCCTGCCAGGTAGTAGCCCATCAGAGTGGGCCAAATGAGGCTGGTTAGCCCATGCTTGGGCCAGAGCATTGGTCCATGCTGTGCTCCCAATTGTGCCAGGATGTGAGGACCCCTCCCCACTTTCTTAGAGTGACTTCATTCTCTGGATTCAAACCAGGGGCCTCTAGCAGCAGGAGCTTGAAGTGTAGGCTCAAGTCACAGGAGCGCCATCTCTTTTGGCTGTGATATGACCTTTTTTCTGGACATGCAAAAAGTTAATGGGATATGTTGCCCCCTTCGCTCAGTCAGTTTGAACTTCCATCTCCTACCTCCCAAACCCCATACTTTATGGAGTGAGGCACAAGGGCTGGAATGAGGGCATTCTGGCAGTGTTGTGATGTAGTGGTGTGTGCTAGGGGCAGACCCAGATCATTGTGGGCTTACTGGTTCCTTCTGCATCTTTGTTGCATGTGTACATTGTTGCAAGCACTGACCCCAAATGGTGGGCTGTGACAGAATTTCTAGGCGTAGTATGGGTGTGTTGTTTTTCTACTGCTTTGTATTTTCTTTAGTGGTATTTTTCCCCTCCCAGGCTGAGCAGGCATAATTTGGCAGCTATTTCCCCTGGCGTAGTTCAGGACAAGCGTACGGTAAGTTTAGGATTGCTCAGTAAGTTGTTCAAGTTTTATAGCATTTGGCTAGCTTTTTGAAGGCAGTAAAAGAACATGAACGTCTAGTGACAATAAAAATATGAAAAGTTTCTCATTACCAACAATATATGAAGTCTGTGAATACTAGTTAACATTTTCAGTTTGGTGTTTGTTTTTAATTCAAAAAGGCAGTTAAACCTAAGCACACTTAACCAGAAATGAGCACCATGGAAATCCATGGTACTTTGTACTTTCAAGTACAAATTCTTAGTTACCAGGGTGCTAATGTAAATGAAATCCATACTATAGGCCAAATATTGATCTTGTCAATAGATACAGTGTTTTGAGATAAACAATGTCACATTAAAGGTGCTCTTAAATACATTTCATGGTTTACTGTAAATATATACACACACACTCACACAAAACAGGATTTTATACCCAATGAGATTGTTTCTGTTCTCCTTTGTCAACATTATATGCTCTTCCAATATCAATGAGAAGTCTCTTAAACCTAGCATAAATTCCCTGTCACCATCATAGTTAATTCAAGAACTGCACTTCAATTTCATTCTTTATAGTTATGAAAGAATTGTTAAAGTGGTAACATTACTCTCTGTTGTATTTTTGAGCTTTAGATAGCTTACCACAAAAAGGAGTAACCTATGAACAATAATGAAATGCCAGTTTGTTTATGTAAGAATTACATGGTTAAAGAACTAAAGCTATAACATGAGTTGTATTCCATCTGCCATTCCAAATTATGACCCTAGTTCAATCATGGCCAGTTTTTAGAAGCTTGATTTTTCTAAATACTGCAGGATCTCTTTTGGTGAAATAAACCTATTTGGTGCAGGACCTGTTTTAGAGAAATAAAATTATGCAAAGACATTTTTCTTAACATAAATAGATTCTGCATCTGTTCCATATACAAGACATGATCCCAGAATATCTAAACTATTAACAGATAATGTTGGATTTGAAATTAAATTTGTAATCTCCATGCGGTCTTTAGTAGGATCATTGCTTAGCCATGCACTTATTACAGATTGATTAGCTGCACTGTGAGGCAGAAATGTCATGCTTCTCCCACCTGAAAACAAACACAAAAATAAGTTAATGTTTATCTTAAATTCAGAAGTGAGAAGCGCCTATTAAACATGATAGTAGACACTTGTCCGTGTAATAGAAGACATGTGCGAGGTATTCGGCTTGGTTGCAAACATTCAGAAATATCTACATCTCCAGAGCCATTTCAACTGTGGCTGTTGCCATCTCACTTCATGAGGAATTCGTACAACAAGCGTGCGCGCACGCACACACACATACATATCTATATCTATCGCCATATCCTCTATGCACTTGGAAGTTTCCAGCCAAAACAGTATGCGGCGGTACGAGTCTCAATACCAGTTGCTGGTGCTGGGTACATGAGCAGGAGGGTGCCTTTGCACTCATGCTCTGTGGGCTTCCCAGAGGCATGTGGTTTGCCCCTGTGGGGACAGAATGCTGCATTAGATAAGCCTTTGGTCCAGTCCAGGATGGCTATTCTTAGGGACATCCTCCTCCCACAGAAACATAGATGGGAGCAGGGAGTAGGAAGAGGATCAGGCCAGTTTTTGAATTATAAATGTAGACCATACCAAATGTTATTGCTCTATCTGGATTTGGCATGGGGCTGATCACATTAAAAACAAACAAAAAATACCAAGTTAAGAACATTGCAATGTTAGAATTATTCCCTAAAGGTAACTGGATAATGAAATGCAGCCACATCTGAAATGCTCATTGAGTACTTGCTTATCCCAATCCCTCTCCTTTAAATTCACGCCCTCGTCTGCCAACATCATTAGGTACGCTCATTTGGCTACTCAAAATTTGAAGTACATTTTACCTGTATGAAGAAAAGATTTTCTTTCAGACACATCAGTGGAAGCATCCCAGTGCCACAGTGATCCATCCTCTGAACAAGTGAACAGATGATCAGGATTGGAAGGATGAAAGTGCACTTCCCACACTGAACAAAACACATGACAAGCATATTACATAGTATACATATTTAGAATACTTTATTCCAGTGGACAGTTATTAACACTTCAACCTTTGGTTGACATGTCATCAGTGTGCCTCCTTTGTGTCCCCCCTTACAAGCACCTTAGCTCAAATGTCTCTATTTTGTCTGGAAAGGTTAGCTAGCAAGATCTAGCAGGCTAGGACAAAATGCATGTGGACAAGGGAGTTTTTCTATCCTCTATACACTGGCATGAGACCTCTTGGAATTGTTAATGCTAATTTTTCCTCCATTTCCTGATTCCTATCTCCTTTTGTTCACTTGGACACAGTATTCCAGGACCATGCCACTCTTCTGTAAGTCTTTTTCTAAGGCTATACCCGTCTTCAACTCCCTGAACCAAGTGAGTCTTCTTGTCTTGTGGCACCTTAGATTAACCAATTTATTATGGCATAAGCTTTTTGTGGAAACCTCATCAGATTCATCTTCAGTGAGGAGTTTTGCAAGGGCAGACACTCAGCCTGACTAGCTTTTGGAGCTCCTAGCTGGGTGCCCATTCTTACCCTTCTGAAACCCTGGACTCTAGGAGATTCCAGAAGAGATCTTTCTGGCAAAAATGTAGACTGCGCCTCAAATCCAAACTTTCGATGACCTTTCTGCACATCCAATGAACTCTACTCTTGCCATGGCTGAGGAACATTATCTTTCTACCTCTTTTGGATTTACGCGGACATTAAGGATCCCCACCCTGTATTTCAGACAGCGCATAAGGAAACTTATTTATTTATTTATTATACTTATACCCTGCTTTTTTTTCCTGCAAGGAACCCAAGGCGGCTTACATAATCCTCCTCTCCATTTTATCCTCACAACAACCTTGTGAGGTAGGTTAGGCTGAGTCAGTGACTGGTCCAAAATCACCCAGTGATTTTCATGGCCGAGAAGGGACTAGAACCCAGATCTCCCAAGTCCCAGTCCAACACTCTCACCACTACGTCACTTCTCTGCTGCCAGCCTTCTAACTTAACTTCTGGAAAACTGTCTGAATGCTGAAGAATCACCACAGTGCCTCCTTAGCTCATAGTAGCTTCACTTCTCATTCTTCCTGCCCCTCTCTTCTCTAGAACAGCCATTTTGTTATGCTCTCTCAATAAAACTCCTTTTCTGCAAAAGCTCTAATCTCATCTCTGTTGCTCCTGCCGGAATACCTCATAAGAGGGTGCTCTGCCTCCTAAACTATGTCCTTAAATAATGCATGCAGTGTTCTTGTATGTTTTGGGAAAATGCTGGTTTCAGGACCAGCTTTCCAAGACACATCAGCCTGTCCTCTGGCAGAATAAAACCCCAGTTGCACTAGAAAACTGTTTCCCTAGCACATTTGAGGTCAATTTCCCCACTCTTTCATGTCCCTGAAGGGCTTATTCCTTAAACATGGAGAAGTAGTTTCCAGACATGTAGAGAGAGACATGTCTCATGGTAACACCTTCATCAGGGCTTGTTTTTATTGTTGTAAGTTCTCTGAGTTTTGCAATGGGTATTATTATTATTATTAATTTTATTTCTATACAGCCCAATAGCCGAAGCTCTCTGAGTGGTTTACAACAATTAAAAAATGCAATATAAAACACACAATAAAACATTATAGAAAATTTAAAGCCAAATTTAAAATAACAGAAATAGCCAAAACAAGTTAATACAACATGACCAGTAGAAAAGTTAAAAATAACCCACCCCCCACCATGCACTATTTAGAACTGTTAAAAGCCTCAACATAGAGGGCAGTCTTAACCTAGTGCCAAAAGATAGCCGGACGGGCCTTGGTGGAGCTTGTTCCAGAGTTGGGGGGCTACCACAGAAAAGGCCCTCCCCCTTGTTGCCACCCTCCGAGCCTCCCTCGGAGGTGGCAGTCGGAGGAAGGCCCCGGATGTTGAGTGTAGTGTCCAGGTAAATTGTGGTTGGGACAGGCGTTCCGTCAAGTATTGTGGCCCCAAGCCGTGTAGGGCTTTAAAGGTTAAGACCAGCACGTTGAATCGGGCTCGGAAGCATCCAGGCAGCCAGTGCAAGCAGGCCAGAATGGGTGTTATATGTTTGGACCTTCTAGTCCCAGTAATGAGTCTGACCGCTGCATTCTGCACAAGCTGCAGCTTCTGGACAGTCTTCAAGGGCAGCCCCACGTAAAGTGCATTGCAGTAGTCACGCTTAGAGATTACCAGAGCATAGACTACTGAAACCAGGCTATCCCTGTCCAGATAGGGGTGTAGCTGGGCCACCAGCCGGAGTTGGTAGAAGGCACTCCGTGTCACCGAGGCCACTTGAGCCTCAAGTGACAAAAGATGATTCAAGGAGAACCCCCAAGCTACGGACCTGCTCCTTCAAGGGGAGTGCAACCCCATCCAGAACAGGTTGAACACCCTCCATCCGGTCAGAGGAACCACTCACTAACAGCATCTCAGTCTTGTCTGGATTGAGCTTCAGTTTGTTAGCCCTCATCCAGTCCATTGTTGCAGTCAGGCACTGGTGTAGCACATCCACAGCCTCACCTGCTGAAGATGAAAAGGAGAAATAGAGCTGCGTGTCATCAGCGTACTGATGGCAACGCACTCCAAAACTCCGGAAGCCCCCACTTAATGGTTTCATGTATATGTTGCCTGGGGGATAAGACCGACCCCTGTGGAACTCCGTACTGGGGTAAATGCCAAAACGTATGGATAGAGTCCTTCCCACACAAACACAATTCCTGGAATGATCCCGATAAGAGTTTAGAGTCCCATTTCTCCTTTACTGATCAGCATGCAAAGATTGAGTCACACCATAACAGGAACTGGAGATCTGTGTGTGCCTCCCACATGGATGGGGATACAGGAGGTGGGGATACAGGAGGTGGGTACAGACCTCCCAAGTAAATCTCCATGCACATGTGCCAAGAAGAAGAGAAACAGGGCTCTGTTGGGCCCTCTGGGGATCTCTTGAGGCACAGGTGTTGTGCTCCTATGTGGAAGGATCATACCCCTAATTTTTATCATGACATTAAGAAAGACCCAAGAGTTACACATGTTTGTTTAGGTACTTACATTCTGCTTCATGAGCACTTAGCAGAGAAACTGGCATGCTGCCTTGTCTTACATCCCAAATGCTCAACATTCCATCTTGGCTACCTGTAGCTACAATGTGCTGTTGATTGGGATGCCTATCAACACAGTGTAGGGGTACTCTTTCCCCTGTCCTGCGAAGAAAGAGGAAAACACATTTTGAGGGGAAATCAACAAAAACTGTAGACAAAGCACTAATTGAACTGAATGTCATATAGCTGTAATATAGTGTTTGGCTTTAACAGTGCTTATTATCTGAGAGTGAAGTGCTTACAATGAAAATATTTGTGAAGGCTCATTTCCTTGCTGTCTGAAATCCCATATTTTTAGCTGACCAATGGAATTGACAGTCAGGATCTCTGTTGTGCGGAGTCGAGTCACTGCATGTAGTGTACTGCTGTCAGCATTGTCTATGGGAAATTAGAAAAGACATTCACACCAAATGTTTTGTTTTAAAATGTCTTGCTCTTAACAAGCATGATTTGTTACATATCAGAAATGCAATGAGCAAATATATTTTAAGAACAACCATTGTCTAATGGGCAGCTGTACGATTCCCCCAGATCTGTCAAAAAGGAATTACTCCCATAAATGTCTATATACCCGTATAGTTTCCTGCCAAAAAAAAGGAATTTTTAATCCCTTAGAAGTCCCACCTTAAAAACGGAGGTTTCCAGTTTGACAGAGCTGATCTGTCAAAGAGGAATTACCCCCATAAATGGGATCTCTGGGAGTTTTGCATGCTAGCTTCTCCGGAACACTTGAAAAACTGAGGGAACATTTGGGGCACATGATCTCCCCCCCAAAACCTGAAGATCCTGCTATGAAAGGGGTGAACGAGATTCCGCCTTTCACAAGGAAGGATCACTACGGGCTTTGGAAGTATTTGACAAATCAGATCTTGACAGCTATCAAATGCTTGCAGAGGAGAGATTTACGGTACTTACCTGCACCCCAGGGGGGCATGGAACAGGGTGGGTACCTGCTGGACTTTGCCAGCAGGCACCCCTCCTGCCCATTACCCATCCCAGGTTCCCCATTGCCGCTCCCGCGTAACTGTGGTCATCCACAGTTGTGCAAGGACAGCAAAATATTTTTTTTAAGGAGTTCAATAGGGAAGTTTACAATAATATAAGAGCATAAGATGATCCATGCTGGATCAGACCATGGGTCCATCTAGTCCAGCATTCTGTTCACACAGTGGCCAACCAGCTGCCCACGGGATCCCATAAGCAGGACATGAGTGCAACAGTGCTCTCCCATCCATGTTCCCTAGCAACTGGTGTACATAGGCATACTGCCTCTGATATTGGAGGTAGCTTATAGCCAACAGAACTAGTAGCCACTCCTCCATGAATTTGTCCAATCCCCTTTTAAAGCCCTCCAAATTGGTGGCCATCACTACATCTCGTGGAAGTGAATTCCACAGTTTAACTATGTGCTGTATGAAGCAGTACTTCCTGTCCTAAATCTCCCACCAATCAGCTTCATGGGATGACCCCAGGTTCTGGTATTATGAGAGGGAGAAAAATGTCTATCTACTTTCTCCATACCATGCATATGTTGACACAGGTGTTTAGGACTTGAATGCAAGAGTCTTAAATCGCCTACCTACAGTACGTACAGCTTCCTTGTGGTCAACTGTGAACATATTTATCCTGCCATCTTCGCCAACAGTAAAAATTTCAGGGCTGTTGCAGATTACCCCAGTGCACGATGCACTCCCACAGAATGGATCATAGTGATGTGCATTTTCCCATCTCTGGCTTATGGAGAGAGTCTAAATGACAAAAGAAAAAGAATCAAACAGCCAGTCTATGTGAAAAGTGTACTGTCTGAAGTCTAGAAGTGAGGCACACACACCCAAACACACATTCCCAAGTTCAAAACTTTTAAGTTTATTGAATTTTGGCTTTAGAAAAGTAACTGTTTCAGTCCAACGCAACTCACAGGAGTGCTGAAAGAATGCTATGCGAATTGTAAATAAAATTTTACTCCCAAAAATACTATAGAATTGATAATTGTTAATTTTAAAGACTAAAGTTTCAAGAGTCAGATTACAATCTCTGTTGTGTATAAAATTAGTGGTAAGTATTCCTTCCAATCTGCAAGCAGACACATATTCCTGGCTACTGCCTCATCCTCCAAAGAATTATTAAAATGTATGGAGAACCATGCATCAGTGACTTATTCAATTTTCATGGATACATTCATGGCTGTTACATAAATCCTTCTATCACTCAATCTTATGCTGCTTTATATTTATAAAGGCAGGAATCCCATAGGCCAAAATCCCATGACATCTGTGCCATCCCATTTGCTAGATAGCAGCTGTTGTGGGACAGACACCATACCTGTTGTGATATGTATCACTTCACCAGCTGCAGCACATTGTTTACACATGGAAGGGACAGAATGGCGAGGTAAACAGGTTTGTTATGTCTTTCTGGATTCTCGTGTTTTCGCATGGGAAACTAGACTGTGAGAGCAATATGAGCTGGTCACATGGTTTGTATGTTCTGATGACGTGCTAACTTGTTTTTCTGTCTGAAGCCATCTTAGAGAGAAGCTGGACTGCTTTCTCTCTTCTTCTTGGTTCTTCTTGCTAGACTTTGTTACTGCAACAATGTAACGTCTTTGCTGAGGTGGAGTGAAGCTCAACTTACTCCACTGGATGTAATGCTTGCTATGCATTTATACTCTGCACATGGACTGTAACTAGGAAATGTATACTCTGTAGAACTTTACTTGCTAAGTGAATAAACAGGTAGAATTAGACCTGTGGTGTTACAGAGTGTTTCCTGACTCCATGGATTAATCTGCAACGGGGAAGCTGGGCTGGTTAAACTGGCACAACACGCTGCACGCTGCGCGGGGGGAGGTGAGATCTGGAAGATCTGTGTGTGGAATTTCAGGCCTCTGATAGCACACAGACACAGGATTATAAATCTCCCAACTCGCATACTCAGTTCATAGAAGTCCAACAATACCTCCAATGAGAGGTAACAACTTGAGGTAACAATATAAAAATATGGTGTTTTTTACAATATTCGCTCCATAAGACGCACAGACATTTCCCCCTCTTGGGGGTGTGTGTGTCTTATGGAGCGAAAAATACGGTAGCCACTAAAGCCAAGTTGTTTTCTCAGTGGAGTCATCTTAGTCCACAATATTACACATCAGTGCTTTGCATTCACCCTACATGAATAACTAACTCCTTCTAGGAAAATAGGTTGCCAAATATACCTCTTAAGCCATCCTACAGGTTTTGGTTTTGTTTGCATTTAATTTGCAAGGCTGATATCAAGACATACATCATTTGATTTGCTACCGTAACTGTTCAAGGGCAAGGACCAAACCATATTTATTTATTTTAGATTCATATTCTACCTTTTGATCAAATGAGCTCCAAGGCAGCTTATAATAGATTAAAAATACCCCCCACATTCAAAAAAACCAATCAGCTTAGCAGCAGCTCTTGTTTCTCTGGCTAGTGGCAGAGACTGGCCTTTGCTTCTACAGTTCTAGAACTCGCAGTTAGAGCATAACCTTTAACAAAATCCCAGACATCTTTACATCTTTATAAAATAAGTCCTTAAAATGTTTCCTTAACAAAACAAAAACCTTCAGATCAACTTACTGCATCCTCCCCCACCCCGCCACCAAAAAAAAAAGAAAAGAAAAAAGATTTAGGATACACTTCACAAGCCAGATACGCCTTTATAGTAAGTCTCAGCCAGTTTAAATTCAAATATTTGTGGAATACATTATTATTAGTGTAGTAATGAAGTGGTAACTTTTCACTACTTTAATTTGCACTACATTTTGAATTAGGGTACAATCCTGAGCAGAGCCAGTGTGGCATAGTAGTGAGAGTGTTGGACTGGGAGTCAGGAGATCTGGGTTCTAATCCCCGCTCGGCCATGAAACTCACTGGGTGACTTTGGGCCAGTCACTGACTCTCAGCCTAACCTACCACACAGGGTTGTTGTGAGGATAAAATAGAGAGGAGGATTATTATGTAAGCCGCCTTGGGTTCCTTGCAGGAAAAAAGTGGGGTATAAATATAATAAATAAATAAATAAATTTGCTGGCTGGGGGATGCTGGAATTTGTAGGACTTTTTTCTGTCTAAACCTGCATAGGATTGCACCTTTAATAACCTAATCCTGTGTAAGGTCACTCAGAATCAAATTCCTCTATGATCAATGGTAAGTGTACCTTAGAATTGCAGATGTTTGTCAACATTCGTGTATATTCAGCTAACATACATCAACAATGAAGAAGACCTTCACTGCTGCAATTCATTCACAAATCTGAAGAGCTGCTGGGTATAGTAATTCCCAGTAAACATTTCTAATCATGCATAGAGACCAGCTTCCTAGTAAGTGATACACCAAGCTTTTTATCAAGCCTTAGCCAATAAGGATAAGAGCTGATAAGTTCTACAGTATGTATTTTTAAGCTTTCAGAATTTTCAGTTAACGTCTTATGCCTCGTTCATTCTTGAGGCTGAGAGCCCTGAACCACTGGTACAACAGTCAGAGTAGCTGAAAACAAAACCATTTACCTGATTATTTTGATGATGCCGGAATATGGTCACACTTCCAGTGGATGAAGCAGCCACAATTCTCTCCTGATCCAAAAACTAACGGAAAAAACCCTCAAGCATGTTAGTACATGAATCCATTTGAATATTTCATGAACAAATTATGCGAGAGTCCCATGCATAGGTTTTCCAAATTGCAGAAATTAGAAGCTTCTTTCCCATTAGGGTATCTGAAATGCATTGTGGTGGTTCTGCTCCAACTTGGATGGCCTATTCCAGAAGATGGTGCTGGGGTATTATTGCTCTGCTCCAACTTGGATGGCCTATTCCAGAAGATGGTGCTGGGGTATTATTGCTCTGTACCTCAGCAATTATGCTGTGGGGTTCCAGAGGGCTCTTATTTCCCATGCTGTTCAACATCTACATGAAACTGCTGAGGGAGGCTATCCGGATGTGGATTGAGGTGTCACCAATATGCAGATGACACCTAGTTCTATCTCCTTTTCATCAAATCCAGGTGAGACACGATGTTCTGACTCAGTGCCTGAGTACAGTCATGGACTGGATGAGGGCCAATAAACAGACTCAATCCAGACAAGATGGAGGTACTGTTTTGGAGTGGGTTGCACCCCCCTTAAAGTTTGGGGGTGCTCTTGGTCCTAGCATTGTCACTGGAGGCAGAGGTAGTCTCCATGGCATGGGGCACCTTTCATCAGCTTAGGCTCATACACCAACAATGACCCTATCTGGACAGATAGCCTAGTAGCTAAAGTTATCCACATTCTGGTAACCTCTCATTTGGATTACTGCAATGTATTAGTGTGGAGCCGCCTTTGAAAACAGTCCAAAAACTTCAGCTGGTCCAAAACAGGTTAGTAAGATTGCTAACAAGGACTGATCAATATGGTCATATTATGCCACTGCGTTGTGATTTGCACTGGCTTCCAGTCCTTTTCCGGGCCCAATTCAAAGTTCTGGTTTTAACTTATAAAACCCTAAATGGTTTGGGGCCAAGTTATCTGAAGGATTGTCTCCTCCCATATATACCTGCCTGAACCCTAAGATCATATTTAGAGGACCTCCTCCATATGTTCCCACCAAATAAGGAGAGGGCCTTTTCAGTGGTGGCACCCTGGTTTTGGAATACCCTCCCCAGAGAGGCTTGCCTGGCACCTACATTGTGTTTTTATCACTAGGCGAAGACCTTTTTATTTTCCCAAGCCTTTTAGTCCTGCAGGGGTTTTTTTTTTAAAGTCGTCTTGTGTTTTTGATCTTTACAGTGTTTTTTATTCTGTTTTTTACTTCAGTTTCATTCTGTTTTCAACTTAGAGCAATCCTATGGTTCCTGGAGAGCATCCCAGGGACCATAGTATTTTTCTGATTCCCCCTCCTGAAGCCATAGACAGTGCTATGACTTTGGGAGGGGGACTTTTAAAGATCTGATCTCTCCCCCTGCCCCCTTGCAAAGAACCACAGCGCCTGCTTTCCAAGGTTACAAAAGTGGCCTTGGATGACCTTGTAGAGGTCAAAAAGAGGGTATTCCGGTGGGCAGGGAGGGGAGAGGTCAGGATATGAAAAATCCTATGGCCTCCCCAGCCCCAGCCCTCCTCTAGGAGGGCTCAGAGGCCTGTCTGGAGGAAAACTTATAAAAAGGATAGGCGAAAATCACCTCCGTCGCTCCTCCGCTCTTGCTAGCAGCAACCCGGCAGGGCACTGGATCCTTCTAATGGTGGCTACCAGGAGGAGGGCCTTTTCTGCTGTGGCACCCTGGTGGAATGAGCTCCCAAAGAGGCTCGCCTGGCGCCTACATTGTACTCTTTCCGGCGCCAGGTTTAGACCTTTCTATTCTCCCAGGCATTTTAATCACCTTAATCATTTTAATCTTGTAGTTGTTTTTAACTCTGTAATTGTAACTGCTGCTGCTAGCTCTGCTGTTTGTTTTTAATCTGTGGTTTTAATTTTATATTTATTTTATATTGTATTTTATGGTTTTAACTGTTGTAAACCGCTTAAAGAGCTTCGGCTATTGGGCGGTATAAAAATGTAATAAATAAATAAATAAATAAATAATGGGCCTTGCGTTCTCTTAAAAGCCATTTTTGTAGCACTTTTACCTGCATATCCATAACATCACCACTGTGCTGGATATCACATAGCAGATGTGGTTCTCCATGGCATTCTCCATTTGGGTCCAAGCCTCCAACAGACCAAATAGAAATCTTATTTTCCTAAGATTACAAGAAATACAAACTCTTGCACTAGGATAAAGAAACCGCACTTGCATAGAAACCTGTTAATCACTATCAACATGAACTAGCCATAGCTTCATTTTGAAATGCCAAGCCAGAAGTCTACAAAAACGTTTAAACAAAGTTACCATACCACAATCAATAAATCCACATACATGTTGGTATACTATAGAATTCTACGTCTTGCATGCACCCCAAAGGTGATAAAGAATATAAACATGGAACTGCTGGATTTGTTCTTTCATGTAAAGGGTACCTATTTAATTGTCAGTAGACAATTTTGGGAGAATCTTCTATGGAAGCTTTCAGAGATCATGTAATCCACTGGGATAACTGTAGTGACAGAGCAAAAAGAGAGAAAGCTTCTATTAAGCTACTTTTCCAAAGCAGAGCTAAATACAAATTACCGGTATGCATCCATTACTTCTGGTCATCCACCCACCACTCCCTATTCTCTGGATGGTGTGTTTTGTTTTATTTTGAATTTAGTTCTGTTTTTATTCAATCAGTCCCCAAAGGCTCAGGGTGGGTAACAGTTATACAAACAAAAGCACAGAAAAACACCACTTTAAATGGAAATTGCTACACAGGCTCTCTTACTACCACTCTGAAATAGAAAGGTTTAGTACCTCCCACCCCAGCCTGAAAATATTGGGACTGAAATTCCCACGGACCACGAAGTGAAAGGAGTTCAACTGTGGGCCAGTCACCGAAAACGTACGTGTATAAACTAAAATAAAACAAGCAGGTGGTGCACCATCGTTTCCAAGACATGTTATGATGAGAGAACAGGCGACCCTTTGTGTGGCGGGGAAGGCTAGAAAGGTTATCCGGGTAGAAACGAAGGAGGGGCGACGCAGCCAAGCAAGTATACGTGTTACCTCGTTGTCCCACGAACCGGTGGCGAACGCCTCGGGAGGCTGCAAGGCAGTAGCAGGTACGGGGCGCCAGCGGGTTTTGCTGACTTTCTGGGAGACGTACGTGGCCGCTACGTCCTCCATGCCTGACGAGGGAAAACCTGCTCCCGCCGTAACCACCCTATCTCCCCCTCCGTTTTCAAACGCACCCTTTTGATTGGCTGACGCGCGTCACGGGAGACGGCAAACTAAGGAGGACAAAAGCCTGTAACACTACGGCTGCGCTCAAAACGGTGCTGGTTTACCATAGAGCTTATTGCGAGTTCTTTTAGCAGGGCGGGCTCTACCTTTGCATTTTCCCTTCCTTCGTTTCCCAAAAGCTACAGTGATAGGGAATGTTGAGGCGGAATGTGACAGAACTCCATACATGTCTTCGTTGTATCCAGGGAGTGGTGATGTACTTCGCATCCGCACATCTCGTGACACGTCACTATTTAGCACCTTACTAACCTTTCCATGAGTAGCCGGTTAAGACGTATCTCACTATTCTTAGCCATCGTCCCGTTCTGCCCTAAGGCTGCAATCCTAAACCCACTTACCTGAAAGTAAGACCAATTGGACAGGCTGGACTTACTTCTAAGAAAATATGCTGGCTCAGCTTGTCTGAGCGTGGAAAGCTAAGCAGGGTCAAGCCTGGTTGTTACTTGGATGGGAGACCCCTCCTCTAGTTTCCTGCATTGAGCAGGGGGTTGGACTCGATAGCCTTGTAGGCTCCTTCCAACTCTATCTATGAATCTATACATGGGATTGCACTGCATGGTCCAATCCTAAACACATTTACTAGGGGGTGAGCCCCGCTGAACTAAAAAATAAATCACGTTATTGTGAAAGCCTCACTTTTAGCAGCACACTTACACTAGTGGTAGGATTTGTATCCTGAAAGGCAGCATATCATAATTGTAATAAAGTAATTTCAATAACTCACAGATAACCTTGCCACAAGGAGGATCTCTTATCAATGGGGTAGTGGAGCCAGGGTCACAGGAAGGCAGTGCCAGAATCTTTTTATTAGCAGGGATACTGATGTCATTGCTAGCCCCTGTTGCCCAGACTTCCCTGTTCTCTCTGAGCTTAGCTACAATCCTCACAGTAGCTAGGGGGAAATGAATTTTCCTAGCTGCAATATATTGTTCCCTGGTGTAATACAAAGTATTTTGGGGTGGCTTGGTCTGCAATGGGCAATTAACATGAGATCTACAAAAGACCTGCTCCTGTGGAGGTAAAACTGCTAGAACTGGTTTGTTGATATGGATCAACATGCCTGCCTGAATTTTTGAACTCTCCTTGAGGGTGGGGCTATGGGGACTGTCATGATGAGTGCCTGCAATTCAAAATTGACCACTAAAACACTGTTCTCTATGCTTCTTTTTGCTGTTTGAAATATGTAGCAGGGTGTGGAAAATATAGCCTTGTTAGTGTTACCCACTTTTTTCTTTTTTAAAGAGGGTATACAAGCACCCACACAGTTGAGTGACACTGCTGAGAAAGATGTACAGTACAAAATACCTTCTTTAAAGTCACAAAAGGGAATGGACACAAAGGAGAATAATTTTCCCACTTTGTCTTCAGTTGAATCCCTTTCTGAGCATGGACTGATGTAATCCATGGGGTCAATTCGGCCCCCACTCGAAAATATTTCTGTACCCCTGCACTAGTGCAAGTTGTGCAACCATAACCACAAATTATCCACACAGCATTCACAACTGCATGCTAGCTCACAGGAGGGTGGGACACACACACACACACACACACACACACACACACAATGCTAACATGAAAAAAAATATTACAGATTGAGTACTGGGGGAATGCAGTAGTCCCACAACAAAAGTGCCACCCTGAGAAAGAATGTCTGTATGCCCTGCAAAATGAGTTGCAAATGCAATTGTGCATTCACTGCCTGGGGAAAAAATGACAGAGTCTTGTGGCACCTTAAAGACGAACAAATTTATTTATTCTGGCATAAGCTTTTGTGGGCACTATCCACTTCGTCAGATTGCACAGTGTCCACAAAGCGTAAACCAGAATAAAAACCTTTGTTACGTCTTCAAGGTGCCACAAGACACTTCATTGCTTTTGCTGCAACAGACTAACACGGCTACGCCCCTGGAAATTGGGGATCCGGTAGTTCGATAAATTTCCTAAATTCATTTCAAGACACTGGCGCTGTTTCTAAGGGCTTGGGGGGGGGGCATATATCCCGGGGTGGTGTAGGGTGGGGTTGAGCACGCACCAGACACAGCGGCTGTTCGGCTGGCTGGCGTAGCAGCTACATATCCCAGTCCCGCCGTAAAGTGCACCTCCTTGGTGCAGTTACAGGGTTACATCCAATGTTATTCCTATTTAGAGTAGACCCATTGAAATGGATGGTACTTAAGTTAGACTAACATTGGATACAACCGACAGGATGGGAAGTGTACGTGTCTACTGGTGTATCTCCATACTGTTCTGTTGTGCTTCTTCCCTGCCAGCGAACCTCAGGACTTTGTAACGCGTTCCCAGTAAACTTTAGCTGCTCTGCCTGTAGAACCTACCCAGAACTACCCTGCAAATGTGCCTTCCTCACATTGTAGCATGTCACGGTTATATATAGACAGAAACTAGAGTCAGTCACATGTTTCCGTTTAAAGGCGCAGGCAGCTGCCCCCAATCTCAGGCACCCTCTGGCCTCATCCTCCTCTGCCACCCCAAGAACTCAGCCTCCCACCCCGCCCGTCATTTGGCCACCGAGCGGTTCTCTCCACCCCTCACCCAACCCAGTCCTTTCTGCCGTGCGCCGCGCCTGCGCTCACCGGCGGCCGCGGTTGCCCAGCGGCCGCCGTTCAGAATGTCGAGCGCGCGGGGGGGCGGGGGAGCGGTCCCTCCCTCCGGCGGACGCGCGTCGGCGGCAGCGGCAGCTGCTGCTGCTGCGGGAGGGCAGGAGGAGGCGGCGCCTGTGTCGGCGCTGGAGGTTGTGTCCTTCCTGGGGAAACTACTGTGCGCAGTCGCGGCGCTGAAGGCGGCTCTCTACCTGCTCCACAGAGTCTGTCTAGCGATGGCCTGGAAGTCAGGAGGCGCCAGTCACGCCGAGCTCATCCACAACCTCCGCAGTGAGTGTGTGTGAGCGCCGGGGCCGGTGGAGAAGGAAGGGGGTGGGAGGGGGAGGAGGCAGAAGGAGGGGCCAGGGCGCGTGCTGTCCATTCAGGTTACTTACACACACACACCACACACACACGCGCGCGCCCGTCGCTAGGGAGTGGCCGTTAGTTGTAGGGTCGGCCGGGCCAGGCCCTCAGCGTCGAGCGCTGCGGTGGGAAGAAGCTAACTGTCACTGGGCGACCGCTCGAGAGCGAAGGGGTGGAGGGGGAGGAGGAGGAGGAGGAGGACTTCATCTACAAGGAAGCGCAAGCGCGCGCGCACGGGTTCGTTGGGGGGGGGGGGAGAGGAGGGAGCCGTCATTGCGGCCGCGGGTGTGTCTCTTTTGCTGCATAGAGAGCTTCTTTGAAGGCGACGACCGCCGCTTCTACTAGACAGGGGCAGGGTGGGTCCCTCGGCTGTTCACGAAGCTTTGCTGCTGGGCCCCGCCGCGGTAGTAGCCGCAGCTGCAGCCTCCCTCCGAAGCAGCTGCCTGCAGCCCAGTTGGGGCTTTTTCACCCTGCGTCGGAAGAGGGGGGAAGGGAAGGCGGATAAACGGCTGACCCTCAGCTGTGTGAGCGCCTTTTCCTCAGATCTGCCTAGAAATCTTACACGTGCACGTGCCACAAGGCTACGCAGTTGTCGTTTCCCGACCACGGACACACACCACTACTGCGTGGCTTACAAAAGTTGAGCGAATGCCGGATTTTAAGCCCAAATTTAAGATTCTAGTCCATGTGGTTGCAAAGGAGGGGAATTTTTTTTTTAATGCCCTTGGAGAGTGTGGCAGCTGTTCTCCCTTCACTCTCTCACCAGCTCATCATTATGCAACTATCTAGTCCCTTGGGGTGATTCTCATCACTTTTGTTATTATGGTGATCTTTGTTTGCCTGGGGGCCACCACCCATGCTAATGTCTACTGGAAACAAATGTGTAGCTGCTGTGGAAGTCCTATAATGTGAGAGCTCGATGGAATGGGTAATAATGATATAGTTTGTTTGACTGAGTCTGTGAACTTGCATATTGTACCAGGCTTCTTTTAGAGCAGCCTTCCCCAACCTGATGCTCTCCAGATACTTTGGATTCCAGCTCCCATCAGCCCCATTCAGCATAGCAAATGGCCAGGAATGCTGGGAGTTGTAGGCCAAAACATCAGGAGGGCATCAGGTTGGGGAAGGCGGTAGAGACCCATTGTATTTTTTGCTGTGCATCTTTGTCAATCAAAGGATCTTGTTTGTTTCTAAAACTTGAAGATCATCTCCAAACTTTGTTTGGAATAACTAGAGTTGATTCAATAAAAGTTATGATTTTTTGTTTTTGATTTATTGCTTATGAAAGCACTAAGGGCTATCATTAATTTATGTGGGATTGTACAAACGTCAACAGGATAAATGAGCTTCAGATTTCAAAGGAGCAGCCAGGTAAGAATCTTGAGCTTCCATTCTTGGTTCATAAGGTGTTCTGCACAGATAAAGGAGAACCTAGCAGGAAAAGATGTATCATTTATAGGCCTAAGGGGGAAAAATCAGTTGCAGCAGCTCCTGTTAGCAAAGCTAGTGCTTTCATCTTACCACTAAGCTGTAGCTTTAGCATCCTTTTCGTCTTGTTTGTGAAGATACAGGAATGGCTAGAAATGTATACAAGCAATTTTAAGAGGGGTGTGAAGAATGATAGATGGTCTTTGTGGACTTTTTGTTTTATATTACATTCTTTTAATATCTGTTGCATGCCAATCATATGCAGTTAGGTTGCAAGCCCATTGAAATCACAGGACTGCATCCTTAAGATGTTTTGGGGGAAGTTTTAGTATGTATCAGTATCACTGAGACTTGGTGGCATAAGACTCATAGTTGGAATATAGCCATAGAAGGATATACCTTGTTCAAAAGAAATAGACCCAACAGGAAGGGAGAAGTGGCATTGTATATAAGGAATGTATACACCTGTATGGAAATTCATGATTCTGAGAATGGAAGCCCTGTTGAAAGCATTTGGCTAAAGACAGAGGGAGGGAGAAACAAGAGTGATATTGTTGTGGCAGTTTACTGCAGACTGCAGAGCTAGCTGGAAGACATGGATGCTGCTTTCTTAGAATAGATGACAAAACTTCCACTTAGGTAAGCAATAGCAGTAATGGGGGATTTCAGCTATACTGAAATCTGCTGGAAGATTACCTTTGCAAAGAATAGAACTTCCAATAAGTTTTTTACTTGTCCTGCTGACAACTTCATCTTACAGATGATGAAAGAAGATACAATACAAGGGGATCTGCTGTTCTGGACTTAATCCTGACCAACAGAAAGAAATGGTAGATGAAATGGCAGGAAACTTAGGGGAAAGCGACCGTGTAATCTTGGAATTCATGATAGAGAGGGCTGTGAAAACTGAGCTTAGTCGAACACATACCGTGGACTGTAGGAAAGCCAATTTCAAAAAGCACAGGGAGAAGTTGGGTGGGATCAAATGGCTAGAAATACTGAAGAAAAACAAGTTCAAGAGGGATGGAAGATACTGGAATTCTGAAGGCACAATCACAAAGTATGCCCATGAGAAGGAGAAATGGGGGACATTTAAAGAAGTTTGTGTGGCTCCACAGGGAGTTCTCTGAATTGAAACTCAAAAGGGTCATGTATAGGAGATGGACGGAGGGACATATTACCAAGGAGTACAATAGAGTTGCCCGAACCTGTAAGGATGGTGTCAGGAAGGCGAAGGCCCAGAATGAGCTGATGTAGGTTGGATTCTCTAGGCTTTATATAACTTAAAAGGCTGCACTGTTCTATTTCTTGCTGCAGCTAAGAACAAGTATAATAGCTAAACTTGCATTACACATCTTCTGTTCTGCACTCCCAGTCCTTCCTGGATTTGTACCTTCAGTGTGCTGTGTGCTTTGCTGCCTCTGCCAAAGCAGAATTTAGGAAATGTGCCACATAACCATAGCAAAAAAGGGTTAGTCCAGAAGCTGAGTCAGTCACAGGCCAAGGTACCAGCTGAGGAATTTGTCCAAAAGAGGTTGGAACAGGGAATGTAAGGGAATAGCAAAGAGAAAGGAATCTGGAGGACTGGGAGGAAGGGAGACTCAAATAGGCAAGACTAGAATTGGTCCATCCAAAACCCCAAGTTTGATCTAGAAGCATTTATACCTGGGCCAGCTGAGGAAGAATAAATGGGGTTACCTGGAATGGGATGGTTGAAGGGTGTGGGCTGGGGGGAAAATATTGCTCCTTTCTCTGCAGCCACAGATGAGAGCAAGGGAGGCAGGCAAAGACCACCTCAAAGCTTACTCTAACTGGACCACGCCTCCCCCAGCCATCTGCCACTAGCTGTCCTATGGAAAATACCCTTATGACTTCTTACTTTTTTGATAGGGGTTGTTGTGAGTTTATTAATGAAAGTTGATGTTACTTTTAAGCTGCCTTGGCGGGATTGTATGCTGAAAGGCGGGTTCAGCTCCTGACTGATCCTGACAATGGGTTTTAAAATTAGTTTGGGGTTATATGAATCTCTTGACTTCTATATTTTACTGATAAACTAATGCGGAAATAATGAATATGGTTGCTGCAGGCTGAATTTTCAAGTGGCATGATTATACAGATTTCATTTATATAAAAATGCCCTCCTCCTCCCTATAGTGGCTTATGTTCAAACTACATTTTATATGGATAATATATAGAGATCAAAGTTTACAATTTAGCATTACATGTAGTGCATAATGCATTGTGGAATTTCTAAAAACTGCACTTTCAATATAATATTACTGTAGAATAACGTCACCTTGAATTTTGACTAAGAATTTCCTTTGTTTCAGAAAATGGAATAATCAAATCAGATAAAGTATTTGAAGTAATGCTTGCAACAGACCGTAGCCATTATGCAAAATGCAACCCATATATGGATTCTCCTCAATCAATAGGTATGAGAATATGTATCCAACATCTTTAATTATGTAAAAGCTTTATTTTCCTGAAGACTTCGAGCTTGTTCACTGTAATATGGTACGCTTCTGCACAGAATGCAAAAATATATTCATGGGAGTGGAAAAGTACAGCTCAAATTATTTGGGTTGGAGCATCTTCCCTATAAGGAAAAGGCTAATGTTGGAGGCTTTTTAGTTTAGAAAGAAGACTGCTAAGGGGGAGGTATATGATAGAAATTTCTAAAAGTATTAATATAGTGGAGAGTGTGGATAGAGAGATTTCTCTCTCCCATAGCACTAGAACTCAGTCACCCAATAAAATTAGCTGGCAAGTAAATTCAGAGCAGACACACAGAAGTATATCACACAACAGATAATTTGTTGAATTTATTGCCACCAGATGTGGTGATGGCCACTAGTTTAGATAGCTTTTTTAAAAAGGATAAATTTATGGAAGAAAAACCTATAATTGACTCTTAGCTGTGATTACTAAATGGAGCCTCTTTGCTCTTGGCAATATATCTCTGAAAGTCAGGTGTTAGGGATATACATCGGAGCAGGTTATTGCCTTCATGTCCTACTTGTAGGCTTCCAAGGAGCTTCTTGCCATCCACTGTTGGAAACAAGATGCTGGACTATAAGGATTTTTGGTCTGATCTAGCAGGGCTCTTAGGTTTTTTAATGAATGTATAGTGAGGAGGAGAAGCTTCTGACTTGATTTCAAGTGCACTAGAGGAGTGGGACTCGGCCACTACCATCCATACCCATGTAATCTCAAGGACTGACTATTGTACTTTTACATGTGGCCCCTTGAGAAACTTCGGCTAGTGCAGTATTCTGTGGGCTATCTTCTTACTTGGGGTGTACCTAGTTACATAGAGAGCTTGTTTTGAGAACTGCACAACTGCCCATCAGCATCTGAACACAATTCAAGGTGGTTCTGTTCACATATAAATCATGTTTTTTTTAGTTAACAGATTAATAGACCTTTCATCATTTAGATTTCCAAGCTGCTTACAATCTCAGCGGTGGGCTTCTATCCTAAAACAGAGGAACAAACCCCCTTGCTATGCCTTATATTTACTCAAGTTCTAGTTGTTTTTTTACCTTGGCAGAGGGGCAAAGAGCAGCCCCCTCCCCAGACCAAATTCAGGAGCAGAATGATGACTGGGGCAGGGCAACGTCTGCCACACTGTTTTCCCCATAGACAGCTGACTTTATGGGCTTGGCCCTGCATCCTTCAGGGAATGCCTTTCCCCATATGAGCCCTCCTGCCACTGAGGTCTGTGATGGAGTACCCACTACAAATTTTGTTGTTCTGTCTTAAATCAATGAGAGCGTGAATTAGGGCTTTCTCTCACGGGTCCCCAAGTTTATGGAATTACTTCCCTAGAGAAGATTGCCAGAGCGAAATTCTATTGTTATATAGGAAGTCACAATGTTTTTGATCATAAAGCATCAGTTGTTAGATGATGCTATCATGAATTTTTATGGATTTGTGCTTTTTACTATTATCTATTGATTTTTCCCTGGATAGGTATAATAGAAATTTTATACTACATACAATTATGCAAACACAGTCTACAGGGATTTTCCATACTAATGGAATATGACCTCTACTTTACATTTCTTGTTTGATCATGCCCATTTTAGAGCCCTCTTAATTCTAGTTTTCAGATGCTTAAGGTGCCATTTCTAATTGTTTCTATAAATATTTTTTGAAATTTAGAATTCTTTTGAACTGTTTCTTTTAACCCACTAATTGGGTCTAATGGGAAAGCAATTATGTGGAGAGAAAAGCTGTTTTAGTTTGCGTGAACTAGCCCTCAGACTGTGTATTTCCTACATGGAAACATGTGTGAAGCAGCCCTGAAATTAGAGTTTTAAAAAGCTTGCTTAAATATTGTTAACAGTTCGTACTTTCCTAGCATTCACATTTAACAGTGGTAGATTGCATGTTTAAAAAACCATCAGTACCTTAACGCTATAAGTAAACATGGTTTACTTTTGGTTTTATATCATTGCAAAATGCTAATGCATACCCTAGGACATTAAATATTTGTCCCTTTCTGGAAAAGCTGAAGTCTCTTCTGCCTTTGTGATCTCAAATTTCTGCTAGACTGCATCCTAGGCCAAATGAATCATCACCATTCTGCAGCTTGGCAGTTGTCCGGACTGTCTCTGGTTATCTGCTCCTGAGCACACATTCTTCACCATAAACTTAAGTGCTAGAATTTATTTTAAGCAGCATAGATTCTTGGAGGGGTGTGTGTATTATTGAGCTCTTTGGTTGTGAGAATCTACAGTGCTTCAGGTATGTTCTCATACTGAACATGTGAGGAGAAGATTTGTGATAACATGTGGGTTTTCAGCAAGAGCTTTGTCTCCACAGCAATTCCTTTGTACCTGGAAGAGGCCATTCTGAAAAACTGTATAACAGATAATTAAAAGAGAAGAATGGCAACAATTAAATGTGAACAGCACTTTTAGACATTATAGCTCTTTAGGCTTGATTTCTGTCTCTCTCTCACACACACACACACACATATAATATGCTAGCAAAATGTGCTCGTGTTCAAATGTTTGATAACTGAAATATGTTACTCAGACAATTTTTTCCCCTTTTTTCCCTTGCCTAACAGGATTTCAAGCAACTATCAGTGCTCCACATATGGTAGGTATTAGGTTTATATACTGAATGCCAGCCTTCTTTGACAACTAATCTAGCTTTTCTCCATATAGGATTCTTTAGTATTGGAGATGTGGACATTGTCATTGTACAAATTGCAGGATTTCAGGAGACCAAAGAAACCTGTATTTCCACTGCAGGAAACTCTGCTATACACAGGGAAGTCTTGTTAGTGTTTGCATTTTAGTGCAAGGTAGAGAAACCTAGTTTGTTGAAGAGTTGGGGTGCTTCTACACCAGCATTTTTCCCTGCTGTTGACACCATTTGCTCACTCATTTATTCCAGAGAATATACATTATGTTCCTTCTAATCCATCATAATTCTGTATTTTCACCATCTTCCTCTCATTTTTCCCCCCAAGTGCTACTTTATTGTGGTTAAAACAACAAAGGGGGCTTCCAGACTTGGCTTTTATTGTGCAATTGTCCTGCCTCATTCACAGAATTGTACAGGGGTCCAGACAACATCTTCCACTTTCAACCATCCTGTGTTTTCCCATAGCTTCTTTAGTCTTTTTTCTTTCCACAGAAAATCCATTAAGGAGGAAAAGATGCAATAACTTCACAGTGACTGTGTTCACACGACACGACAACCCACCATGGGCAGTCAGCCATGGTGGGTTGTCATGTCATCCAAACCCAGCACAGTTTCCGCAGGCTGGATTAATTTTAACTAAAAAGCCACGCTGAGGACCTATGGCTTGTTGTAGGGTTGTTCATTGCCATGGTGGATTGTCGTGTCATCCGAACCCAGGAGAGCAATTTTATCATGAGTTGCCTGGATCAGCTACAGAGCCACTTGGCAAGAACAGCAAAAAACCCTGTGCCGTTGTTCACAATCTCTCTAGTGCAGCCTCCAGCCTCCCTCGCCAATGACTGCCCCTCCACTGATGCTAAAATGGCACTTTGAAAGTACTGTCACTCGTTTGCCACCTTAAAAAAAAAAAGTCACTGCCCCAAAATTGTGCAGATAGGGTCGTAATTTTTAATTTAAAAAATTGTTGGTCTTTCGCAAATGTGCAAGAGCGCACTTACAGTTGTCTGATATGTGTAGTCTTTCTTAGTCAATTTCCTTGTATGTTTCAGATTTCAAAGGGAGGGGAAAGCGGAGTAGGTAACATACAAGGAAATTGACAAGACGAGACTGTATAGGCTAATTTGCACACAGTTGCAAAGAACTGGGGGGGGGGGAGAAATAATAGTAACAGAAAGGAGGGACCCAGTAGCGCAATTCAGAAGCACTAAAAATAAGGGGGAAAGGCAGATGGAGTATGTGCACCAAAAGGGCGGGGGGTGACAATATTTCCTCCTCGGCAAAGTAATCCTTTCACTTTTAAATGTTGAACAGACACTTCTCAGTGCCCTTCACTTTTTCAACACTTCTCTGAGTCTCCAGCTACTCCAGAAATGGGAGTTATTAACGCCACTGTCTTTTCGGAACAGTTACTGCAGGTGCGCAAATTTCCCCTCTATTAACTTTCTAGTCCTTAAATTTGCACAAATTTCCCCTCCATTTACTTCTTAGTCGTTAAATTCGTGCAAATAGTCCCAACAGTTTTTTAAAAAGCCACACCCTTAGAGAGTTGCTGAATGGGATGGAGCAAATGGGGCGCACCAGCAGTACTTACACCCTCCCACCTTAACAGGCCCCCATTCACTCCAGCACATGCAGCGCCTTCTAAGGTGTGTTCTTTTTTAACTGCCAGGAAAATTTGCACACATCCACTGAAGCGCAATAATTGCTCCGACGAGAAGCTGTGAAAGGGTGGGGAGCCAATATCTCCCCTTTCTGGACTTCCTGGAGACTCAGGGAAGTGTTGAATTGGGAGGAGGACACTGACAAGTGTCAGTTCAGCACTTAAAAGCAAGAGGATTACATTGCAAAGTGGGAGATATTGTGCCCCCCCACACTTTGGTGCACTTACTGCTCTCGCATTCCCCCCCTTTTTTGGTGCTTCTCAGCTACGTGAATGGGTTCCTCCTCTCCCTTCATATCGTTTCCCCCCCAGTCCTTGTCAACTGTGTGCAAATTAGCCTATCTGTAGTCTTGCCTTGTCAATATTTATTTATTTATTCATTTTCTATACCGCCCAATAACCGAAGCTCTCGGAGTGGTGTACAACAATCAATTAAAAACAACAATAAAATACAGTTAAAAATATAAACAATAAAAACATTATAAAAATTTAAAACCAGTTAGGTAACATCAATGTCCTTGTATGTTACCGACTCCTCTTTGGTGCCCCCATTGATAGCTGCAACATAGAAGGACATTGATGAGGCAATGTTAACAAGCAGAGACTAGATAATTCATAATTTATGGGAAAAGGGCTAGTATAATGCTCAACAAAAGCCTTTTTGTTATCTTCAAAGTGCCAGTGACTTAATTTGAAAGTCTCTTAATCAAGTGGGACCTGCAACCTTGTATTGCAGTGTATCCCCACTCCAATAGGAGTGCTCCTTTTCAGAGCTTCAGACTGCTTGGAACAGGAGCCCTGTAGTACTGTTCAGGACTCTTGGGGGGCAGGAGTTTCAGGAGTGGGGAAGAAGTAAATGAGATCTTCCCCTGCTGTGCCATATAGTGCTAGAAAGCTGCCAGCCTCAAACCTGAGCGTTTTATATCTAAGAGGGAGGGAATGCAACTTTGGAGAACTGAAAGAGGGAAAATATACCCTTTCCCCTCTTCTCCTTCTGAAACATCCCTGTATAGTACATAGAGATGGGAGTTTTTTTAAACCTCAAGTTGCACATCCCCCCCCCCCCCAATTCACTTACTATACTGTACTATACTGTATTTTTACAGTATTTATACTTACTATAAATTCTTGGAGGTTTGAGAAGGTCAATTCTCTCTCTCTTCCTCTACCCTCTGTTTTCCATTGGGTTTTCAACATTCCATGTGTCAGTTGTTCTCACAGTTGCTGTGATAGACTCACAGTCTGCCTGACTTAAGGTTCCTTTAGACTAGTAGCAGGCAGCTTGTGGCCCTTCCAATGTTTTGGCCTACGACTCCAATCAGCCCTGAGCAGCATAGCCAATGGTGAAGGATGACTGGAGTTGTGGCCATCCAGATGTTTTGGCCTACAAGTTACCCACTCCTGCTTTAGACCCTATTTTTCCCTCTGTAAACTCAACTGCTGTCAGCATTCTGTAAGCTTATAGGTTCTTGTCAGATAACTTTTAGAGGGCTAAAAAAAATATTTTTTTCAATTGACACATGTCTCTGTACCCAGAGCATGATCCCCTAAACTGATGTAGGGAGCAGAGAGCCCTGATTCAGATTTGGTAGATAAGGTTTATTTTACTAATGCATTTAGTTACTGACAATTGAAAACCTGAGTTTTTTGTGTGTGACTTGAAACTTTAAAGTATGGAATTGTTTGAGGTTTCCAACTGCTTGCTTGAGTTTAAACACTTGATTCTCATGGTGTTATTTGAATAAATTATATAGCTTGAAGTCTTCAGAAAAGAAAACTTAAGACTGAGTCAAATCAAAAGTAAAATACTAACATCTTCTCCTTTTTTCTTTTGGTCAGCATGCATATGCTCTAGAACTCCTATATGAACAGTTACATGAAGGAGCCAAAGCCCTTGATGTAGGATCTGGAAGTGGTATTCTTACTGCATGCTTTGCACGGATGGTGAGACAATGATTTTTTAATTTATCAATTTTTTAGTCAACTGTATTAATTACAAAATGTTTAATGTTTTTCATGTCTGTACAAGATAATTGCAAGGGCTTTGTTTAAACAAAATTCTGATATTATTTTATACTCTTGAAAAGGAAATATCACTGTGTGAGGGCACTTGTCTAGTGTATTGCAGAGAGTATCACATGTATGACAGTCTGCCTGTTCATCTCCTGTGGCCATAGTCTTCATACTCAGAGTCCACATTTAACCTCAACTGGCAATATGGGACCCACTCTTTTTTTTTTTTTAATCATAGCCCAATATTTCTCCTTTTCTCTATCTGTCTTTCTTTATCTTCTCCCTACTCCACTTGTAAGTCAGTAAATATTGCCAAGGGCCATCTAGTTCAGCATTCTGTCCCCAAATAGAAGCCAGCTAGTGTCTACTTCCCATCTTTCCTTAAAAAAACAAAAACCTAAACTGGCATGCTACTCGTATAATCCTCCTTTGTGTGTGTGTAGGGTGGGGAGGGGGGCCTCCCCGTACTAATACCGTACAGGTTACATTGTATGGCATTTCCAAAGCTGATAGAAATGATAAATTAAAACAGAAACAAAGTTCTGTGCCTGACAAAATAAGCAGCTGTTCATACACTTCATAGCAAAACTGCTAACATGTGCCACTGGTTTGAATTCTTAAGACATTCATATGTACTAAGCATGTTAATTAAAATATTTGTATGAAAACATGATACTGGAAAATATTTTATCAGTATGGGCAAGAGAAACACAAAAGTGTTTATGGCAAAAATCTTAATATGATAGAAGCAGCCTAAGTGTCAAACAGGTTCCGAGGCATAGCAGGTATGCTGAAACTGAGTTGGACATGTATAAGGGAAATGGATAGGCAGATGGTAGGAGCTGCCATATTAGGCTTTATCTGTCTTCTGTAACTTTTGCTAATAACTTGCTAATAAAAGTACAGTTAAGGAACTGAATACATATGTAATATATACAGCACCCAAACAGAAACCTGGTTTATTGTTTTAGGTTGGCTCCAAAGGACAAGTTGTAGGAATTGATCATATCAAAGAGTTAGTAGATGACTCAATAAATAATGTCAAAAAGGATGACCCTCTATTGCTGTCTTCAGAAAGAGTGAAACTGATTAGTAAGTACTGGAGTATATTAACAATAAAATTAGATATAAGAATATGCTTGCTCGATGCAGATTTTTAATTCTTTCATGGTACCTTTTCTGTAGTAAGGTTTATACCCAACTCACAATAACTACCAATAACTCTCCATTTCACTGTAACTTAATATGCTTAGATTTGCCATACTTTACATGCCACTGTACTCAGTGACCAGCTCATAGGATCTGGTGTAAGGATTGTAATGATGCTCTATGTGAGACTGCCTTTGAAGACAGTTTGGAAGCTGCAGTTTGTACAATATGATATGATATAGTGGTCAGATTGATAGCAGGGACCAGAAGGTCTGAACATATAGTATCGATTCTGGTCAGATTGATAGCAGGGACCAGAAGGTCTGAACATATAGTATCGATTCTGGCCCGCTTACACTGGCTGCCTGTACGTTTCTGAGCACAATTGAGCACAAGTGGTCAGATTGATAGCAGGGACCAGAAGGTCTGAACATATAGTATCGATTCTGGTCAGATTGATAGCAGGGATCAGAAGGTCTGAACATATAGTATTGATTCTGGCCTGCTTACACTGGCTGCCTGTACGTTTCTGAGCACAATTCAAGGTGCTGGTTTTAACCTATAAAGCCTTACGCAGCTTGGGACTGCGGTAACTGAAGGAGCATCTCTTCCGATATGAACCTACATGTATGCTACACTCATCATCTGAGGCCCTCCTTCAAGTGCCTCCTCCTAGGGAGACTTGGAGGATGGTAACAAGGGTGGTGGCCCCCTGATTCTGGAATGCTCTCTGAAGTGAGGCCTGCCTGGTGCCCATGATTTGCCGCCGTGACATGTGAACCAGGTCAATGAGTCTCACCCAACAGATCCTGAAGTTAAAACAGCCACCACCTGCTTGAGCACCTTGCTAATGAAGGGAATATTGGCAAACAACCAACAATTAAGATTTTTCAGGCCCTTGGAAGGTTTTCCAGGAGCTGTCCCACAACTGTCTCTTTAAGGGCATCTGGGGCCACTCCTTTTTGCAAGGTGAAAATTAACACCTACTAGATCCAGCTAGTCAATCCTTCCATGCTTGGTGTTATGAGCCCAATGGCAGAGCATACAGGTAGTCAGCCATACTTGCCTTGAATCTTGTTCGCATCATCTTAAGATAGAACATTGGCTACATTCAGTGTAGCCCCCTCTCTGCTGAGCTTCCGCCGCTCACTAAAAACATGGCTGTTCAGGCAGGAATATGGGGTGGGCTAAGATTTTAAAATTTTATACTGTTTTCAATGTATTTTATTCTGTATTTTATCGTGTTGTACATCGCCCAGAGTGGCCGGTTTGCCGGCCAGATGGGCGATCCATAAATGCAACAAATAAAAATAAATGTGCTTCTTTTTAGGTCTAGTTCTTTTGAACCCAGCTCATTCATTCCCAGTAGAAATTTAGGATGCTAATTTTAGCTACCTTTGAAGTTTCAATTTCAGCTATTTTTATGCAATCCACATAAACGTACAACAGTTTAGTTAGAATTTCAACAATGAATTCAGTGCTTTGAATAAACTTACTATAATATTTTAAAGTCAGCTATTCCTTGTTCTTTTTTTCTTTCAGTGGGGGATGGGAGAATGGGATATCCAGATGAAGCTCCATATGATGCTATTCATGTAGGAGCTGCTGCACCAGTTGTGCCACAAGCAGTAAGTAATTTATATTTCTATGTAGTATATATCTTTTGCTGGCAAGCTGCTTAAACCTTTTTTAAATTATAGATTCTTATTAACTGAAACATTGCAACTATAGAATTACTTGATTTGGTATACTAAACTTAATAAGTGATGTTGCTGGCTTTTGGATTTGGGAGTTATGGTGGTTTAGAAATAAAAAGCTTTTTACAGTACAAGCTCATCAAATCCTTTTGAATTTTGGCTAGGCTCATAAATAAGGTAGAGCTATTCCAGCTTATCCCCTCCCATTTCTCATTTTCCTGTTTCCCGAACTTATCACCAATGATGGGATGGGAGTGGAGAAAAGGAGGACTCTTTCTCTGGCTTGGTTAGGCCTGAAAGCCCTTCCCTTCAGGATGTTCCTAGCACAAAGATCTCAGAACTATAGTTTCCCGGGGTTTCCAGGTCCTTGTATATTGCATGGCTGTTTTGTCCATTGTACAAGGTAAGGATCTTAGATGTACATTTGCTGTGAATAATTAACATTTTTAAAAAATTTATAGCTTATAGATCAATTAAAGCCTGGTGGAAGATTAATATTACCTGTTGGCCCTGCTGGAGGAAACCAGATGCTGGAACAGTATGATAAGCTAGAAGATGGCAGTGTCAAAATGAAGCCTCTGATGGGAGTGATATATGTGCCTTTAACAGATAAGGAGAAGCAGTGGTCCAGGTGGAAGTGATTTTCTGTTCGACTTCTTCTACACACTTACATATACAAGGTGAAAGGATCTTGATTCTTAAGAGGGTAGCTTTGCTCTCATTGCTTTCTGCTTGACTATACTACCAGAAGCAACCCTTTGCATTGTTACATCACCGCACATGAATTTTTGAGTGTGTCACAGTAAATGCTGAAAAAACACCATTGCATGGATTGCACTTTATTTCATTGTAATTTATGGCTTCTTGAAGTTCTGTAGTGTTAACTAAAACTATAACCTCCATTTTGAGACTATAGTATTCCCTAAATATAAAGGTTTTATTGCTATCTTAGGTTAGATTTTAGTAGGCATGTATGATATGGAAGGTGAAATACCTCTGCAAAGCAGACTGTGTTTCACCTCACTATTTGGTTTAATCAGTCACTACTGTAGGAGTTCTGGAAAAAGAAGTGTATTTCCTGGTTATCAAAAATGAAACATTGTGTAGAAACATTTTAGAGGAAGCATCATAATTACTGATTTATTAAAATCTTAACTGTCCAGGTTTAAGACAAGTACATTACGCTCAATCAAAAGCAGCCTGGGACAAATTCTTTGTATTTGCAATTTTCTAAATATTTGGTATTGGACGCGTTATAAAATTTGTCATACTTTCTTCATGTTGACAGGCTGTTTTCCTGTTCAGCAAGCCACCAGATCACAGCAATTCTGAATGACTAATTTTTGGACTTGTCAAAGTTTGTGGCTGCTCGGTAGTTCAGGACAGACATAACCGATTAGCCTGCACTAAAATCATGCCAGTTGTTAAGCATGCAAATGAGCAACCCAGCAGTCCAACTTTGCTTCTTGGATAGAAATGCTTATGTATTGGCTTCATTGACAAGACAGCACACATGCACAATAAACTCTACAAATGTTTAGCAATCTAACTTTGAAATTTAGCATTTGCAAATAGATTTAGATTTCTAACATTTAAAGTGGTAGAAATGTCTTTGCAAAACTTGCAAATTAATTTTGTTCACTTGCTTTCTACTGAAGGCCCACTTTATTTTGGGAGTAGCATTGAGCTACCATGTACAATGCAAACAATCTTATGAATGAATTACAGCCTACCAAAAATTGGCCCAGAAAGCTGTTTAAGATTCAGAGACCTAAATTCTGCTGGAAAAGTTATAATACTTTTTGTGATGTTATTACATAAAACTATATTAATTTCTTATTGAAAGGTGCATGGCCTTTGCCCCATGTTCTCAAAGGAGATTCAGTGCAGACTCTTAACTTACTATCTGTTGAAAAAAATAGCACTCACCTAGCTGCCTTTGGTAAGTTAACAGTTGCCTCTAGCTGAGTGTATACTTCCCCATTGCCACTATGATTGTTTCTATGCTGGTAGTAGGGAAGATAACTTTGTACACAGCTGTTGCAGGCACTGTGTGTGCCTCTTCGCCTTAAAAAACTACTGACAACAGACATGTGGTCCTTTCATTCTCTATTCTGTGGAGATTGTATGTCTGATTATATCCTCATGGCTGGTACTGGGCAGTAATAGGCACCTTGGAAATGTCCTACTATGATTTGGGACAGTAACTAAAGATGATGGCTATAGCATGGGGAGAGAAGAGTGGGGAGAGATAACACTGCTGGAGTAGTTACTTGAGAGGCTAATCTTGTGTATGTTCTCTGATCTCTATACGGACAAAATGATTACCTTTTTAAAATTATTGTTATATACTTAAGAAAACAGTGGACTGAGGAAATATATATACTATATCATATAATAGAGAGATCTTATTTTCATTAAAAACTCATTATTGAGCTAAATTCTTTTCAGCCTAGGTAAGGGTCTGTCCATTATTTGAAGACCAATTGAAGGGCCCAAGACAAAATGTCAGTCTGGAAATATTTCTAGATATTCACAGTGACAAATTTTAATAGCCAACTGAAGATGGTTAAATCTATTGCTTAAAGGATTTAGAAACATCAGAGCAGCAGGAAGAAGATCCAGTTTACAAAAAAGTTAGCTTGCACTCCTGGGAAAACAAGCTAACAGCCAGTGTAGTGAAGAAAATGGGACAGCTGTAATGCAGAAAGAAAGTATATGACTATTTCCTGGGTAAGCTGGTCAGTAGGTTTTATACCTACATTTCAGTGAATCTCCAGTATTATTCTTCATGCCTGTAGGGGTCAAGCTATGTCTAGCTGTTTGCACACTGAACACTTTGCCATGAGAGAAGGTACATGTGGGCTAATTCGCATGACCACTTTCTCTTCCCATGCCATAATTCAGTCTTCACCAACCTGGTGCCCTCCAGATGTTTGGACTACAACTCCCAACAGCCCCAGCCAGCATGGTCCATGGTAAAGAATGCTTAGAGCTGTAGTCCAAAACATCTGGAGGGCACCAGGTTGGGGAAGGCTGTCATAATTTCTGCAACATTTTTGATGATACATAGGTATCATCACAGGGTGATTGAAAAAATCAGCCCATGTAAACATCAGTCATCAAAATACTAATATTTCAGAATGAGTTCACAAACTAAACTGTACCTGTTTATCAGACCATAATGTAAAATTTAAACATTTTAATTGAGGCAAAACAATTGTAATTATGAGGAATCATGAGAATTTTTTATGGGAACCATGATAAATTTTATGCTTGTGTTTTTCAGTTTCTAAAAAAGGAATAACACGTTGGTTGCACAAAGTTTCTAATGTATACACAAAGAGTAGTAAAGGTGCTTAAGCTACAAAAATGCAAGCCTCCAGAAGACCATAAACATAAGACACAATCCCACCTCAATAGTCCTTGCTGCTGCTACTTTGCCATACATTACATCCCCGTTCATTATGTTGCTTTTTCTCTGATAACATCTTCCCTGGCCCTTCTTGTACTTCTCTCCTCCTCTAATTACTTTCCCTTTTGCCTTTGAGTCTGGCCTGTAATTTCCACATATCCCACAATTTGGGACTTTCTCTTCATGATCTCCATAGCTGTTCCTCTAATCTGGGAGTGGGCAATTTGTGGTCCTCCAGATGTTTTGGCCTACAATTCCCATGATCACTCATCATTTGCTATGCTGGTTAGGACTGATAGGAGTTCTAGGCCAAAACATCTTGGAGAGCCACAAGTTGTCCACCCATTCTAATCTCTCTTGGTGGGTTGGTTGTTCACAGAACTGCCCATGGTGCACCCGACAGATGATCGGGCTCACCATGGGTTGTCCCCCCACTCCTTCCCCCTTGGTCCTCCAGGAGGCATCCCAGGGGAATTGGCAGCCAAAGCTGCCTTGTCTCCTCTCCCCACTGCGATCATGAGCCCTTTTTCGCTCACAGCGGTTCCCCTCCCTCCCCCCCCTCAGAGATCACTTTTCGCAATCACCTTGTTGACAGCCAGTGACAGCCCTCCAAAGTGCCCAAAGAGCACATTGGAGGGTCTGTCACTGGTTCACTACCCTTTTAAAAAAATATTAAGAGGTGTCTGCTGTCAAAGTGCACCAGGCACCAACCATGGACATTGATCCAGAGAAGGCTGCAATTTTTGCAGCCTTCTTTGCGCCCATTTCTTACTTTGCTTTCTAGATGCTTGGGAAGGTGGAAAAGTGCAAGCCACCCCTTTTAGAGGAACACAGAGCTCTGACAGCTTTCAAAACTCAGGCTTCCTTTTAAAACTGGGTTTTGGACAGGGTGACCCAGGTTTTTTTTTAAAGGGACATATACATACCTATATGTTCTGTGAACCAACCCACCATTGGTTATTCCCAGTGTGGGTTAGCGTGATGTGCAAAGCTGCCCATAGTCTGGATCCAGCCCATTGGGACTTACCTCTGAGAAGATACGTATATGATTGCACTGTAACTTTTATATCTTGTTTGAAACTTTGAATGTTGCAAAGCTGGCTTAAGATTAGTCCCACATAGGGGATACTAAGGCTAATTCCATACATGAATTCAGTAAAGAAGCCAATGGCATGGAAGGTGGATTGTGTGGAATCTGAAAACAAATATAAACACCTGCACACCATCTGTGTGCTATCTTGCCTTACATTTATTACACCTACAAGTATTGAAGATTTGCCTGATGGGTACCCAGTCATAGTCTAATCTGTCTGATTGCTGAATGAAAGTGTCACTAATTATTTTAGAACATATTAATAGTACTTTCAATGAAAAATTGCTTAATATTCCTTATTGATTGGATTTTAAGCCGCCCTACCCCTATGACTAATTGCTTTACAGGGTGTTATGAACTTAATGCTTTTTTGTAATTGTTCTATAATAAAGTTTCAGAATGAAGCACAATTCATTTCTTAACCAGCCAAAACTTTGTGTTTCTTGTGTACAGTTGTTATATATACTTCAGTGTAATTGTCTATGCATAGCCCAATTGCTTCAGTGGGACTACAGTCTTTGTGGCCTTCATATTTCAGCAGAAGTTTCAGTTGTGGGTTATAACTCTTAAGTGCAATGTACTTAGAAGGTGGCGTGTGTGTGTGTGTGTGTGTGTGTGTGTGTGTGAGTGAGTGACACTGCCAACTGTAGATAGCATTTTAACAAAGTAATAGGCATTTCTACTGCTTCATGTGTTGGCAATGTTATCAGCAGACCATCTGAAGAACTCCCTAAAAATTGGCATGTTACTAATGTACAAAATCTTCAGGCATGCCTGCACCGTGTTTTGAGGGGGGCAGGGTGGGGTTCCAGTGTGTGAGTTCTGTTCATTTGATCCTCTCAAACCATAGACCAGGGGTGAGAAACTTGTGGCCCTCCAGGTGTTTTGCTCTACAGTTCCCATCATCCCTCACTAGTGACTATGCTGACTATGCTGATGAGAATTGTAGGTCAAAACATCTGGAAGACCACAATTGCCCTCCCTTGTCATAGAGCATTGAAGTGCAGCATGTGTTGCTTCCTTTGGTTATGGGCTTGGCAGATAGTGATAATTCAACTGGTTGAGTAGACGTGACAAGGAAGCACAATTCGACTATCACGCAGTAACCTTTTCAGGTACTATTTGTCACTTTTCCAGTTTTCCACTTCAATGCAGATATGCTTTTCAGAGTTCAGTTATGTATGCTGCCATTCTGTGCTAGAATGCTACAAATGTAAGTGCTTTTGGATATGGATATTTTGAGGTTTGTAGGCATATTCTGTGTGCTGGTTGGTTCAGTGGGCTGATTTATTATGTTATGCATTGGAGCCTAGAATTATATGGGAATTTTGAACTGTTGAACTGATATCCTAAAGGTACTTCATTAATGTAAATGCAGCAGTTCTATTATATTTGCTTTTACTGGGACTACACATTACAAAGGTATTTGAATACCGTGGATGTTTGATGGTAATTGCTATTAACTATTAAGAGAAGCTACATGCATCTATTTCAGTCTGAATTTTTGTCCTTGGTTTCAAACCTGTCACTGATACAGATAATATTTAATCCTGGACTAATACATTAAAATCTGGCAAATCTGCAAAATCTCCAGTCTGCAAAACTAGCAGTAGTTTATCATTTGTAGTGGACTGTAATTGGCCAGCTGCATTAAAGTCCTGCCATTCTTTCTGTTTTGTGGATAGTAAGCTACAGCTGAGGCAAAGTGACTTTTCAAAGACACTTGGTGAGTCTGCAACTTGAACTGAAATCCTTGGTTCTGAGTCCACCATTTTATTTGGAGCCAAATTAGTGAAAATTTGCCCCTGACAGCCCATCTTGTCTTCTCAAAACACAAATGGGGGGGGGGGGGCGTTAGAAGGTAATGAAAAGCATCAGGGCGTGGGGTTGCTTAACCCTTGCTTGCTTGCTGCTTTTCTTCTCCAAATCAAGTCCTGGCTGTGCCCTTCTCCCCACAAGGGTTTCCACACATTTTATGTATAGTTTGGGCCACAGTGGCCTCCACTTGTATAGACAGTACAAGCTTCACTAGAGGGACATCCTGTTACCGACACTATAAAGGCTAATTGTGAATTCAGGTTTCACATTTTGCAGCCTTTCGTGCAGGTACCAAGAGTGATTGGACCATAATCACAAATGAATCTCTGCAGTAGATGATCTACAGAGAGCTAAGGCATTCACTACTTCAGATAAAAAGGTAGCCATGTAACTTTTAAGTTAATAGCATTATGACTGACATTTCATTGCAACACATGAAGTAATGGATAGGATTCATCTTTCATTGAAGAACCATATTTTGCTCTGGTTTATGTGGCACTGTTAATTTGATGCTGACCCTCCTTTTTGAAAATTCTTAATTTTACTGCAGTATCTGAGAATGAGTACATTTAAAGAGTACCGTAAATGTTGAGACTTGACTTGTAATTGTTGTTTTCTTTTTTCAGGGATGAAATGTAAAAGCTATGTCATCTGACCCAAATATAGTGTTAACAGTGGACTGCTCATCTCCAGTTCTTCGAAGCTTTTTCAAAACCAACAGCATTGCAGCGTGTTTTGGACTTTGTTACACTGTTATCAGCATGGAAAAGTGTGGTATTTTTTATTTTGTAGAGGTTTAAGGCAAGTTTGATAATGAACTGATGGAAAGTTTAAATTTGGGCAAATGTTTCTTTTCAACATGCCCTTATTTTCACCTGTTTAAGGAAGTGAAATAAGCCTGCAGAAATGAAATAATCTGCAATTTGTTACCTTTTATTTGGGATTGGGAAACTTTTTGAACACTTATTTCAGCTCCAGTGTTCGTCCATCAAACTGCTTATATCTGCACTTTCTGACACTACATGCACACTATAAGGTTCTTTGTGTTCAGCTGTCTTCTAGATGCTACTAAAATGAGATGAAGTTCTTCAAAGCTATCAATGTGGTGTCATAGACTAGCATGTAGTATATACAATCAGCTGCTTTCTTCCCTTTTAAAGATCAGACATCATGTATATAAACTTCAAGACATCAGAAGTTACAGCTCTTGTTGTACACGCTGCTGTTCAGGATAGACATAACGGACATAGTTCTCCCTCTCTCTCTCTCTCTCTCTCTCTCTCTCTCTCTCTCTCTCTCTCCCCCCCCTCTCTCTCTCTCCCTCTCTCTTTCTCACACACTCACACACACACACACACACACACACACACACCTACCTTTCCTTGTAGAATAACGTAGAGGTTAATAGTTGAATATTATTTCTAGCTGACTTGCAAACTTGATGTACCTGAACTAAATATAACAAATACTGTGTAAGCTATGTCCTAATCATTGAACAGTTTATGCAGTGCTGCTTTGCCAAATAAAATTAAAAACAAAAAGGTGTTGCAAATACTGTTTTGAATTGGGTTCTTGGGTAGTTGAGCAGTTACTGAAAATAAGTAAGACTTGTACAGGTAACTCGTTTTCAAAAATGTGGAAGTGCTCATCTTCTAGTAGAAACACATTTCCAATTTCCCCTGTTGCACTTATCACTGATAAACCAGTTTCAGAGTTTCTGTGGTGTCTCAAGAGGCATCTGCTAAAATTCCGAAAACCCTCCCCATAACAGAAAAATGATTTGTATTATCTGGAAAAGAAGCTGCTGTTCTATTTTCTGTTGTAACAGGTGTTTGTTTTGTGTGCAGCTGGCACCTATTGGATAGTATCCATGACATGGGTGATTAACTGAGTCCCTCCCTGCTTTCCCCCATCCTCCAACCATGCCTGTATAGTTCTCGAACTCTTTCTCAAGAACTTGTTTTAGTTGAATACACAGCAAAAGCTTACCCACTCTGTCATACGAGTACAAGAGCAACTCATATGGGTTTAAATAAAACAAAAGTAGTGCAAGGCTACCCCTTCCCTGCAGCAATAAGCTTCCATTTAAAATCTTTTTCTTTTGATGTGTGTGTGTGTGTGTGTATTGCAGAATGTGCATTTCCACCAAATGCAGGCATTTATAATGCTACTATTAACACCATGCTGCTAATTTGGAAGTCACTCATATTTTATTGCCTTGGAAAAAATTATCTGGTGACTAGAATAACTTATCTGGGAGAAGCAGGAATGTTTGTTTTGCTACTGTCCTGGCCAGGCAGCTGGGAAGGATGCTCTGGCCTGAGACTTGCTTAATTAAAAGCTGAGTCTACTACCTTTGGGTGCCTCCAGACAGAGGGTTCCTAGCGCTAATGATCAAAAGGCATTGTGCCGCTATTCCATCTTTTTTTTCCTCACCAGATTTCCCCCCCTGGTAAGAATAAAAAGAAAAAGCAGTGGGAAAACACCAAAGGGCCACAAACGGAAGACTAGATCATCTGGACCTCCCACATCTGTGAATGTGGCAGTGCAATTGTGCATTAAGAGCCTCATTTGTAAGCTTTATTCTAATAGAGGAAATCAAGGATATCTTGATGGTTTTTATAAAATGTGAGGTAAAAAACTGTCATTGAGGGATGGGGCATAGTTCCCAAAGATTTGAGCATTACAGAAGCATATTTTGAATATGAAGAAGCATTGTCTGTCCTGTGTTCTTATGCAGTTGAGGATAAAGTTATTTGCTGTTGCCAGACAGAAATACTTTAAAGGCAAATAAAACACTAGGCTCTTTCTTAGATAATACAAATCATTATGCAAATACAGAGTCCTATGGATTAATATTGTGGCATTATTGTGTCTCCAAGACTGCTGTTCATGTGTTGGTGTTTTAATAAATGCTCAACCTTCACTTGTAACATACACTATGCAGTATGCATTAGTACAGGCAGTCCCTGGGTTAAGAACGTCCAACTTACGGACAACTCGTACTTACGAACGGACTTCTGGGTTCCCCGGCTCTATGTCATTTACGTAGAGTATAGCATAGTATGCGCAATTTACGTAAATGCCGTATACTACACTATACTGTTCCGATGTACGTACAAATGCGACTTAAAGACATTCTTAAGCATGGAACTCGTTCGTAACCTGGGGACTGCCTGTAATAGAAGGGTAAGAACTCTTCCAAGTATGAATGGGCAGAAGGGGGATGCAATCAGTTCATGTAGCTTTCCTCAACACTTGTAGCTGTTCAAACACATGCTGTAAATGCAAATAGAAAAGTCCTTAATTTTAGGCACAACCTGTCACAATTATCTGTTTCAGACCTACTTGAGCTCATTTTCAAAGGTATTAATTGACATTGGGGGTGGGGGAGGTGTTCCATAAGAGGCATGGAATGTGTAATGGCTCTTTTATTTCCTTTTCTAATATTTCAAAAATGCTGATGCTGCAAAAGACAGCCTGCCTAGAAAGAGACTGCGACCTGACAGGAGGAAACAGAACATGAATAGTATTGAAATGGAAAACAGTTGAGGGAAAAAGCAGGAATTGGGGTGAGATCTTAAACACAGATCAATGTTTTGCATTGCTTCTTAAAAGTTTGGGGCAACAATAGAAAAAATTAACCCTTCATGGCGCATTTGATGAAGTGGATGTGTCCATGAAAGCTTATATCAGAATAAATTAGGTAGTCTTTAAGGTGCCATAAGACTTTTCATTGTTTTTGCTACAGTTATCCCCAACCATGTTAGCCTTTCTAAGCTAGGTTCTTATCTCTAGTTAAGCAAATAGGGATAGGCCATGGACAATACAAGAGATGGCAGCTCCTGGAGATTTTGACTCCATCCCCTCCTATCTACCTTTTTATTGATTTAGCTCCGTAGATCAAACTCAGTGGCTTGGGGCAGGTAACATAGTCATAAAACCAGTTAAGTAATTAAGCTCTCATCATAATGTAGCCACCAGAAATCAATTTGAATACAACTATCTTACAACTGGTCTTCACACATCCTGCCCCCCAAGTAAGTTTCCCAAGATCAACATACACCTGCTCAAAACACAGCATGTCACCCTAGACAGCTTTCCAAGTGCCTCTTTAGCATGCAGAGACCCAGAGGGCTTAAAGAAGAACTCCAGAACTCCCTGGGAGCCGATGAAGAGGCGTGGGGTGAATCCTTCAAATCCTCCTTGCAGGGTGGGGAAGAAGGGAAGCCAGATCATTGAGGGGAGATTACTACACAAAATAATTCATTCAGCGATCACACACACTCACCATAGCCACCACTCTGGGCTGATGTGCATGATTGAAGAGCCCACCTTGGCTTATTTAAGCAACAGTGGGCTGTGGCACGTGTGGGTGGCCATTTTGAATACTCAACACCTGACTGCATCTCGTCGTCGTGGAACCCACAGTCTGGCAGTATATTCAGCTTCAACATTTGTTGGAGTTTATCTATGGCCCATCAGTGATTAGCGCTTCGGTGCCTCCTACACTGTTGGAGGAATTAATTGGTTCCTTACAGAAAGCTAAGCCCACAATAGCTGTCTATAAAAGTCTTCTGGAATGTAGTAAAGTAGATGTTCAGAAGGTCAGAGATGAATGAAATAAGGAATTCAAATACTCTATATATTTTAATCAATGGAAAGTTGCCTTAGCTTCCATATGTACAATTTCTGTAGATTTAAAATTGGGATTGATTCAACAAAAATTCATATCTCAAGCTGACTAGCTCTGCCAGATGCTGGTGATATAGTGAGGACAATGACTCATTGAGGCATATGATGTGGGCATGTTCTGTAGTGGCTTCTTTTTGGTTGGAAGTCCTTGCTCGTATAAATTTTGTTCTTGAAAAATCTGTGATAATAGTGGATGTGCATGCACTTTTAAACTACATCCCAGTGATGTGGGGATTAACAGATGGACAGAAAAAGTGGATACTGAGAGCCTTTACAGTTGCAGAGACCCCTATACTCTAAGCTTGGAAGGAAAAACACCCACCTATCACTCAATGGACTGAAGGGAAGACCTTACTTCTCTTGCTACGCTTGAGCATATCTCTTACAACTGTCAAAGTCATATGGATGCTTGTTCACATATATGAACTGTTTATACTAATGTATATATTTGAAATGGAAATGTTAATTTTTTCTTTTGTTTTCATTTCCCCTATAGTTAATGATGACTGTATATTCATCTGTTTCATTTATGTATGTATGTATTTATTATATTTATGAATCGCCCATCTGGCCAGACATGATCCAGCCACTCTAAGCGATGTACAGTCCAATAAAACACAAGGGGGGGGGGAACACACACACACACACACACAGTATAAAACACAATTAAAAACAGTACAAAACTTAAAAATCCTAACCCACCCCATATTCCCGCCTGAAAAGCCACATTTTTAATGCCCAGCGGAAGCTAATCAAGGAAGGGGCATGGCGGAGGTCACTGGGGAGAGAGTTCCATAAATTGGGGGCTGCCACAGAAAAGGCCCTCCTCCTAGTCCCCACCAGCCTGGTTTCTCTGGCTGATGGGACAGGGAGAAGGCCATCCGTGGCAGATCTTGTTGAATGGCCTACTTGATGTTGCTGGAGGTGCTCCTTGAGATAAACTGGACCGGAGCCGTACAGGGTTTTAAAGGTCAACATTCAACACCTTGAATTCGGCTCGACAAACAACTGGTAGCCAGTGCAACTCTTTGAGCACTGGAGTGATGTGATCATGCCGGCGGCAGCCTTTAACCAGGCGAGCTGCTGCATTCTGTACCAGCTGCAACTTCCGAACCATCTTCCAGGGTAACCCCACGTAGAGCGCATTACAGTAGTCTAGGCGAGAGGAGACCAAGGCATGAACCATTGATGGGAGCAGATGATTAGGACATGACATGCTTCCTCCCCTGTGCCCTTTTTGGGTGGGGTTGTGTGTTGTTACCATTGTATTTCAAATAAAAAGATTATAAAAGAACGAACAAACCATGGTCTGTTGGTTGGTTATGCAAGGGTTGTTTAACCCTCACACAACCCCCACCACCTGGGTTCACATGGCACAAGCCACCAACAGGCACTGAATATGCAGATCCTGCCCGGCACATACCACAACCCACTGTGGCTTAAACAAGCCATGGTGAGCTGCTTTGATCATGTGAATGAGGTCATACAGAACCCATCTCCTCTTTATTAAGTCTTTGAAACTAATTTGCATAGTTCTTGTCATAATGAAAACAAGTATTGTGCAGGATGTTAAGAATAAAATAGGTTTATTTCTTATTTTACATAATCAGATTGGTACTCTGGCAATTTGGGAGTCTGTAGTAGGATTCAAAGTTGCAAGTTCATTAAAATAAGAGAGACATACCAAATAGCTGCATGCCTGTTCTGCGTTGATTTGTACCTGGGCCCTTTGATTGTAACACATTTACACAGTAGGATAAAGAGGAGAGTCCTCATACAATAACTGATACATAGATTACACACTTCACTGTATAACACTTCTTACAATTCAGTCATACATTTAATTTTGACAAGTGGATGAGCTTTTAATTAGAACTTTATAATTTTAATTGAAGCTTTATAACTTTGCTGTGAGGGTCGAATTAGCAAGATTCTTAAAAACTTCATGGAAGTAGATAGTATTGTATCAATATTAAATGGAAAGCTCACTGTCCATTGCAGCAATAGTTGCTGAAATTAAGACCTGGACTACATTTGTAGCAGAGTCCTGCAGTGTTAGAATGGATGGTAACACAGACTGCAGGTGGGGATCACATTTTAAATGTTCTTCAGTGTAGAAGTTTGTTTTTTTAATGTTTCCTGCAATTAGAAAACTAACATAGCAGAGGGCAGACTCAGCTACAATCTTTCTCCCTGCTGTACTACTTGTTTTTTAATTCATGGGGATTTTTTTGTGTATGGGAACATTTAGAAAAATGGTGTATTCTCCCTCTGCTGTACAGTCCACACTTAGCACTTTGGGATTCTACTACCACATTCTGCTGCCTGTATAGACCAGGCCTAATCTTTCACCTTAATGAAACTCAGCACTTCAGTGGGCTGGTTTGTAAATAGCCACGTGCCTCTGAAAAGTAAGAAGTACCTCCAGCCAAGTAGGCAGACAGGCAAATAGTACACTGGCTACGAGTGGTTTCTTTTGTTTGTTGTTTTGAAGCTGTTGGTGCTACAAATTAGTAACAGATATGGGTGGGAAAGTACAACAGTAAAAATGTTGTGGACTAGTAACTTTTGTGGACTAGTTTGAGAGACTGGGTAAACCGTGTTGCTAATTCTGACTTAGTCACACTACAGGTATCCTTTTTGCAATGTTCTAAAAAAATGTAGGGATAGGAATGCAAAAGGTGGAATAGCTCTGAACTTGGAGGAAAGAGCCATAAGTCTGAGATGACACACATCTGTCACTGATAATAGGTAAGTCCAAAGTAATCTATTAAATACTTATTTTAGACAGCATGATGGAATTGTCACACCTTATTTCAAAGATACACAGAAAGAAGTTTTAAAAGCATAAGAGATTATCGTAGTATCATCCTCATCTACAGGAAAGTAAAGATGAAAAGAGGGAGTAATGAAGATTACCAGTGTGTGAGTTCTGATTGCACAGCTTTCCCACAGACAGTCCCAGTAAGTAGTGTGTTTACAGCAGTGTTCTCCAACCTTGGGTCCCCAGATGTTTTTGGCCTACAACTCCCAGCATGCCCCAGCCAGCGTAGTTGGCTGGGGCATGCTGGGAGTTGTAGGCCAAAAACATCTGGGGACCAAGGTAGGAGAACACTGGTTTACAGTTTGCAGTGGAGCAGAGACTGACAGCACTGAGAAGGGCAAAACGAGAGGCTGACAGGCATCGTACCTGCAGTGCCACATAACCACACCAGTGTGCCTCATTTCTAATTCACTTTAATGCTGGGTCACTTGCAGGTGTACAATGTTTGACTTTGGCATATGGGGGGGGGATGTAAGTTGAAGCAAGAGGTCAAAGTCTAAATATTCTGCTGAGTCTACAAATTGTAAGTTCCTACAGATGGAAATATGCTTCTATTTGAGCCCATCCTGAACTTATTGTAGTACAATGTAATTTAAAAACACTGATTCAGATTAGTAATAAAATATCCTTTATGTAAAAGGAATGTAATTTCTCACTCACGGTCTGATCCTGTAAGCCAATACACCAGCAAATAATATGCTTAGGATCTGGTGTGACCCCATCACAGGGGCATCATGAACTAATCTCAGGGTATCACACTAGTGCAGCAATGTGGATCAGCCGCCCACAGCCAGCAACAGTATTCTAAGTGGTGCTGTGTAACACTGCACAAAGCTATTTCACAAAGCAGAACTGGGTGCAGATGGGCTTGCAAAGAGAGGACAAGTCTAGAAGCAAGTAATTTACATGGAATTCTAAAGGCATTTCAGCTACCATAGAGCAAGCTCTAGTGGCATTACCCTGCACACCTGAGATATGGCAGTAAGGTGTTTCTGTGAGATTGCAACAGATGCGCAACACAGTAAGATGGAACCTGCCTTATTGCCAAGCATAGGATATTCCTAGAGCTCTGGCAGAGGAAGCCATTCTGTATGCCAGTGCAACTATACACATCTACTCTACCACAGACCTTAAAAGAATCTTCTAGAATGTGGTTGCTGCTTTTTCTCTTTGAAACATGAGTTTTTACTTTAAAAAAAAATGTGTTAAGATGCAAGAGGCACACTTTTGAGGGAAAGCTTGAGAGAAGGGAAGTAACCTGAATCCTGCTTTAGAGATACATCCCATTTATGAGGTAATCTGATTCCTCCGACATAATGGGCCGAGCTTTCTTAAGTTTCTGTCTCACTAACCGCAATCGGCATGCTACCATGAGCAGCAGCAAAGCAGTGATGGCCAACCCCAGAGCCAGCGGGAGTACAGCACCTAAAAAAACCAACAACAACAGAATTAAGAGCTGTTCACACTGGAACTCATAAAAATGTAATAAAGCCAATTAACCGAATTTTGAAGTGACTGTATATCATCTTACTTCAAACCATCCTTCACTGGCCGTTGTCCCATATACTGAAAGATTAAGAAAAGGCAAACAGAATTCTCTTCCCTAGTAAAGCAGCCCCATGTCTTGCAGAGTACCCTGCAGGCACAGTGATCAGTGCTGGAATTTAGGGAGAAAATGCCTTTGAAGAGCCTGGCAGCTACTATAATTAGGTGTGTGTTTTCCTCCCCTTAGGCACAAAAAGGGAACTGTTGTCTAATGAAACTCTTTGGGAAAACTCTTGCCATTCAGACTTTGTAGCCATATTACCAGATGTCTATGTCAATTGAGATCCGAGCTCTACACAAGCAGCTTTTCCTTTCCTGCTTTTCCTCTACATAACCTCTAGGTGAAGCTGTGCTATAGCGGAATAGCATGAATACACCAGTACAAACAGCGCTTTCAGAAATAATACTCCATTTTCTCCATTAAAAAAAACCCTGGGAAAGTGCTCTGAAAAAACAGGTGCAAAAATGGAGGATCACGACATCGTCTAAAGAACCCATAAACAACTGTGAGTAAGGAATCACAAGCGCAGAATAAATGCCTCATGTAGAAAAGGTCTAAGAAGAGTGATCCTAAGACTAGCTATGTCAGCAAACAGAAACTTAGGCAGGGGTACATGGACAAGCTTGACCAATCCAGAACATAACCACAGTGCAGGAATGTTATTCCAGTAGTATATGTTGACTTGGTGGTGCAAGCGTTTAGGATTCTAGTGTTAAGGCATTTTGTTTTGTTGTTAAGAAACCACACCCTATACATATAAATAAAAGCATTCAGTGCTACTTCGCTTGAATCTAGCTATGTGATGCAGAAAGCATTAGCTTAAAATATAGCCTCAATTACCTGCTTCTGGGACTGGATGGCTCTTTTCAATTTCAGTGCCCTTTAACACCACAATGTCATTTTCATCCTTAACATCTGTGTCTTTCCCTGAGGTTCTGGAATCTGTAATAAATCAAGCAGGAAATATATCTATAGTTATATATCATTGAATCAAGGAATAATTTGCACTGCAGTCTATACTCACTTCTACTGTACATTACTTCAATAACTACAGCACACACTAGATTTAGAGTTGGTTTCCTTATAGCTTTTTAAAGGAAGGTTAGTTTACTATATTTTAGAATTAGCAACATGCAGGAGATGGATGAAATAAGTGAGAAATCCATTTGTATTGCTTTGTGCTTGCCCAATTATTTTTGTATTATGTCACATTTAGATCTGCAAGTTAAAATTGATTAACAAACGAACAAAACAAACCATACTAAAGAGTAAGGAGCAGGGACAGCAAACAGGTTGCAAGAGCTGAGCAAAGCGTTTTCAGGATCTAATTTATTTATTTAAGAAGGGTTGAATCCATAGGAAGCTGGCCATGTTTTAGTTCCATTAAAATCAATGGAAGTTAATGCAAGAAGTGGCTAACATGTTCCACTGATTTCAGTGGGACTAAAGTATGAATAAGGCTGGGCTGCAGTCCTATAAACACTTACGGTATCTGGAAGAAAGTCCCACTGAACTCAATGGGGCCTACTTCTTAGTAGGCATATATAAGATTGCACTGCACTTTCTTTTGGATCCGGCCCAACATTTATATATTATCTTTCAACAATAACAAATGAACAAAGTAATTTGCGTGATCAAATTGGGCGGCAATTAAAACATCCTAACTTATCTTTAATTCCACAGTTTTTACTAGAATGTATTCTGTGCTCTCTCCTTTGAGTCTTGAAGGCCTCACAAGGCTGGTGATATTGTCTGCTCCTGGCTTTTGTTGGAGTTCTCAGTGGAGGAAATGGTTCCAACTGCTGTGGGAACACTGAGCTGAAAATCCCTCTCCCCAAACCTCTTGTTTGCTGTTAATGCCTTGCTAAGCTCACAGTGCCATAGGAGAACAGCCCCCCCCCCCTGCCCTGGAAGTGTGTACTGAACACTAGGGCTGGGTAATACAAGATGTTAAGTGACCAAATTGGGCAGAGACTTCTCCTCATCTGGACAGAGGGTATCAACTGCACCTGACTCTTGGAAATCTCCAAGAGACCCCAGGGATGTGGGAAGACAATAAGTCAAACAGGAAAAAGTTCACCAAAGGTGCAGGCTGAGCAGAAGCAAAGCTCAGAAGAACAAATGGATGGGTGTATGGGCATATGAACACAAGAAGAGCCGTGCTGGATCAGACCAAGGGTCCATGTAGTCCAGCATTCTGTTCACACAGTGGCCAACCAGCTGCCCACGGGAAACCCACAAGCAGGACATGAGTGCAACAGCACCCTCCTGCCCACATTCAGCTACAACTGGTGTACATAGCCATACTGCCTCTGATACTGGAGGTAGCATATAGCCAACAGAACTAGTAGCCATTGATAGCCTTCTCCTCCATGAATTTGTCCAATCCCCTTTTAAAGCCCTCCAAATAGGTGGGCATCACTACATCTTGTGGTAGTGAATTCCATAGTTTAACTATATGCTGTGTGAAGAAGTACCGTACTTCCTTTTATCTGTCCTGAGTCTCCCACCAATCAGCTTCATGGGATGACTCCAGGTTCTAGTATTAGGAGAGGGATAAAATAAAAATGTCTCCCTATCCACTCTCTCTACACCATGCATAATTTTGTACACCTCTATCATGTTTCCACTTACTCACCATGTCTCCCCTTACTCCCAGCTGTTGTAACCTTTCCTCAAAGGGGAGTTGCTCCAACCCTTGATCATTTAAATTGCTCTTTTCTGCACTTTTTCCAACTCTACAATGTCCTTTTTTTGGTGTGGTGACCAGAACTGTACAGAGTATTCTAAGTGTGGTAGCACCATAGATTTGTATAAGGGGAGTATGATCTTGGCAGTTTTATTTTCAATTCCTTTCCTAATTATGCCTAACATGGAATCTGCCCTTTTCACAGCAGGTAGGCAGGAGAAGAACTGTCTGTAAAATCCAGCCAGACTGCTAAAGGAATGACCTGTCAACAGGCTAGACAGCTGTTCCTGTTTCTTTTTGCAAAGGCTCGTGGACAAATAGCAGCTAGGCAAAGCCTAAGGGAGTGAGGCCTAAGAAAGTGATGTCAAGCTGATGCCATTGCCAAACAAGCTACATCACATGTTCTGACATGGTCCCATACTATGCTAGCACAGAATTACCTAGAGTAGTGCAGAATAGCACCCTATATTGATTAATTTATTTAATGGATTTGTAAACCACCTTTCAGGATAGATTGTCATCTCAAAGCAGTCTATGATATTCACACTGTAGGAGAGACAGAAACTTGGAGAACTGTTCTTTCCCTCCGACCAGAACTTTGGGGTGGGGTGGTAAGCACTGAGGGAGCAGCTGTGCCAGAGACTGGGCCTGGCTCCTCTAGTCATAGCAGGACACTCGAACAGACAAGGTGGCTGGGAGGAAACCTCTGAACTGCTCTACATCCTACAGGGCACTAGTTAATGGGTGCTGGGATTTATCCTTTCATACCTATCTCCTGAGTCCAAAGCTCTGATAGCTTGAGGTCTCCAGGAGGCAATAAAACATCAAATACAGCCAACGGTGTTCAACATACAAATGTCTCAAAAGCAAAATAGGATTGTGCATTCTATGGCTTCAGACATGTCTTTTCATGAAGAGAAGGGATCCTTGCATTCGAAGAAGGGACTTAGATCCAGTGGAGGCTCCTTCTGGAGAAGGGGGGGGGGAATGACCATATTCACTGTTTTCCCATTCCCCCTGCAGCCTACTGTGCCCTCCAAAAGCTGCTCCGAGGGGTTGCAGGACTCTCCAGAACAGCATGATAGACAGTGCTGGAGGCTGCAAGGGGAAGGAGGAATTCGCAAAAATCACCTTCACCCCTTCCACCAGTGGAACAGAATTTCACACATGGAAAGTCTGGATCACACCCTTTGTGTGCAGTAATTTCTAGCAATGTAGCTATAAAGAATTACAGTGGAATATCAACATAAGATATCAGCAAAGGGCAGTGGTTTTATAATGCTGCATTGATAGTACTCCTACTAGTACTCCATATAGGTTGGTACTCCTATATGAATCACTTACCTAAACTGGCAGATATTTTGGCTGCAAGAAACATTGCCACAGCTATGTGTGCTGACCACTGCTGTTGCTACATTGCTTACCTGGAAATCTGTTAAGCCAGCACACATGCTGCAACTACAATGCAATGGGTGTGCTAGTCAGGTTTGAGTGCAAGTTTATCTGTGGGTAACTAGCTTAGAAATCTAAGAGCGGCTGAATTTGTCTTTAGAAGTGCTCATGCGTCCTTTGACATGTATGGAATAAAAATACTTTTCAAAATGGCTATTGCCGAGTTATCTCAGGAACCATATCATACGGAGAAGCTTGTATTCTCTTGGATGCTATATATAATATATCACTTCTAATACCCATCTCTAAAAATAAGAAAAAAATCCTCACACATTTTCTCACAAACTCCTATAAAATCAATTTAAACCTCCTATTAAAATCTATACCAAAAAATAGTGCTTCACATGTGTACTGTGAATGTCCCAAGCCACTGCATATATAACTAGCGTCTAAGATGAAAACGCATTACAAGTTGCTTCAAGGCCAACACTGCACATTACACTAAACATATGGCAACCCACAAAACAGCATGCCCATGTCAAGTTTTTCCTCTTCTCTCCAGCATCACGTAGGACTGCATACCCTGTGTGTCCTGATATAATCACATCGAGCATTTCTTTACCCTCACTCCGCACTGTTGACTAGCAGGGGAAACACATAACATGCCATCAGGACATGGAGCAAGTGATGCTATGGGTTATAAGGAGAAGAGGCGGGGGAAGTAGACACAAGGTGCCATTTTGGCAGCAACCCCATATCAAGTGCATCATGTTGCTGCTCCACCATGAAACATGCGCACAACACTTCCATAATGTTTACTGTCACAAGGTTTTATATCCTTTTAACAAAACTACTAGTCTGTTATGATAGAAAAAATTCTACCTTGGGGCAAAGTGAACAGTATGGAATACTCTTTCCAAAACGTTTCAGTGTTGCTGTTGTAGAACAAAACAGGAGAATGTGTTCCTTAGGGTCAAGCTACATGATATGTAAAATATGTAGCGTGCAGCTGACCATCTCTTTGTTTTTTTACTCAAAAGTAAGCATGTGGGGCCCCAATCCAGATTGGAACCACTTTGCTGAGGTAGGGGAGGTTTAAACCTCCCCCCCCCCCAAGCTGGTTGTTTTCCAAAATCCACCCCTGCATGGGTGCTAAAGAAAAAAGCCTCCGTTGGCACCAATGGAGGCTTTTTTCTATTTTTTAGCCCCCTCGAGTGGTTGGGGGATTTAGGAAAACAAGTGGCTGGGTGTGTGTGTTAAAACTCCCCTACCTGCACATGGTGGTCCTGATCTGGATTAGGGCCCACACACTTACTTGTGAGTAAAAAAAAATAGAGTCAGTTGCATGCTACATATTTAATGTATCATATACTTTGTCCCTCTCTCTGTGCCAGATGCTAATGCAGCTGAACTGAAGCAATGTACTTATTCACGGCTTCCTCTTTATTCCCTAATCTACGGTATATACCATGTTCATACAAAACACTGAAAATGAATCAAACCTGGCTGAGAACTGGAATCAGAGAATGGGTCTTCTATATTTTATCATGAAACTGTTCCTGTTAATATATACATACATGTATATATGAATCTATTAAGTTGATTATTCTTACATTTTCATTTTAATATATGCTGCTAAGAATGATATGGGCCACAGCATGCTTTTCAGCAATTGTGACAAGGCTTGGAGCTAAATGAGTTTAATAATCTTAATCCAAACATTTTCAGCTGTACATTTCGGGCTTCAATTACAAGATTTGTAAATAATTTGGAATGAAAATTTAGGGAATAAAATGTATCCTTTCTAGTCTCCTCCTGTTTGCCACCTGTGCCAATGGGGAAACCTGCCACCAGAGGGGCAAGTTACAGTCACTCTGCTATAGTGATGCCGGAATATTAGTAAAGGACCAAAACAAATTGCTGATTCAGGTCTGCCACCAAGATGGGTTAGGCTGTTAGTCCCTATATATCATATTTATAGTTTTAAAAACTGTGAAGAGAAAGCCATAGCCCCCCCCCCCACACACACACACACGTATATGCACACATACCGCAAGATAGCATCAGACACCCAAGAATCACAATAGGAGTCATTAACATGCCCCCTGGCAAGTCCCTGGTCTGGCAGCCGAAGGAGCTGTGGAATATTCATTCCCAGGTGTTGGATAGACGAAAGGAACAGCCAAAGACTCCTAGGTGCCGGGCAAACAAGAAAAACCAGTCGTGCCAGGAAGGGGCACGACAAGAAGGAGGGGGCCCAACAGAGGGTATAAAGCCCAGGGTCAGTGGTGGGAAAAGGGTTGTTGGTCGTGAGGCAGCAAGCTGCAAGGTCCATGGCTCAGGCCAAACCACCTTCAACCCTGGGGGAGCTCCCAGTGAACAACGCTAACATAGAACAGCCCTTTTGGAGTTAAGCGGCTTTCTAGGAACAAGGCATTTCCAGGTACGACTGTCTGTATTGCTTTTGCGGCTCGCTACCAGCTCAATTGTAAGTGTGTGCTTAGCGTGGTGCTTTGTATATGTTCTGTTACGCTCCATTAAACTCTGTTTACCCATAACAGTGTAGTAGCGTCCATTCAAAACTCGGTCTCCTCGCTTTGCCTGCGTTATAATTGGTTGCGGCTTCTGCCAGAGAGCTGCGTACCACTGATAGAGGGCTACCCGAGTCCGGGTTAACCCCTGAGTGGCCGAACCCGCCAAGAAGGACAGTGCAGTCTTTCTCCACAAAAACAATACTCATATTTTACATCTATTTACACTGTCATCATAAATGTCAGAAACTCCATGAATGCCAAGAATAATGTTAATAGTTTTATGAATTACTGTGGATTCTTTAATTTTTGGGAGGCCAGAGGCACTTGATTCACCTTAAGGGTTTCCAATAAATATTGGTAACGTCTGTGCCACCGTGCTTGTTCTGGGCATTTTCAAACCAGCAATGGTAAATGTCATCCTTTACTAATAAATGATAGAAATGGGGATGACATTTTGTCAGTTACATAGGCTACCAGTAAATGCCTGTATCTGATGACAATTCTTGCTGGCCTCTAAAATCTTTAGAATTACCCGTAAATGTCAACATTCACATGCAATGCAATCCTATACATATCTACGGTACTCAGAAGTAACCATGTTGAGTTCAATGGGACTTCTTCCCAGGTAAGTGGGTATCAGATTGTAGTGTTAGTTCCTGGTGTTTACTATGACCTATGTACATGCTACAGGATGTGCCAGAAACAGACTGAATGTTTTCACATTTAACAATCAACGCTTTGGATGCAAAGTGTACTTCATAATTAGCAATTGCCACTCCAGCATGGAGCAGAACAAGGCACACATGCATGAAACACAGACCACTGGGAGTTCTCTCTTCATACCTTAGGCAGCCTTCACTGAGGGAATGGGGACTTGCAGCGGCAGCCAGGAAAATAAGTCTGAAATTGGCTCAAACCACATATGTAACAAAAGTCACAGAGTGGGAGAATGTAAGGAGCTCTCGCTCCACATATTTCAGCAATCAGCAGATGGATTCTACAAGCATAGTCATGTTCCTGGCTGTCCCTGTAAATCTCCTCTTCACTACTGGGAAGACCATTAAAGCAACTCCTGGGATTCCAATGGGTCTACAAGACAGCAATGTTGCACTGTCATACTTTTTTCTTCTCAGATTATTACCATGAACTTTTACACATTCATCAAGGCAGTCAGATTCTTGAAGGAAGTTGTTTTCATTGCCTTTGCAGCCACCATAGATAAAATGCATGCAACTGCCCGAAAAAGCATCAAAATGCCAGCGAGGGAAGTGCCCATTACATGGGCCAGCAGCAGCGGGTACCAAGCATTGCTCTGTAATTGTAATAAGAAAAATAAACTATAAATATAAGTATTTTACCAATTAGCTTTTCTAATATTTGGTACTTATTATTTTAAATAAGTGCGTTAATGGTAGCGTAACAGAATCTCCCCACCTTGCCTACCCCAAAAGAACCTCTTCAGTCATAATCCCCAAAACATACCATCATGGGCTTTTTTTTTCTTACTCCACAAGAAGCATCTGACAGGAAAAATCCAGCCAACTCCCCCCCCCCCCCAATCATTTCTCACCTTCAAGAAGAAATTGCTAGCTTTGATTGCCCTTTTCTCAACATCCCCTTACCTGCTGTGACTCACTTCATTGGTCAGATGCTTTTTCACTATCAGTCATCCTACCCCCACTTTTCTGAGACTTTCCCCGTAAAAAATAGGGTTTGGGGGGCCTACTTTGTCTTTTGCATGGGGAAATTCTGTAGATCCTCCCTTGTGGACAGACCCATGCCTTGGCATGCAAATGGAGACTTCACCTCATGTATAAGTCACTAACAGTGCAATCCTATGGCCACTAGACAACATCTAGACAGCCATAGGATTTTCTGGGGTCCCAGCTCTGACCTCGGAAACTCTCTCCGAGGTCGGAGCCAGGACTCCAAGCTCAGAACACCTTCCTGCCACCCCACAGCCAGTGTGGAAAGAACCGCGCCATCTGCTTCTCCGAGCTCGCAAATGTGACCTCAGAGAAGAGGTTTTGTGGGCATTCCAGGGTGCAGGGCAGGAAGGGGAGGAGACCAGTGCTGCCAAGATATGAAGTATCCTGGAGGTGCCTGAGCCTCTTTCTCTCCCCCTCTGAAGCACTGCACTTAGATGCCGAAATGGGCCATGTAAGTGCTTTGCAGGGCGGGAGGAGCGTGGAAGCGACCTTTGCCTCTGCGCTCCTCCTGCCCTGCATAGGATGCCTGTAATCCTCCGAGTTTGGAGGGCAATGGGCAGCCTCACTGGATTGCATCCTAAAACTACGTTAGGATTTCTAAGTGTAAAGGACCAGTTAGGCAACATTCTGTTTATTTCTGAATGTTTATTTCTGAACGTTCATTTCTATTTCTTTTTATTTTGAATCTTTAATCAAATATATTTGGATTGATGCTTGGGACAGGCTAGTGCTTTGAAGACTCAGAATCTGTCTTGCTCACATGCCTAAGCTACTGCCCACACTCCAAACTTTTAAGGAGGCACCCAAGTAAGTCCTTGCCTAGCACAACAGACCAAGAGACTTGCTGAAAGCATTCCTCCCCCCCCCCCGCCCCCGACTTACATATTACAGTCCCATAACTCTGGGGTCATCCCAGCCTCAAAGCTAGGGGAAAACTGGGGTTGGCAGAAACTTGTTTATAAGTAATATAATGACGGCACTTCCCAGCCTGTTCTTTGAGAGGAGGAAGGCGTAGGCGTAGCGTGTAACAGATGGTTACAGGAAGTCACTATTTTATAATCCTTCAGATTCTCGATCAAGGAGCTGGTTGGGGTTTTTTTGCTTTAATATGTACTGCTAACTACTGCTGCTGCATCTTTCGCTAGAATTGTTTTTTGAAATGCCCATCTTATGTTATTAATTGAATCACAGCAAAAAGGTAATAAACTATGGAGACTACAGATTGTATTCAATGGTGCCTTTGCACTAGTGGAAAGCACTTTCGCTCATGCAAGGTAAGGCACCTGATTTTCGCCAATCCCCTTTACCTATTGCATCCCTTTGTGCAATATCTCACAATGTTTCAGAGGGTCCCCCAACCCTCAGGTGCAGCTTTTCAGGGAACTTGGGGGCTGCAATGGGTTGGGGGAGGGATTGGCAAATGTTGGATGTTCCACTTCATGCAAGCAGAAAGACTTTCCACTAGTACAAAACCACTACTAGATACAACTCTACATCTTTTTCTCAGTATCTGTGGAACTTTTAAAATAAATAAGGAAAAATTATTACAGCAACCTGAGGGTGATGTTGAGCTATGTATGTCGATCCTGATCTACCTTATTTATTTATTTATTATTACATTTATCAATCGCCCATCTGGCCGGTCACCTGATTACTCCTGATCTACAGTATATATGTGCATTACTGGTTGAACTGTGAAATCTCTCTGTTCAGCTAAAGCTGCAGGGTCTCCTGCTTTTAGCATGGAAGAAGCCCATACAGAAAAATACAACGCACTTGGAGAGTTCTCTCACCCCAGGAAGGCTTCGTTGCCTGTATCTTCTTGCCAAGTGGGAAGGATAATTTTTCCACCCATCAAGGCCAGACATGGGGTGAAATGTGTGCTGGAACATGTGGCAAAATGGTAATCTATATAGGCTTAGAATCTTTTCTACAATCTCCAATGTAGATAGAAGCATATCGTACCAGTCAAGGAATGCTTTCTGCACAGACACTGGAACACTTGATGTTGTACAATGCTATGAAGTCCAGAGGTGCAGAGTACTTGTTTTACTGTCCATATGACAGTAAGATCTTTCAGAATTAGCACCAAACAGACATTACTTTAACTCCATATCTAGCTGCTATGTCTTTTTTTTTTTTCATTTTTATTCTAGATTAGGCACAGAGCCCCTGATCTGGACTGGGACCCTAGCATGGAGGATAGGGGACTTTTAAGATCTGCATCAGGCCCCATGTGGCTACTCTAGAGTAAAAATGGGGGCAAATATGTAGCTGCTAGATACAAGTTTTAACTTAAGTAATGGCTGTTTTGTTCCTTAATAAGATCTGGAACACTTGCTTATGCACTGTGCTAAATACTTTCATGAACAGGCCCAGAACGCTCAACATTTCTTTGAAATAAATTAACTAATGTCATTGAGATCAATGGGCTTAAGTCTGCTTAATTCTGCACTGGAGCAAGCCTGGCTCCAGTTTAGCCCAAAGTAGGGCTTAACGCTATATTAAGTAGCCCAAAGTAGGGCTTAATGCTACATTAAGTAGGTAGCACGCAGCTGATCTCACCATTATTTTTGCCTTGGAATAAGCATGTGGCCCCAGATCTGGATAAGGACCACCGCACATGGGTTGGGGAGGTTGAAACCTTCCTACTCAGCCACTTCCCTCCTTAAATCCTGCCCCCGCCCCCGCCATGACAGGAGCTAAAATATAGAGGAAAAACCTCCATTGGTGCCAATAGAGTTTCTTTCTTAATTTTTTTTTTAGCCCCTGTGGGGGGCACAAATTGTTCAGGAGAGTGGCTGGATGGGAAGGTTTCAAGCTTCCCTACCTGTGCGCAGTGGTCCTGATCCAGATCAGGGCCTGCGTGTTTACTTCAAGGTAAAAAATATGGTGAGGATCAGCTGCACACTACGTATTAAACATAGTGTCTAGTTTAGCCCTTACTCTTGCAAGTACAGCTGCTTGGCAATGTGATGGTTATTCAGGCACACAAGTGTTTAGAATTGGGCATACCAAGAACTACAATAATGCATGAAACATTACATTAAACTAGCATTGCAGTGGCATTATGCCAATGTCATAGGCCTGTGCCAATATGTATGATTGGGGTACCTGCTGGAAAACAATTACTTATTCAAGGTATATCATGTTGCTAATCTTACCTGGCATAAACCCAGTATTTTGTTTCTTTGGTCCCTGAGAGGGTGATTGGTTGAACTCATCTACATCAGGTGCTTGATTGCTTACAGTAGTTTTCTGGGTGATTTCAAATGCGAGTTCCTTGTTGGCATCTTTACTTAATCCAACAGTATTTTGCTGGATAGAACTCATGGCTGTGTGAGTTATTGCCTTTTGTCCTGAATTAACTGAGCAGAGGGAAATTAACACACAAAAAAACAATCTCTATGGTGGTTAAAAAAATACTCAAATAAAGGATTTTCTTTACAAAAGGAAAATGGTTTTGCTCTGATGTAGCCAGGTGGAACTGCATGCAGAAACAGGGGTTTACCTGCACAGAACTCCCCTTCCACCCCATCAAATGTTTCTGTGGAGGTGGGAGCACCCTGTTTTCAGTGTCCAGGAGGAAACCATGCATCCTGCAGTTCAACACCAAACAGATGGTCAGCACTGTCCACTCTGACAGTATTAATTACCTGTTGGTGGGGTACCTGAAACCCAGTGCCCACCTTCGTCTAATATTGGAGCACTGTTTAAACATCTGGATTTCCCTGTCCCAATGGTAGCAATATTTTTAAAACTAAATATATATTTATTAATGTGTAAAGGCTTTTGATACCGAATTCCTAACACAATCAAGCTATTAAAGAATATACTACATTTCTATCTTTCTAGATTGACTGAGTCTATCCAGGGGTTTCTACTGGTGGGGCAACATACTAAGATACTTAAAGGAGGTTTTCCTTCCTTTGTAACAATTGTACGTAAAACGTAGACAGGAGGAACCACAGCTCAGCGGTAGAGTACATGCTTTGCATGAAGGAGGTCCCAGTTCAACCCCTGGCATCTGCAGTTAAAAGGGTCAGGGAACAGGTGATGTTAGACTCCCATCTGTCAGGACTGTCATCAGACGGCCAATTAGAGTAGACAATACTGGGCCAGGTGAACAAATAGTCTGACCTGCTACAAGGCAGATTCCTTTGTTCCTGAGAAAGAGTGTGTGTGTCGGGGGAGGGGGGAATTGTGCCACAGCCAGCACGCCCTTCATAAGGCCATTGCAACCATTTCCCTGCCCCCCCAATCCAAATCTTAAATGCTTATTTGACACAACAGTCTATCAGACCAGCAATCTTAACCCAGCAGCATTTTCCTCTTTCAGAATAAATCTAGGATATGAGTTGAAATTCAATGAACAAGAAAAAAATAAGGGTTAAATTGCAGTAAAAACAAACCCAGATCCCTCCCCTTTCATTTTGGGCCACTCAAGCAGTGCCTTTCAGATGTAAACAATCTTTCAAATGTTTGCTAAGCATTTTTATTTACATCCTGCTAGATTAAAATATCAAACCATATTAAATTCAACTCAGTCTTATGTTCTTTTTTCCTTTTTTTTATTTTCTTCCTCAAATTGAGGAAAAACCAGTCTGCCCTAAACACCACTTATTTCCAAATCAAATACTCTTTGAGAAATACTACTACTTAAGAATCTTAAATTTCTGTGAAACTCCCTGCCTCTAGAGGTCAGGCAGGCACCAACATTGTGCTGTTTTTGGTGCGTCCAGAAAACATCTTTATTCCAGGAAGCCTTCCTTGTTTGACCAGCCACGGGTTTTTAAAATTGATATTGTGTTTTAATATCGGGTTTTATTCTTTTTAATCTTTTTTATATTTTATTGTTCACCACTCCGGAATCTGTTTAGATGTGGAATGGTATATAAATGTTGTAAATAAATAAAATAAAAATAAACAAATAAATATTTGTCATAATCACTCCTTAAGATATTAGTAATAACTCATTTCCCATCAAGACAGAAAGAACTGTCCTATACAAGTTCAGACCATTGCTCCACTTAGCCCTAGTGCCAACTGGCAGCAGCTCTCAGACAGAGTATTTATTTATTTATTATATTTATACCCCGCCTTTTTTCCTGCAAGGAACCCAAGGCGGCTTACATAATCCTCCTCCTCCTCCTCTCCACTTTATTCTCACAACAACCCTGTGAGGTAGGTTAGGCTGAGAGTCAGTGACTGGCCCAAAGTCACCCAGTGAACTTCATGGCCGAGCGGGAACTAGAACCCGGATCTCCCGAGTCCCAGTCCAACACTCTCACCACTACGCCACACTGGCTCATAAGAAGAGCCATATTACGACATAACATAAGAAGAGCCCTGCTGGATCAGATCAAGGGTCCATCTAGTCTAGCATTCTGTTCACAGAGTGGCCAACCAGCTGGATCCCACAACATGGGATCCCACAAGCAGAACATGAATGCAACAGCACCCTCCCATCCATGTTCCCCAGCAACTGGTGTACAGAGACATACTGCCTCTGATACTGGAAGTAGCATGTAGCCATCAGGACTAGTAGCCATTGATAGCCTTCACCTCCATGAATTTGTACCTTTGTCTGCAGACACCAGAGACTGACCTGGGACATTCTACACACAAAGCATGTGTTTTTCCATTGAGCTGTATGTTAAGCTGTCTTATACTGAGTTGGTTTATCTCTAATCCATTACTGTCTAACCAGCAGTGGGTTTCCAGTGGCTCAGGCAGAGGTGTTTTCCAGCCTTCCTCCCCGAGATCCTTTAACTGGATATGCCAGGGGCTAATTCTGTGTGCCTCTTACTTCGGGTCATGGAAAGTGAGCTATGCAAAGGCATGGAATATAAAGAAAGAAAAAGTGGGCTGTTGGTCAGAAAGGGGCTGTTGGAGGGGGCCAGGGAAGGAAGAGTGAAAGTGGAGGAAGAGGAAAGGAAGAGGAAAGACAAAGGAAAGTGGAAGAAGAGGGACAGAGAGTCAAGAGGGAGGACCATCAACAGAGACCTGCTGCAGTTAGCTGTCCTGCACATGGAAGCAGCTACTCAAGCAGCCCCAGTTAACTGGTTGCACAATCAGTGTAGGCTTGGAGTCTGAATGTTTGCATTGGTTATTGTCTATTCTTCGTTACACTTGTTGTTAGCTGTCTGTGTTCCTTGCCTGTTTAAAAATGGAATAAATAGTACAAGCGGGGGCCCACAAACACAATGTTGCAGTACATCCCTGGGATGCATCTTATCTGAGTCTATGTCTGAAGGACCTTAAAAAAAAGTTAGCTTCAAAGACAGGAGTCCCTGCTCTATCTTGTGTCTTCCTTCATGTGCAAAATGTATTCTTTATTTATTCATGCTGGGTTTTGAACATTTAAAAGGGCAACCAGTCTGCATGAAAGTCAACAGAGCATGAGATTTCTGAATGCAAATGAGTGCTTGATTTGGTCTGGGGGGTGCTCTGAGGGGACAATGTAAGTAGACTGACCTGTGCTACAACCTGAGATGCATCGGGGATTTTTGGCTGAGAATCCAAACCAGCCTCGGCCCACCACTGACCTGCAATATTAACAATATAAGTTTCTCTCTCCCTCTCAGCACAGCCCTCCAACTGCAATAGGGGGTATAACAGCAAACTACACTGCAGGGTTGTTGTAGACTACTCTCTGAGCCCAACCTGCAATGTGGGGATAAAAGCAATGGACAAGGTTTCTGTAAGCTATTCTCTCAGTTCATCCCAACTCCCAGCCTGAAACAGCAGTCTAATACCACTGGACAATACTGCAGAATTATTATAAACCATTCAGAGCTTGAGCTGTAGTATTCAGTGTGAACAACACTGCAGTACTGTCATACGTCACTCTCTCCCAGCCACAACCTGCAATATGGAGGGAAAAATTAACTGCATTGGCTTTGGAATCTGCATTAGCACAGCCATTATTTATTTTTTTAACTCTAAATAAGAACTGCATTAGAAAGAGCAGGAGCTCTTCTCTTTCCTGCTCCCTTTTGGGGTTTTGGGGGTGGGTGGTCACACTTATGTCCAGTCCCAGCTACATTAAAATAAAATTCTATGGACAGCTCTCATTTCCATTGCTGGGGATAATTAAAATTTAGTTTATTAGCATGAATGAGGAAATGACCACTTCAAACAATCAGATGGTTTTCTCTGTGCCTTTTTCATTTCTACGTGTCTCCTCCTCCCTCCTCTCTTTCCAGCCACTCCATTCTGTTCCCCCTCCACCCAGTTGCCAGTTCTGTTCCTAGGAGTATTTTAAAATAGCTTCTCAGAAACAGGAACTGACTTATTCAGACAATTAAGATGATTCTTTCTACACTTTCTGTATATGTATGTGACTCCTCCTCCCTTTCTACCTACCATACTCCATTCTATTCTGCCTCCCACCTGGTTGAAAGGTTCTTTTTCCCCTCTCACTCACTTAACATTCCATGCAACTGAATGGGGCTGTTTGGGTTGTTATTGTTTGCCCTCTCAAGGTCTTTTTGTAAAAGTGGGTTTTGGTTTGTTTTGGGGTTTTTTTTGCATACAGTAATACCTTGGATTGCAAGTAACTTGGTCTGAGAGCGTTTTGCAAGACAAGCAAATTTTTAAAATAAATTTTGACTTAATAAACAAGCGACGTCTTGCAAGACAAGGTAGGGATGTAAGCGCTCACCTCGAGCGGGCATAGCAGGCCGAAATCGGCCCCGCTCACGCCCACCAGAGGCTCGCTTTGATATAAGGGTGTTTTGGATTACAAGCACAGTTCCAGAACGAATTATGCTCTCAATCCAAGGTATTACTGTATCTGCAAAACTCAGGTTTCCCCAAGGGGTTCTCCAGCTCTGTGTGCACAGGAGGCACAAATCTGTATTAGGAGGAATGGTATTTCTAATGCCTGTTCATCCGTCTCTGGCATGATTGTCCTTCAGCCTCTCCACATACTTGGTATTGAACAGAATCATTACAAGCCTGGGACCTTCCTACATGCAAAGCATGAATTCTACCACCGAGCTATGGCCTGTCCCTATCATAATTACCTAGCTGTGAATTTTGAGGCAATGTAAGTAAAGCATACAATCAAACTCAACATTCAAATGTGCTATTCACTCACATTTCTGACAAAAAGCTTCATCAGATCCATCAGGACAGTGCACTTCTCCATCACAGGCGTAGGTGATATCGATACAGCAACCATCATCACAGAGGAACTGGTAGCGTGAACAAACCCCAACACACCCTGTGACAGACCAATTCTCAAGTTACAAGAAAATTGAACCACTAAACTGGGAATTAGATAGAATACTTGTTTAAGACTGGAAACGCAGGAATGGAAGCTACAGCATTTATATGCCCTATCACCCATGTCATCTGTGAAATGGCACTCCCAGCTATATGATTATTTTAGCAATAAGTGTAATGCAAAATTGGTAAACAAATTATATTTCTAAAAAAAGAGGAAACAAAGTCTGAACTAGTTAAAAACAAATTCTGCACTCTATAAAAATTAAGCATATTTAGCAAAATTGCATCTTACCGACCATGCTTGTGCTACAGTTTGCCAGAGTACATGAAAGAAGTTGCCAGGTAGGGCGGCCAGACGCAAAAGAGGACAGGGCTCCAGTGGCTTTAATAGTTGTACAGAAGAGGGAATTTCAGTAAGTATAGCTTGTCAAGCAAACTACACCTGCTGACATTCCCCCTTCTACACAACTACTGCAAGTGCAGAAGCCAAGTTCCCTACTTACTGAGGAGCCAGGATTTGTGTGGGCGCGCAGGTTGGCAGAGAAGGGAGGAAAGGCTGGCAAGGAAGTGGCTGCTCAGCCGCAATGCCAGCCAGCATCTTCCCAGGGAGAGGCCTGCTGAGCCAATCGGTGCTCAGATGGGCAGACCTACCGGAGTGAGAACTCCCTCCTTTGTTCTCACTCTGGTTCAACCTGAGGGCCCTAAACACAGGCTCCGACATGGCTGCAGCATTGCAGTCACTGACTTTGGCAGTCGCTGACTTCCTCAAAAGTAAATCCATGAAAGAAAGAGAGCACCTGAGCTCAAAGAAAGCTCCATAAGCCAAGCAAGGAAGAGTAGCACCACAGAGACAAGGACCGTGCCCTTCCTGTTCGAAGAGCAGAGGAAGAGGAGAGCTACCAAACAGCAAGAGAAGCACACTCTCTCTCCTATGAATGCTTACAGGAGGGGCTACAGCTCAGTGGTTGAGCACATGCTTGGCAGCCAGAAGGCTCCTACAGCCTACAATGCAGTAAAGTGTACTACAATAGAGCCGGGGGGGGGGGGGCAGGGAGTAAGGCTGTAGGAAGCACCCAGGCTTAGCCACAACCAGGCACAAACCTCCACACACACCCCTTGAGGAATTTTTTTTAAAAAACGGCATTAAAAAGCCAAAGCTATCTGTGTGTGGGGGGGTATAAGAGTAAGGGCAACTGGGTTCAGCATCTGCCTTGCATGCAGTAGGTCCCAGGCCCAACCACGCCCCCTTCATGAATATGTAGGCATATGTGTAATTAGGCATAATTAGAAAAGGAATAGAAAATAAAACTGCCAATATCATACTGCCATTATACAAATCTGTGGTGTGACCACACTTGGAATACTGTGTACAGTTCTGGTCACCACACCTAAAAAGGATATTGTAGAGTTAGAAAGAGTGCAGTGTGGATTTGCAGGCACGGCATCATACACTGGGCACAATCTGCTTTAAGGAACAGATGGGTCTTGGACTGAGCTCCTGGCCATTTGGAGGTGGGCCAAAGACCCGGCCAGAGCAGATGTGGCCAGGCAGAAAATTAATAAGGCCATGCAGTGCTTTGTGCATGCCCAGAGCAGGCAATTTGGCCATCAAGAACTACCCACATCTGTTCTCCTGCATTGAGCAGGGGGTTGGACTTGATGGCCTTATAGGCTCCTTCCAACTCTAATTATTCTATGATTCTATGAACAGTGACCACCTGTCTGACAACGGCATCAATATCTGGTTGGAGGACAACCGAGAGAGTATCATGAATTGGCTGCAACCTGAATAGATGTGGTGGCAAGGCTGGTACAGTAAGGGACACCCCTGCCAGCTCTTTGGTATGATAGGTATTAGGCTGGATCCATCGGTGAGGGGGAGCGGGATTGGGTGCCCTGCCTGCTCCCCCGTGGTGGGGATTCCTGTAAGGGATCTCGGGGACATGGCAGCAACACCAGCCCAGCATGGGGGCTGCAAGCTGGCCATGTCCAGGGTGGTGGAAAGGGGTTCACATTAGCAGTCTGCATCATGGTGAGCCCCTAGCCCTGCCACCCACCACCAGAACTCCTGGCATGTGGGCCAGGAAGTGGGAATCAGACAGCAGGTGAGCTGGCTAGTGACCGGATCCATGCCCTATGCTGCCACCAAGACTATTCAAGTGCAAGTCAGTAAAGTTGTGGCCAATTTATTATCCCAGCTAAGTCTCTGTGTTTAATTTGTTCCCTTCCTTTCACACCCAGACCCAGCTAAGTGATGCCTGTACAAACCCTCTCTGCTTTTGCATCTGGCCACCCTACTTCCCAATGTATCCAGAACATATACAGCCATGATCTTAACCACAGTTCTATGCAATCTCATTCAGCTACACTTGAAAGCACTTGACAGACACCATGCTATTGCAAAATAACTGTTTCAACTGTTTACTCACCTAACCCAGAGCGAACCATTGGAAGTACTGTCACCGAGACGTTATCCGAGCTCCTTTGGCCAGAAGTGTCAGTCACAGTCAACTGCAACATGTATTTACCTTCTTGCAAATGGGAGAGCTTCAGAGTTCCTGGTTGAGGTACCTGCTCCAAAGAAACAAGGATATTAATTGACAGAGTCCTACCCCTCACACCCAAGCCATCAAGTTATATTAGCACAGTCATAAATTTGAGTGAAGAATAAGAAATATATTAAATAGCTTTTCTCAGTGCCTGTGGATGAGATAAACTCCCATGCTTTGACAGGTAGGGCACGTCTAGGATGGAGTCACAAAAGCCTGGCTGATAAGCAAGGGGCCAGCTAGGGGGAAAGGAGCTGGAAGCAGGGATAAGCACGAGCTGTGGCATAGCAGACCAGTGCCCTCTTAGTGGCAAGATGGGTATGGCAAACAGCACAGATCCAGAAAAAGAAACATTTCACCATAAGAAATGCAGTAGTATCCTAAGAGTGGGAAGTGCTTCAAATTCTCCAGGTCCACAGTCATGTTGTTAAAAAAGAGAGAAAAACAATCCAGTGATCGCAGAGAGATGACATTCTTCAAAAATTCAACTGGAAGGTGGTCTACTGGCACATTTCAACTTAGTATTCTTTCTTAACGAGCATTAAATGTCAACAGCATGGGGCTAAATCATAAACCTAAACAGTAGGATCCCGTATATGATTGTAGTAAACACAGATACCTTCCCATATCCATAATCTGTGATGTGATTGCTTTTTGCAAGCCATAGTAACTTCCCCATCTCCTTGATGTTCACTTACATTCATAAAATAATATTAAGTGTAAATTGCCAGAAACATTACTGTGGTTTTGGAGGGTTTAAAACATTCACATTTGGACATGACTACATTTCTTAGGATATATGGGCTTTTGAGCCTGATTGTTTTTCCTTCTTATCAGTACTAATGAGTATATTCAAATTGTCTACCATACTTTAAAGTGCTGTGAAAAGAGAAAACAAAGGGAACAGGTGTGTGTGTGTGTGTGTGTGTGGAGGGAAATCACATGAACTGGGCATCCACATAATCAGGCATTTATGTGGAGGACCTGGTTCACAGAGGAGCACTTCACACCACTTCTTCACAATGCTATTTCATCATCACCTCTGGCAGAATATATAACCTGGAGTTGAGTGTTCCATTGCTTCCAGGATTTTTTGAGTCGGTGAATTCAAATATTTTCAGCAACATGACCTGTGTGCAATTCCGCTCCATAGTCTTAACATTGGGCATGTTTGCACGTCACAACAACCCATGACAATAAGCCACTGTGGGCTGGTTGTCATGTGAACAACCCACAGTGTGTCTGACAGACAACTGGGCTCACCGTGGGTTGTTTGCCCCCTCCCTCCCCCTCCCCCTCCCTCGGTCCTCACGTGGGTATCCCAAGGGATACCGCAGGAGGTCCAAGTTGTCTCCCCCCTCCTTGCCACAGTCACAGGCTGTTTCAGGCTCACCATGGCTTTTTTCCACTTTAAACCTTTTTTTTTTTTTTTAGATTGTGAAAGTCAGCTGTCAAGTCAGCTTTTGCGATCCTCATTTTGACAGCTATGGACAATCACTTCAAAGTGCCCCAGTGGCATGTTGGAGGAGCTGCCCATGGTCGCCAAACATTTTTTTAAAATTCCCCCCTAATTTTCACAAATATTTGCAAAATGTTTTTTTTACCCACACTTCCGCAACTATGGACGTCCACACCGCAGTTGCGTGGGTGTAGGATGGGTAGCCTTGGGTGGGTAATGTGCAGGGGGGGATGCCTGGTGGCAAAGTCCAGCAGGTACCCACCCTGGGCATTGCTCCACAGAGGCCACAGGTAAGTTTATTTTTCCCTTTGGCTACATCTGACAGCTGTCAAAAGGTGAGTTGTCAAAAGTAACCAAAGGCGCAAGTGATCTTAGCTCGCGAAAAGGGGTGGCAACTCATTCACCCCCTTCATGGCAAGATCATCATTTGGGGGGGGGGAGGACTCATGTGTCCTAAGGGTGCCCTCACTTTTGCACTTTTTACCAAGATGCTTCCACCTTGGGAACATGCAAAAGTGGGATTCCACTTGAAAAATGGAGCTTTACCTTTGATAGCTGTCAAAGATAACTACTCCAGTAAATGGGGCATCTTGCACTTTTGCATGTTCCTGAGGTGGTAGAATCTTGGGAACAAATGCAAAAATGAGGGCACATGAGTCCCCCCCCCTTAGAACATATGAGTCCTCCCCAACCCCCACCGAGGATCTTGCTGTAAAAGAGGTGAATGAGCCACCATCCCCTTTTCATGAGCCAAGATCACTTGTGCCTTTGGTTAGATTTGACTGTTCGCCTTTTGACATGGGTTGTCAGGGTGGCTTGTTGCCCTCAAACAAGCCTCCCTGCAGGGATCGGTTCAGGTTCGCATGACACAACAACCTGGGTTGTTGTGTTGTGCAAACCCAGTCATTGTGTTGGGCTATCCAGAACTTCATGGCCATTGCAGAAGTCCCCACACTAATCAGCCCTTGTCACTCTTACAGCACAACCCTATTTACTGTGCCCTGAAGCAAGTGTTCATACAATTGCAGCCTGAGGATTCTACAACCCCATGTGTAGATCAGAACATGGTTACAGATACTGAGGAAGAGGATGATGATGACCAGGGCAGGAAGGTCTTTACAGCCCTAATGTAGTGAAGCATACTACATGTGAAACACAGCCACCTTGAGTCCCAGTATTGGGGAAAAGGTGGGTTATAAATAAATATACTACTACTACTACTACTACTACTAAACACAAATCCCACAAATTCTGGATCAAGGAAACAACAGATTGGTCAGCCTGATGTCAATACTGGACAAAATTCTAGAACAGATTATTAAGCAATTGTTCTGTGAGCATCTAGAAAATAATGTATTGATTACTAGGAGTCAACATGGGTTTGTCAGGAATAAGTCATGCCAGATCAAATATATTTCCTTTTTTGATAGAGTTACTAGTTTGATTGATCATAGGAATGCTATGAACATAGTATGTCTTGATTTCAGCAAAGCATTTAACAAGGATTCCCACGATATCCTTGTTGACAGGATGATAAAATGTGAGTTGGACGCTACTACGGTTAGATGGATCAACAGCTGGTTGAGCAACTATATTCAACGACTGCTCATTAATGGCCAGAATCCTCCTGGAGGGAGGTCTCAAATAGAGTGCCACAGGGCCCTGTCCAAGGCCCTGTTCTGCTCAACATTTTTATAAATGACCTGGATGAGGTGTAGAGTGGTTGCTTATCAAATATACAGATGACATGAAGCTAGGAGGGATAGTCAACACAATAAAAGACAGAATCAAGGTTCAAAAAGGATCTTGACAGACTGGAACACTGGGCAGAAACTAAGAAGACAAAATCCAACAGAGATAAATGTAAGACCTTGCATTTAGGTACAAAACATCAAAGGCACAAGTATAGAGTGGGGAGACCTGGCTTGGCAGTGGTACATGTGAAAAGGCCCTAGGTGTCTTAGTGTATCACAAGCTGAATATGAGCCAACAGTACAATGTAGCTTCTAAAAAGACAAATGGATCTTAGGCTGCACTAACAGAAGCATGCCTAGGTCATGGGAAGTAACATTCTGTGTTAGCCAGACTGAATTTGGAGTATTATGTCCAGTTTTGGGCACCACAAAGGACATTGGCAAACTGGAGTGCATCCATAGAAGAGCAACCAAAATGGTGAGGGGTCTGGAAACCAAGTCCTATGAGGACTTAAAAGAGCTGGATATATTTAGCTTGGAGAAGAGAAGAGATTAGGGGAGACGCGATAGTGGTCTTCAAATATCTAAAAGGCTGTCATGCAGAAGATGGAGCAGACTTGTTCTCTGTTGCCCCAAAGGGCAAGACTGAAACCAATGGCTGGAAATTGCATGAAAGCAGATTTAAGCTAAACATTAGGAGAAACTTTCTAACAGTGAGAACTGTTTAGCAATGGAACGGAATGCCTCGGGGGGGGGGGGTTCTCCTTAGATGGAAGAATTTAAGCAGAGGGTAAATGGCCATCTGTCAGGGATGCTATCACTGCATTCTGTATTGCAGAGCCTGCACTGAGCAGGGAGTTGGGCTAGATTGGTTCAGGATGGGGGTGCACAAACACACACACATAGACATATGCACACACACACACACGTGTCATACGCACGCACGCACACACACACACACACACACACACACACGTGTGTCATACACACACACACACACACACATCCCAGAGATCTTGATACAGATTGATCTTCTTCACTGCTAGCAGTATTGGGGAAAGAGCGGTCTATATGGGGATCCCTGGAGGGAGGGAGTGGAGAACCTTCCCTCCATCCCTGATACAGATCACTCTTTCCTTGCTGGTAGCAATGGTAGAAAAAGAGCAATTTGTATGATGCTCTCTCAGGGAGACAGAGGATAAATACAGGCTGCACAAAGTTAGTGTTGAGTAATATGGTAGCAGCAGTGAGTCAGGAATCCATTGGAGAGTGTGCAGTCAAGGCCTTGGGGTCTGCATGTGGCCGATAGGTTGTGCACCCTTCGACTAGATGATCTCTAGTGGCCCTTCCAACTCTATGATTCTACTAAAATGTAGAACTACAGAAAGGAATGATCTCAGGGTTTCTTCCCCTTTTCTTTCTTGCTGTAAGCAAGTCATGGAATTACAGTTTTTCTGCTGAAGGATGGTGCTAGGCAATTAATTTCCAGAATGTAGTAATAAAATGCTGCTTGCCATAGAGTTAAATTGTTTCATACACATTGAAGCCATTTAACAAGTGAGCTCTCCCTTACTCCAGCCAATTGTCACCCTGCCTAAATAAGCATTACATTTTCTTTCCACAAGGTAGCGGGGACAATCTGATAACCTCAATTTCTTCTCATTATATTTCTTCAGAACTAAGGTGACTCGAGCCTTTTATCTTCTTCAAACACAGTTCTATTCACCAGTGTTCCTCTGGACAATAGATATTCAGTAACTAGTTAACTTGTGGTGTCTGAACCATCAACATTACTATGAGCAAATATAATCAGTAATTGACCCAATTCTGAGAAGTAAAATTACCAGAAGCAATGAAAGCAATAATAGTTTTGTACACTAGTTTTATGTTCTGGCTTCTATGAAGCAAACCACTCACTACGTCAAGTGTGGGCAACTTGTAGCTCACCAGACATTTTGGCCTGCAACTCCCATCAGCCCTAGTCAGCATAGCCAACAGTGAGGGATGATGGGAATTGTAGGCCAAAACATCTGGAGGCTGCCCTCTCTATGTGCAAAGAGAGTCACCATTGTATGTGTGGACTATTCTACTGCTCTCAAGAACATAAGAAGGGTCCTGCTGGATGAGACCAAAGAGCCATCTAGTCCAACATCCTGTTTCCCCATAGTGGCCAACCAGTTGACTCTGGGAAGCCCAAAAGCAGGACATGAGGGCAAGAGGCCTCTTCCACTTCCCAGCAGTATCTGACCCTGGAGGTTACATATAGCTATCTTGACTAATAGTAACCACTGATAGACATCCCCCATTAAGGGTGCAATCCTATACATGTTTAGACAGGAAAAAAGTCCTACAAACCCAGCATTCCCTAGCCAGGCATGCTAGCTGGGGATTGTAGGCCCTTTTTTCTATCTAAACATGCATAGGATTGCATCCTAACTTGTTTAATCCTCTTTTAAAGCCATCTAAACTAGTGGTCACCACCACATATTGTGGCAGGAAATTCCATAAAGTAATTACATGCTGTGTGAAGAAGTACTTTCTTTTCTCTGTCCTGGATCTCCTGATAATCAGCTTCCTTGGATGAGCCTGGGTTCTAGTATTTTCAGAAAGCAAGAACAAAAGCGTCTCTATCCACTTTCTCCACACATGCATAATTCGATACACCTCGATCATGCCCCCCTTACTTGCCTTTTTTCTAAGCTAAAAATCCTCAAGTATTATAGCCGTCCCTCATTGGGGAGTTGTTCCAAACCCTTGATCATTTTGGTTACCCCTTTCTGCACCTTTTACAGCTCTACAATACCCATTTTGAGATGGGGAGATGTAGAAGAAAACAGGGATATGCATTATCAAGGCAGAACTCCTCCTGTGTATCTAAGCTGCTGGTTCACAGCAATTCAGAGGTTTGTTTAATTGGTATATCCAGCTGGACCAAATTCTTAAAAAACAAACCCTAACATAGATACAATAGTAGATTATTTTTTATTATGAGGAAAAAACCCTCAGTGATATCCTCTCATTTCAATTTTGGGACTGGTCACCCAATTTTATAGATAGTAATTTAATTTGCAGTAGGGAAATCTAATAAAACAGCTGTGCAACTTATCGTATGAAACAGCTGTGCAGTATTAACATGTTTAAAACTTGATCCTGGTAATTGCTGTGCCACAAGATAGATAACTGATTTAAACATTAAGCTTATTGACCACAGTGTAACAGTAGAAATTATGACATCTCACACTGGTGCTACAAGAACATTGCACCTACACCACAGATGAATCTTCATCAAGAGAAGAATGACGTTCACCACAGGCCAGGTCTTTGTTTTCTTATGCCAAACAGCTGCATCTTATGGGAAGTTTAAAGAGCAGTTTACGAGGCTGTGAATGGAAGTTACTGTTTGGCGAAGAAAAGCCCCTCTCTGCATGTATGATCTTCCATACATGTGTGGTCCAAACATTTAACTGAGGATAATTCAGTAATTACTAAACAGATACAGTTCCAGTTACATGTACATGGTGGACAATGAGCCATTCCCTAAATTCAACAAATGACTAGATGTCTAGAAATTTATCCCCATAAACAAAAACATATTTTGCATATTTTTATTATGTACATGGCAAAATATATTATTCTAATCAATATATTTCCAATTTAAATAGATGCAGTGGTTTTAATACTGTATCTGCTAAATGACCCCTTTGGTTAAACCATCAACCCACAATTCCTCCCCCTATTTAGGAAGCATGGGTACTGAAGCTTTATGTGAACAAAATAATCATTTTTCAGGAAGATCGGGTATGAGAAAACAATATGACGGTGCAATCCTATATGTCCTATTGCATGGTGTGGCGAAAGTGGATAAGGAGACATTTTTCTCCCTCTCTCATAATACTACAACCCAGGGTCATCCCATGAAGCTGATTGGTGGGAGATTCAGGACAGAAGAACTTCTTCATACAGCTGTGAGGGATTGAGGCCTACACAGGATTGAGTTTGTTGAAGCCTGAAGGCCCAAACACTTCCCTCGAGTAGTGAAGCCTGAAGGCCCAAACACTTGGATGGGAGGGGAAGTTTGAGAGTTTTAGTTCACCCAATAGAAGTTAAGAATTAGTTCTCCTGTGCAAGGTCACATGGTTATAACCTTCTAGTCCTGGGAAGACTATATATGTGGGGTGTGGTCAGCTAGCAGTTAGTGTGTGCTGGGAGAGAGCTAGAAGCAGAAGCAGAGAACCAGCAGAGAGAGAAGCAGAGAGAGAGAAAGAGAAACTGGCTGGCTGCATAGGAAATAGGTAGTCTGAAGTTATACTAGAGAACATTGGATTGTTTGTTTGTTTTATTTTATCATACTTGCTTTTGGATTATAACCACTCTATTAAGTAAAAACCCTAATATTATTAGTAAAGTGTTGTTGTTTACCCTGGAGTTTGGAGTGACTTATTCACCACGTCTAGAGCCTACACCCACGTTACTGGAAGCAGGCAAAGGACTTGATAACCTAGAGAGGGAGAGACTTTGGGAAGAGGCAGAGATCTCCCAAAGGCAGATCAAGGGGTCCCTGCAGTAGCGGAACCTTGAAAGATGGTGGCAGCGGAGCGATCCTGAACAGTGAGATTAAGCACTCCAAACAGTGATTGGGGTTTTTTTTACTAATAGAGCTGGCAAAAGCAGTGTATGCGTTAACTTCAGGACTGAGGAATAGGGACCCAGTGAGGCTAGTAAAATGAGCCAATACCTCTCTATGAATAAAACTGCCCTGATTGAGCAGTGTAAAAAGGACAATTTGCCATGGGAGGAGAAAACAGCAGAGGAACTGAAAGTTATGCTGATCTCCCAGGCGGCAATAGGAGGAGCTGCACCCTCTAGCCCTAGTGTAACAGGACCCCAAACAAAAGAATGGGAGCTCCGTGAACAGGAACTGCGGCTAGTGGCAAAACAGAAGGAAGAAGAGACCCGATTACAGTGGGAGAGGCTTCGTCAGCAGGAAGAACAACGCAAACACGAGGAAAAGCTGCAGGAGGAACAACGCAGACATGAGGAACAGCTGCACCAGGAGAAACTGCAAGCCCAGGAAGAACAATGCAGACACGAGGAAAAGGCGCGGCAGGAGCAACTTAAAGCCCAGGAAGAACAACGCAGACACGAGGAAAAGGCGTGGCAGGAGCAACTGCATGCCCAGGAGGAACAACGCAGACACGAGGAAAGGATGATGAAATTGAAACAGGAGCAGCCCGTCAGAGTTACCCCGAAGGACTTCACAGCATACACCCCAGGAGAAGACCCACAAGTGTTCCTGACCACTTTTGAAAGGGCAGCACAGAAGTGGGGATTGCAGGAGGGTGATTACATGAAGTTTGTGCCTAATTTAATCAAAGGGGAGCTGGCAGAGATTTATAATAGCATGCCAGAGGGGGAGGCTGTTTCCTATGCTCAATTCAAAGAAACGGTGTTTAAAAGGTTCAGGTTAGGTCCTGAGCACTTTAGGAAAAAGTTCAGAGGGTTAACACCTCAACCTGGTAAATCTATGGTAGAGTTTGCAACAAAATTAAAAAACCTGCTATTAAAATGGGTGGATGGAGCAAAAGCTGACAACAGGGAAAAGGTGCTAGAGCTTATGGCCCTGGATCAGTTTTATTTTCGGTTGCCCAGAGAAATAAAACTGAAGGTTAAGGATAAAGATCCTGAAACTGTAAACCAAGCTGCAGAAATGGCTGACAAATTGATTGAAAACCGGGAAGGGTTAGGCAGGATTGAGTCTGAGAAGAAGGGGGGGAAATGGGAAGCCCCAAGTAAAAAGGAGTTCAAAAAACCTCCTTTTGATCCTTCTCACCCCAGAGACCGTGCCTGCTATTCGTGTGGTCAGACAGGCCACATCAAGAGTAGCTGCCCCAAGTTACAAGCAATAACACCAGCTAACCCAGGTAGTCCTAAACCCGAACAAACCAAGCCACAAGGTGTAGCAAGTATAAAAAAACCTTATAATTGTGGATTTGTAATCACCAACAGGGAAGAGGTTAATAATCAGTTTAAAGAACCTGTTTATGTAAAGGATAAGACCATTATGGCAATGTTGGATTCTGGAGCTGATGTTTCTCTGATCCGAGCAGATTTGGTGACACCTGAAGATTTGGTACCAGGAATGTCTATTGAGATTCAGGGAGTGAATGGTCCCTCCTTTGAAGTCCCAGTAGCAAGGTTATCCATAGAATGGAGGGGATGGAGGGGTCTGTATGAAGTTGGGGTGATGGAACCTCCAACTCAATTTGCCCCTATCATTGTGGGAAGGGATATAATGGGACCAGAAGCTCAAATATGTGTGGTAACCCGCAAGCAAAAGGAAAGGGAGGCACTTTCAAGACAGGACCAGGTAAAAGCTGATGGGGTAAAAGAAAAGGTACTAGAGGTACAACCCACAGTGATTCCAACCCCAGACCCTCCCCAAACTGAAACAACAGAACAAGCCTCCATGCAACCTGTAGACCTGACAGCCAGTGAAACAACCGAGGCAGGTGGTCCTGTAGAGGAGAAGGCGCTAGAGACCCCTTTTCCTGATTTAAGAGGAGTAGAGGAATTCAAGCAGGGAGTCCTCAGTGATCCTAGTTTGGAGCCTCTGAAAAGAGTTGCTCTCCCTCAAGAGAAACCCTTCTCTGAGGAAAGAAGGGAGCAGATTATTTGGGAGAAAGGATTGCTGTATAGGCTGTGGTTACCAAAAACCCAAGAGTTAACCTGGGAACCACTAAAGCAACTGGTAGTACCTAACCAATTCCGGCTAAGGTTGCTAGAACTAGCCCATGACGTGCCATGCGCAGGGCACTTGGGGAAAAACAAGACTAAACAAAGGCTCATGACAAACTTCTTTTGGCCTGGAATTGCTAAGCAAGTAGCAGAGTACTGCAGGTCTTGTGAAACCTGTCAGCGTGTGGGGAAGGCAGGGCATCACAGTAAAGCCCCTTTGCAGCCTCTGCCTATTATAGGAGAAGCTTTCTTCAGGGTGGGCATGGATATTGTAGGACCTTTCACTAAACCCACCCACAAGGGAAAAAAGTACATCCTCACAGTGGTGGATTTTGCCACAAGATACCCAGAAGCTGTAGCACTAGCCTCTATAGATGCTCCATCTGTAGCTGAGGCATTGCTAACTATATTTTGCAGAACTGGATTTCCCTCTGAAATCTTAACAGATTGTGGGTCAAATTTCCTCTCCGAGATAATGGAATGCCTGTGGAAGTGTTGTGGGGTAAAACACTTGAAAACCACTCCTTATAACCCACAATGCAATGGAATGGTGGAAAGATTTAATGCCACACTCAAAGGAATGATTAGAGCTTACATAAACACACACCCAAATGACTGGGATGACAAACTGCAACAGCTACTTTTTGCCTACAGGGAAGTTCCACAGGAATCAACTGGATTCTCACCTTTCGAGCTGTTGTATGGCAGAAGAGTGAGAGGCCCTCTTGATCTCCTGAGGGAAAACTGGGAAGGTAAACTCGTAGAAAACAAAACCTCTGTGGTGGATTATGTGTTAAAACTTAGACAAACCCTAGATACACTCTGTAAACTAGTTCAAGCCAATGTAACCAAAGCCCAAGAGGTGCAAAAGTTCTGGTATGATCAAAAGGCACGCTCTAGAGTATTTGAGATAGGGGATCAGGTAATGATATTTCTTCCTCTGTGCAAAGACAAGCTTAAGGCTGCTTGGGAAGGCCCCTACACAGTCAGAGAGAAAATGGATGATTTAACCTATGTGGTGGTTAAAGAAAAGTCTGAAAAAAGACCAAAGGTAGTACATGTAAATATGAGGAAGCCACACTATGAGAGGAGTGGAGTAGTTTTACAGGTGCAGAAGGTGCCAGAGGTAGTATACTTATGGGACAAGGCTGAAGCTATCAGAACCTGGGACATACCTACAACCAAGAAACAGGTCAGGTCATTCTTGGGATTTGCTGGGTATTACAGGAGATTTGTTCCCCATTTTGGTGAAATTGCTGGACCTTTGACTGATCTAACCAAGAAATGTAAACCTGACAAAATTGTGTGGACTGATGAATGTCAAACAGCTTTTGATAGACTAAAGGACATTTTAAGCTCAAAGCCTGTGTTAAGACCACCTGACTTTGAAAAAACCTTTATTGTAGCTACTGATGCCTCTGAGACTGGCATAGGTGCAGTATTGTTACAGGACTATGACTCTGTTAAACATCCAGTAGCCTACCTGAGTAGGAAGCTTCTACCCAGGGAGAGAAACCTGTCTACGATCCAAAAAGAATGTCTGGCAGTAGTGTGGGCTCTGGACAAGCTCAAGCCTTATGTTTTTGGACAAGAATTTACTTTATGGACTGATCATCATGCCTTGCAATGGATACAAACAATGCAAAATACCAACTCCAAGCTTCAGAGATGGTCTTGGAAATTGCAGGAATTTCAAATGAACATTGAACATGTGCCTGGGAAGGAGAATGTGATAGCCGATGCTTTGTCTAGGAAATAACCAAAAAAAGTTGCCTTTTTGTGTAGGTTAACGTTTCACAATTCTCTTCTGTAAAAGGGAAATTGTTCCACTTGAGGAGAAGGAGGGGAAGATGTGAGGGATTGAGGCCTACACAGGATTGAGTTTGTTGAAGCCTGAAGGCCCAAACACTTCCCTCGAGTAGTGAAGCCTGAAGGCCCAAACACTTGGATGGGAGGGGGAGTTTGAGAGTTTTAGTTCACCCAATAGAAGTTAAGAATTAGTTCTCCTGTGCAAGGTCACATGGTTATAAGCTTCCAGTCCTGGGAAGACTATATATGTGGGGTGTGGTCAGCTAGCAGTTAGTGTGTGCTGGGAGAGAGCTAGAAGCAGAAGCAGAGAACCAGCAGAGAGAGAAGCAGAGAGAGAGAAAGAGAAACTGGCTGGCTGCATAGGAAATAGGTAGTCTGAAGTTATACTAGAGAACATTGGATTGTTTGTTTGTTTGTTTTATTTTATCATACTTGCTTTTGGATTATAACCACTCTATTAAGTAAAAACCCTAATATTATTAGTAAAGTGTTGTTGTTTACCCTGGAGTTTGGAGTGACTTATTCACCACGTCTAGAGCCTACACCCATGTTACTGGAAGCAGGCAAAGGACTTGATAACCTAGAGAGGGAGAGACTTTGGGAAGAGGCAGAGATCTCCCAAAGGCAGATCAAGGGGTCCCTGCAGTAGCGGAACCTTGACAACAGCACATTGTTAAACTATGGAATTCCACAAACATAGTGATGGTCACCAATTTGGAGGGCTTTAAAAGGGGATTGGACAAATTCATGGAGGAGAAGGCTATCAATGGCTACTAGTCCTGTTGGCTATATGCTACCTCCACTATCAGCAGCAGCATGCCTATGTACACCAGTTGCTGGGGAACATGGGCGGGAGGGTGCTGTTGCACTCATATGCTGCTTGTGGATTTCCCATGGGCAGCTGGTTGACCACTGTGTGAACAGAATTCTGGACTGTGGTCTGATCCAGCACAGCTCTTATGTTCTTATGTCCACTCACAAGTAAGTTCCATTGTGTTCTATGGGGCTTACTCCCAGGTAAGTGAGAACAGGTTTGTTTCTGCCTGAATCTATAACAAATGTATCTGGTGTTTTTTATTATGAAAATAAACAAAAAGATGCAGCAAAATGTTGTGAGAAAATTAGGAGCTCAGGGATTATTAAACAATCCACACTTCCTTGAACATGTCCTCAGCCTTACCTAGGGCTCACACTACTGTTTAACCATAACATAGTTCTTATTTTTCTACATAATTTTCAATATACTGCAAGGTAACATAGTTGGAAAGGGGCCATAGCTGAGCACATGCTTTGCCAGCAAAAGGACCCAGGTTCAGTCTTTGGCATCTTCAGTTAAAAAGATCAGATAACAGGTGGTATGATAGTCCTTTGCCTGAGAGCCTCCATAAGTCAAAGGAAAGTATATATACTGGGCTTGATGGACCAAAGGTCTGCCCTGGTATAAATAAGGCCATTTCCTACATAGTGTATGTATAATAATCCAATCTTCTCACAAATACAGGTTTCGGAAAATAAAGTTATCAGCTAAACAGGCTACTCGCTACTTTTCATTTATCTTTTTAAAAATCTGATTGCAATATAAAAACGTCATATTGCTATTTCTACAATACCAAATTCAGTAAATAATTAACTTGCACTGTAAAGCTTTATATACCTTCATATCAACTGAAGGGGCACCTTGAAGCATTGTCCAGTCATACTGTATGATTCCGTGGTCGTCTAGACTTTCTCGGCCATCCAGAATCACCCAGTCAACAGGCAACTGAAGGATAATGTCTTTCCCTGCCTTGCTGAGGGGAAGCTCATCCATTTCTATATAATATAAGACAGTTTAATTAATGGGGGGAAACAGAATACACATTTATTCAAAGCTGAGGCTGTTGTTGTTTGAATGACACACTTTTATTGAATTGGTTCCTGCTTTTAAAATTAAGAAAAGCACGTCCCAGCAACCAAATATTTCAGAAATTGATCTTGAAAAGACCCAAGATTCTGAGATTTAAAAGCCCGGTTTCTAAGTTAGAAGATGTGACTTCAAAGCAGACTTGAATCCTAAACCCTCTCTGGCTCAGTTTTGCGGCTGGTGACCCATCCTGTGCCACACCAGCCACAGTGGCCCCCAGTCACCACTGTGGAGGCTGGTGGTGACTCCTATTTCGGTGGGGCTCCTAATCCATAGGTTCACCACCATGGAGCACCATGGATAGCTCCTATAAAGCTCCAAATAAAAGCTGCGATGGATTAGGATCCCCACCGAAATAGGAGTTACCAGGCCAGCCTGGCTGCCATATCCTTGCGGGTGTAATACTACAGTGCCCACCCACAACTATTACCAAATCCTAAGGTTTAGCCTGATCCGTTTTCAAGAGTATTCTGGGCAAAGTGCTTATCCCTTCCCACAACCAAGAACCGGTCTCCCAGGTCAGAAAGTGTTACTTCTAGCCCCCCCACCCCTTTTAAGTAATTCACCAAACTTCAGCAGTCCCATCGACAGCAGAGAAGGCTGCGATGGAAGTCCCTTCTTACCCGGCGCCGGTGGGAGACTGCTGGGTTCCAGGCAGTAGCTGTTGTAGCCGCGCTGCGAGGAGAAGAGGCAGACGGAGCGGCCGCGGTACGTGCAGTTGAAGAGGTAGCAGCGGAACGAGGCGGGCTGCTGCTGCAGCACGGCCAGGGTGCAGCGGGCTTCGGCGCAGCAGGCGTCCTGGCACTGCCGCGGGCCCGCCACCGAGCCCGGCGAGCCGAGGAACGTGGCGCCCGCCGCGATGGAGTCCTTGGTGCGGATGATGGAGTCGGGCCTGGCCGAGAAAAAGCTCCCGCCGGCGCCGCCCGACGGCCCTCCACCTCCCCCGCGGCAGCGGCCCGCCGCCTCCGCCTGCTCATTGCCGCGGCCGCCGGAGGGATCCTGCTCTTGCTGCAGCTGATGGCGGAACTCCTCCAGCAGCGACTCCACGCCCGACACCGCCAGAGACCTTCGTTCGGCAAACGGCGACCTCGGCGCCGCCAGCAGCAGCACCAGGAGCAGCAGCGGCGGCGGCAAGAGGGGAAGGAGGCGGCCCGGCGGCCCGGACACCTGCGCGGCCATGGCGCCCAGCCGAGGCCAGCCAGGGGGGAAGTGAGAGGACGACGACGGCGATGCTGACGAGGATGGAGCGAGCCGAGGGTGACGGATGGGCAGGTGGAAAGCCCGCCGCTACCAGAGCCGTCCAGGAGGCGGCGGCGAAGGAGGTGGCGGCGGCGGGGGCGCCATGATGGCCCCTCCCCGGACCCAGCAGCCGGGGACGCGGTGGGAACGAGCCGGCTTCGATCAGCACCACCGAGCGCCGAACAGTTCCAAGCCGGAGGCCACGCCCGCGCCTTTCCGCCGGCTCTAGTCGCCGCCCACGTGACGAGGAGGGACCCGAGGAAAGCCCGCCCGGTCGCCTGTGCGCCCGCCGCGACAGCGCAGCTTTCCCCGGCGTGCGCCGCTGAATGGGACCTTGTCACTCACGTGCTGCAAACGCTGTGATTGTGTGGAGGCGCCTCCAGTGAGCGCGCCGCGAGAAGGCGCGCGAGGCAGCAGGTGTGGTTATGCAAGTGGCCTGTAGAGGAGATGATTATGGAGGAACCCACCAGAGCCAGGTATACGTAAATAGAAATTGATGATAGAAAGGTAGGATTGGCTGGTGGGTTGTGTGTTTTGAATGTCCTGTCCCAAATTGATTATTTATTTATTTATATATATACCGCCCCACAGCCGAAGCTCTCTGGGCGGTTCACAACACTCTATGGGCTTTTTACACCCACGTGCGCAAAGAAAACCAATCAGTTGATTTTCAGATCAGTGGGTGATAAGATTGTGAGAGGTAATTAACTACTCCATAACTGGCTGTTTTTATGCCACTGTTAGGTCACTGTATAAGTGGGTGGTGCAGTTTAGCCTTCTCCAACTTGGCGCCCTCCAGGTATGTTGGACCGCAACTTCTGCAATTACCAGCCAGCATGAATTATTGGGAGTTAAGGCCATTATGGGAGCTGCAGCCCATCACCTCGGAGGGCACCAGATTGGAGAAGGCCAGTGTAGTTAATGAGAATAGGTCTGCGAGCCGTCCATAAGTAAGAAGAGGCATGGAGAGGCCAGTGCCACACCCTGTCTGAAAATCATTTCTGTTCCCTCTGAAATACCTTTACATCTGCCGGTCTTCAATCATTCTGCTTGAAAAGTAAACTCCATTTATAAATGTATTGGAATTCTTATTATAATTTGTAAAGTTTGAAAGGTGTGTGTGAGAGAGAGAGGGAGGGGGAAGAGAGGGAGACCTGTCAGCTGGAAGATAACTTTTTTTAAAAAAAATGTCCCTAGGTCAGTGATGGCGAACCTATGGCACGGGTGCCACAGCTGGCACGCAGGGACCTCTCTGTGGGCACTCGAGCCATTGGTCACCAGATCGCGAAAAGACCGTCTCCTTCTGCAAAACACTAATGATCTTGTTCTTTCTCACAGTGTGGAACAGAATGATTTTATTCTAGAATTCCTGTTACAGAATTCTTTTCTACATTGTCATCACATTTAAAAGATTTTGAAGAATGATGCACAGAGCATGGCTTGGATGTAAAGCCCTAACAGTTGACCTGAGTGCTGCATGTGTTGCTCTCAAACTAACGGAGTATGAGCCAAGATTTGACAAATTATCAGCATGCATGCAATAGCAAAAATCACATTAATTGTGCAAAAGCATGCCCAGTGCAAACTTTTACCTAATGCAGTGTTTGCAGTCCAAGACATAAAGTGTTTAAAATGTGTTAAGCACGTTTAGTTTTCTTGTTTATCTTGCTCATCTTAGTACAGGTTGACTTTTACTTTTACTAATCTGACACCACCTGTAGAAGCAGGGAAAGGACCTGGGGTAAAGCTTGCCCCATACAATTTCAGTCTGGCATATAATCATATTGCAAGTTGAGAATCCCTTATCCAAAAATACATGTGCCTAATTATTTAAAAAGTCTGTATAAATTCCCTTCAGGCTATGTGTACAATGTAGTACTATAATAATTTTTTGAGTTGATTTTTTTTCCAACAAAAAACTGTTTGTATCATTGAAAGCTCTGTTATTGTGTTTTTCTTTAAAGACAAAAGATGTTAATTAGTTCGGACAACTGTATGAGTTGTTTTTCTAAAACTAAAACCTCGGTATTCAGGTTTAATTGCAGTGTTGGCACTTTGAAATAAATAAGTTGGTTTTGTGTTGCAGTTTGGGCACTCGGGCTCAAAAAGGTTCGCCATCACTGCCCTAGGTTATGCCCCTACCCATGGGCGAAGCCCTAGCAGTAAGTATGAGAGGGGAGGAGGGAGTGTGGAATGTTGAAATGTCTGCTGATTGGATGAGGGAGTGGAATGGGGAGACTGGGAGTGTATATAAGGAGAGTGCTGTTCAGTGGGGAGGAGGAGTCTGAAGAGAGGGAGAAAAGGGGTTTACAACATTTAGGATCTCATAACCTCATCTATTTCCCTACCCTAAATTGTAATAAAACTAAAGTTTGAAAGGTGTGTGTGTGTGTGTGTGTGTGTATGAGAGAGAGAGAGAACTGTTAGCTGGAAGATAACATTTTTTAAAAAAAAATATGTCCCTAGGTTAGTCTGCATTTTTTAATGTATATACCTCCTTTTGGCTTCCAAAGCAGCCCCCAAGGCAGTTTACAACAATAAAAACACAAGCCTGATACATTAAAAATTGAGAATAGTAAAAACAAGATTAAAACAGTTTAACAACAGCCAGCAAAGTTAATGTACAATTAAAACCCATTAAAAGCCTGGCAAAATATAAATGTTTTGGCTGCTCGCCTAAAAGCCAACAACTTTCTTCTTAAAAGAGTGGAAAAAAATCTATTTCTGAATCTATGCATTTGTTAAATATTTATTAAACTAAACAAGTACATGAATCATTTAACATTTTAAAATCACTTCTGGTTGAGACAAAGTAATAAACCTCTGAAATCAGACATCAGTTTCTTCCATTGTTTTATCACTTCATTCAGAATGACCCATTAGTTGAACACCTGTTAATCATTTCTGCCCAGGTGCAATTGGCAGATTTGCATTGTTTTGTTTTCTTCTTCGCTGTCTGTTTTGCAGAAGCTCCTCTATGGCCTCCATGTCATCCTATCTTGGTGCCTTCTGCCAAGGTAATTCCTAGGCCAGACTGAATTGCCTCTTCTTGGATTGTCAAACCCTCTCTTTCTTCAGGTCTCTCCTCCAGTTGTTTATCAAACCCTTTCATGAATCAGACTAGCCTTGGGTCTTGTTCCAAAAAAGACATGCTTTCAAAGGATATAAAGTAATAATAAATTACATAAATATAATTGTATTCAGCCAGCATTTTACCAAGTTAAGAAAACAGGTTGCTGAATAGTCTCATAATTAGCATTGTTATAATTAGCCTCAATTAGCTTGTTAATGTACTGTCTTGGTTGAGAGTGTGAGCTGTACAGTCCCCTGTTCAAATGTTGCTTCTGCAATGAACTCACTAGGTGGCTGTAGACAGCTGCACTCTGTCTGCCTCAATTCCTGCAGTATGGGAGAATAATACTGACCTACATTACAGTGGGTTGGATCCAGCTTCTTTTTCATCAGTGGGAACTGATTCCCCCCTCCCTCTTCAGCTCTAGTATAATCTCTCCCATGGTTCTAGAAGCCCCCCCCCCATCCCCCACAGCAGATTTGGGACTGGGGGAATAGGAGACTGCAGAGGGATGAGGGAATTGAGAAAGTTTGCCCCTTTTTCCATTCCAGCAGTGGGATTCCTCTACTGCTGGATCAGAAGCTGCCCACAGATGTAAAGAGCCCTTCCATTTGCAGGAAGCATATTCTGGATCCAATCCAATGTTGTTGTTAGGATTACTGAGGTAATGTATGTGAAGCACTTAAATATACATAAATATAAATGCTAAGTTTTGATTATTATGCTTGTGTGCTATATGGTATTGTGCTGTAAATCTGACATAACCACTGTGGCAAAAATTGAAGTATGTCTGTGGTTATATTACTTTTGGAGCCTTCTTATTTGTTTAAGTAGCTATCTTGTATGCAAAACTATATATAGTCAAAAAGTTGTATGCAGATTAAGCTAGCCTTTGTTTCTAGAATGTATATTGAAACAATTCACATCTGTTCTCTGATTTCCTTTGAACCTAAATAACTCTTCTTGCAAGACACTGGGGAATCTGATAAAATTAGTGAAGGCTCTAAGGATCTGTCAGCATTCTTGATGATTGAACTCATTTTTGTTAATCCCGTTGTTAACAGATCTGACCACTTCCCAACTCCTTCCATGATTGAGTTGCAGATTTAGCAAGTTCATTGCTCATTAAACATGTCAGAAGTTTCCACGGACAGATCAAATCCCCATTGGAGACTATGACATCACAAAATTATTAGAAAGGGAATAAGCTTTCCAAACTGTGTGTGTGTGTCATAATCACGAATGTGAAAAGTGTGTAAGCTTTCATCAGAAAATGTATAGGCATCACAAAGTGTGAAAAGTGTGTCAGGTCACCCCAGCACTCTCTGGACCTATGTCAGTGCTGTTTCACAGGCAACACAACTTCTACTCAAACTTGGAGTGTAATAATTAAGATCCATAATTAAAAGAATCATTTTAATCCAGAAAGAAATGGTGTGGTTACCTAAATGTAATTTTAATTGTACACTATAAAACTCTAAAGCAGGAACTACTGTAAAGAGTAATTTTAGGTTTTATTCAGAAGGTGGCAGCAGTTTACAACACATTAAGACATACTTCTTCCCATTTCCCCATATTAATTCATTTTTGGCTGATATTGTAGAATGAATTAAATATATACATACATCTTATTGTGTAAGAGCTCAGTGATTACATTCATTTTTCTGGCCCAAAAGCAAGTTTCTTCAAAAGGGAATGAGAATGGAGGACAAATGTTTGGAAATGTCATTCATGTTTGTTTATGCTTGGTAGTGTCATACTTGGACATGATTAATTGACATTCCAGTTTCAGCCTTCTGTAAAAATGTTGCTGTTGTATTCTAACTTTTACCTCATTCACTGGCAAGTGTTAAGATTTAAAATTTGTAGAAGAACATGGTGCATGACTGCAATCTTATAGAAAGAAGCCTCCATTCACTTCCGAAAGGGAGAGTGTGGAAAGCTAAGCAGGGTCAGGCTTGGTTGTTACTTGGATGGGAGACCCCTCCTCTAGTTTCCTGCATTGAGCAGGGGATTGGACTCGCTCGATAGCCTTGTAAGCTCCTTCTAACTCTATGATCTATGAAATCTATGAAACCTCCCCCCCCCCCCCCCCCCAGTATGCTCAGGCATACGGAGATAACTTGGTTGCTTTTAATTTTTTCAGGGTTATAGTCAGTAACTTATCATTGAGAACAGGTAACATGGCTGACTGCAAGGTAGGGACTGAATATTTCTGAACCACAGTGGAATATCTTATCTTATCTAAGCAAATTAAAAGAAACAGTGTGGCCAAAACTGCTGTCTTCTTGCCCTATTTAAACTAATATCACCTTTTATATGAATCCTTTAATTTATTACTTAGATCGTATGTTCTTACTAAATACTTGTTCATAATCACATAACTGAAAAATCATTGGGCTCAAAGATAAGTGAATTTCTGAGCCCCTGCCTAAATATATTCCTCCTACAAATCAGCATACATTGTACACGTTATAGAATGACAGAAATACAGAAAATAAAGTGTTTTATGCCAGCAAGCATAGAGCAGTTCATCCAGGATTATCTTCACAGGCACAAATCTGGATGCATATTGGTTGTGCTGCATCAGTTTTGTGGCAATGTACAACTAAACTCTGTGATTTGCATAGAGCCACTCAAGGCACAATCCTATGCAAGTTTAGAGAGAGAAAAGGCCTACAAGTTTAGAGAGAGAAAAGGCCTACAAGGCCCTGGCCAGCTATATTGGCTGGGTCATGCTGGGAGTTGTAGGCCTTTTTTTCTGTATAAACTTGCATTGGATTGTGCCCTTAGTCTGTTTTGTATTCAGTACACCCTGATTTGGCATCCAGACTGCAAATTAGTGCATCCAACAATATATCAAGTTAGGAATAGTGTTGGCACCCAGGTATCCCATGTGGGCCTTGGAACCTCTGCTGCTTCCAGTTCTTGCTAAGTCAGAGTACTAGGAATAATTGAATACAGGTTCAATCTAAACCAATACAAATGGCTCGGACAACTGAGCCAAGCTCTATGTTGCGGGGAAGGGGAAAAGCTAGGAAGTGTATAGCAGAGGATTGTTCCTCTTTCACCTTGCTGGTCCTCCCCTTCAACCCTGTATGCCCCTGTCAGGATGCTGTTGAAACCTGACCAATTCACTACAATTATCTTAAGAGTCCACCCTTGGGAGAAATCTGGCAACCTTTGATTTGAGCGACGCTAAGAATAGTCAGAAGTGTAGACTGTAATTTAGGGGAGAAGATACATTCACTTTTGTATTTGATCATTGTCTACTCAGTCTTGCTGACTCTTATTTTCAAAAAGCTGCGCAGTACAGATGTGATGATGTTTTAAAAATCAACAGCTGCAAACAACACACAAAACCCCTCTTATATAGACAGTGGTGAGTTAAATTTGCACATAGCTTAAGCCATATAAATCGACAGAAAAATAATGATAAATTAACCCCTCCTTTCTTCCTTGTGTGGCTATGGAAATACATCGCTCCACAAATTTAGGCAATTGCTTCATAAACAGCAGCAAGCTGTCACAGGTGCTTGCCATTCAAATACTGTCAGTGAAGTGTTCTTCTCTATCAGTTTGGATTATTTCTACAGCTCTCTTTGGCCTTGAGTGCAAATGACGTTTACATATATTCACAGCACCTCTCTCCATATCTGTGTCAATGTGTTGTATAGTGTATTAAATCAGAGAAAAGTGTGTGGATGAGCGGTTTCCATAATTGGTCCCCCCCCCAAGATCCTGTTCATTAACATGGTTAGAAAAAAAGTCACATCATGTGATGTATTTTACTATACATTGTGTGTGTGTGTGTGTGTGTGTGTAGAGAGAGAGAGAGAGAGGGACTGCGGAGATCATTTTTCTGCCCAGATACTGCATAATTGACTGCACGACATTAGCTAGACACCACGTGGTACAGAAGACGAGTACACTCAGGAATGGGTGCCAGGAGAAATCCTTCAGATCGTGTTTAAAAAGCAAGTGGCAAGTAGAAAAAACAATTTATTTGAAGGGTTTACCTTTTAATTTGTCAGTTCCTTTAGGGAGAAATTCACCTATGACAGTGAATGGGCCAGTGCTGCTGCCAAAGCACCTGCAAGAGAGAGCGGATGTTGACATTGCCAAGTGAATGTTAGAACCGGAGGCAGGGACAAATGGGTTGCAGCTGATCCACGACGAGAAAACAATGTTGCTAAAGTGGGATAGAACACAGGACAGAGCCATTTTGAAAATAGAAGGTACATTCTGTCCAATATAGATTTGGTGTTTGAATTACAGAGCCTGGAAATGCAAAAGTCCAATATCGGTGCTTTTAACAATGGTGTGTGTGTGTGTGTGTTCATAACTGGGGTCTAGTGTGCCCAGAGCAGCATCACAGTCTTCCTTGCTAACAGCACTGTGTAGGTGCAGGTCTCGGAGTAGGTGTTCCAACCCTTTAAGTGTGGACTTCATTGACAATGATCCAGGGTTAACTACCAACAGAGTGTTTATTTGAGGAGCAATGAAAGCGCATCAGAGCCAGTGTGGTGTAGTGGTGAGAGTGTTGGACTGGGACTCGGGAGATCCGGGTTCTAGTCCCCATTCGGCCATGAAACTGACTGGGTGACTTTGGGCCAGTCACTGACTCTCAGCCTAACCTACCTCACAGGGTTGTTGTGAGGATAAAATGGAGAGGAGGAGGACTATGTAAGCCGCCTTGGGTTCCTTGCAGGAAAAAAGGCGGGGTATAAATATAATAAAATAAATAAATAAATTCATGGTAAACTGAAGTCTGGGATGAATGCATTTAGAACTCATAATCTCCAAAACCCATTCACACCCAGCTAATCTCCTTTTCCCTCCACCATCTTCTCTCTCCCTCTTGCAACTGTCAGCTGACAAAATTCCCGCTGCTCCCCCAACTGTCTTCCCATGTTCTCTGAAAACCTCCCTCCCACTTACCTTAATATTCCATACTCCCAAGTGATTCCCCTCCCTCAACATAAGCCCTAGATTTATAGCAGTAAATGCCAGGGGGAAAGTGGGAGGGGGCTAGTCCAGGGTGGTCTAGTTGGCAAAGTGCTAGACTTGGATTGCAGAGGCCTGGGTTCAAATATCCTCTCCACCATGAAACTTAATGGCGATCATGTTGGAAATTGTAACATTGCCTGCTTAAATCAATAATGTAATGTAACCACTAGTTAGAGTGGGAAGAAAGGGTTAATTGAACAATCCCCAGGGTGCATGTTTTGTAACCCCTCCTCCCTGCTTCCAGCCTCTCTGTGGCCAGCTCTCTCTTTCTCTCTCTCTCTCTCCCTCTCTCCCTCCCCCCAACATGATGGACACATGGTCTGAGCTGGCTTCTTGCCAGTGATCTCCAATGAAGACTCTAAACTGCCTATATGCATCCTGCATATATGAATAAACGGACTGTAAGTAAAACTAATAAATGTCTTTATTAGTTTTAAACCTTGTATGGACAATCTGTTCCTTTAAAGAGCCTTTTACTAGGGTTTAGCAACCCACGTGGTGATAACCAGTTTCAATAACCAGGCTGTGCATAAGGGGGAAAGCTCCACTTCATCCTAACCAGTATAGGACCGACTCCTTTCCATATCCTCCAACAGATCGTTGGTCAGTCACCTTATCTAGGCTTAATCAACCTCACAGGGCTAGGAAGCTAGGGGGGTGGCTACTAGGGGAAGGGCCTTCTCAGTTGTGGCACCCCATTTATGGAATCAGTTTCTCAAAGAGGTACGCCTGGCGCCCACCCTTTATTCTTTTAGGCGCCAGGTAAAACCCTTTTTATTTTCCCAATATTTTAATGGTTAGACTTTTATTCTCATTTTTATTGTATTACTACTGTACCCCCATACTGATTCATCTAGCTGCTGTTTGTATTATTGTATTGTATTGTATTGTATTGTATTTTATATTAATGATATTATTTGGTTTTATGATGACTATTTTATACTAATTGTTTTTTTGTAAACTGCCCAGGGAGCCTTGTGGCTGATGGGTAGAGTAGAAATACATTAAATAAATAAATGAATAGATAAATTAAAAAATAAATAAATACAAACAGAATACCTCAATGTATGCTAGGCTGAGCATTTTATTTATTTATTTAAAGTATTTTTATCCTGCTCCTCAGCCAAAAAGACTTCCTAAGTAGCTTACATATAATCAGTAAAACAAGAAAAAACAAGTCCCTACCCACAGGCTTACAATCTAGAAGGCATGACACACAAGGAAAAAGGGATGGGGAGGGGAGAGGAAAAAATGAAGTAGTCTTTCAGCAGGGCTGATGAAATGGCCCTGCTTCCCATTGCATCTCATTTTGGAGAAAGGGTGGGAGACAAAGGTAGTAAGGGGGGCTAAGATTGAGAAGCCCTACATTAACTTCCTGGACCTTTGTTTCTTATTAAACAAGAACAGCAGATCATCATCCTTAATAGTATAGGTGATAGGCTCTACTGCCATTTTATAAAATAGTTCATGAACACCACAATAAGCCTATACCTCCTGTTTTCACTCTTCAAATTATCAGTTAGGAATGTCAAACTGACAGATTTATGTATATATTTTTTAAAAAAAGAAAGCATCTTTCAGTTGAAACACTAGCTTCAGTGTGATTTACTGAATAACAGAGGATGGCTTCAGGCTTACAAAAGCAGAAAGAGCCTTAGGAGGAGGGGGAAATTACTAACTTGAATCTCAAAATGATATATGCAGCAGGGGGTATCAGCAGAAACCAATCTTGAGAGAAACTCAACTATTAGTGAACTGATACAAATATAATGTTTTTGGCCTACAACTCCCAACATGCCCCAGCCAGTGTAGCTGGTTGGGGCATGCTGGGAGTTGTAGGCCAAAAACATCTGGGGACCCAAGGTTGGAGAACACTGCTTTAGACCACACAAGATCAGAGCAAGAGTGACAATACAGTCATGCCTTGGATTGAGAGCATAATTCGTTCCGGAAATGTGCTTGTAATCCAAAACACTCTTATATCAAAACGAGATCCCCCCCAAAAAAAATTGTACAGAGATTTTTAATTTAAGCTGTACTACAGTACTTGTATTGCAAGACGTTGCTTGTATATCAAGTCAAAACAAATTAAATATTTAAAAATTTGTCTTGCAAAACGCTCTCAAACCAAGTTACTTGTAATCCAAGGTATTACTGTAGTTTTATTTGGAACATCCACTGTTCAAAATGCAATATGCAATCCTCTGAATGACACAGGACTGCTGTTCTAGATATTAAAAGGAGTAAAATGTTGCTAAACCAGAGAGTATGATTTTAATTAAATTCTTTTATCAGCAATATGGATGATGTGCAGCTGCTTCACACTTTGCGCTGCAAAAAGAACCGTGGTGATCCTTAATGTTGTGAAATCTCTCTCCAGTCTTTGGGATGTGATACCCATCCGAGTTCACAGGAGGCACAAAGAAAGATATCTAGAAGCAAGCTGATGCAGATCAGCTGTGTGGTCTTGTCTGTGATAGGAGTTCTCTATGCTCTGCTTGTATATCTGTAAACAAACCGATATTATAAAGATGCCATAAGTCTCTAGTGCTGTCGCTCATCCAAAGGAAAGCCAAGCCTGTAGTGCTACCCTGGACTTCTCGCTGCTATGGAAAGTGGAGGAGCACATAACAGCATGAAGTGGAACTGTGTGGAAACACACTATGAATGTATATACAGTAATACCTTGGATTGCAAGTAACTTGGTCTGAGAGCGTTTTGCAAGACAAGCAATTTTTTAAAATAAATTTTGACTTGATAAACAAGCAACGTCTTGCAATACAAGGTAGGGATGTAACCGCTCGCCTCGAGCGGGCGTAGCGGGCCGAAATCGGCCCCGCTCACGCCCACCAGAGACTCGCTTTGATATAAGAGTGTTTTGGATTACAAGCACGGTTCTGGAACGAATTATACTTGCAATCCAAGGTATTACTGTACATTCAAGAGCCCTGACTAATTGGGGCTTTCCAGAGCTTGACACATGCAACCATGTGTTTTACCACTGCAAACACTAGTATGGATGTGGCAAACATGCCACCTACATGAAAACTGGGCATTTTCTTTAGAAAAATAAAAATCAGAAGACACACACACCCCTCTTAAGTAGAAAAGCAGAATCTTTATGCTGTTTGGCTTCTCTCTAGTAATGGAATTGTTGGGCACAATCCAACAAGTACTACTATTGTATGTCCCTATGACATATCCCCCAGCACAGCACGCAATCATTCTCAAACACTTTGAGAAATCAAGTTATTCCCATCCCATATACAGTTAAGGTGAAATATGTCCCTGGCAATGGACTTTTTGAAGAGCTGAACTTTCAATTTCCAGACTGTCATGTGACAGTTTGTCTTGAATGGACAAACACACACTTTTCAACAACAATACAAAGAGCTACTTTAGGTGTGCACACAGATTCTGAGTGTACACTGTAGGACTTTTGACATTGATCAGCAGATATCTCCCCCCCCCCCCCCCGCATCACAAACTGCTTTGGAAACTACCCAAATATTCTAGGGTGACAGGGAAGCAAGCAAGATGTGGAGGGAATCATCTTAAAAGCCCTGCTAGATTTTGTGGTATTAGTCACATTTCTCTGAATTGTGGCCAGAAAATTCTTAATTATTTGCTTACTAAATAAAGAGTTTTGTGGGGTTTTTTGGTCATTTAATATTATGTTCTGTTTGTGACTTTGTACATATGACAGTGAGCTATAATTACAGAACACACAGCCACATCCCCCCCCCAAGAATAATTTGAGGAGAAAGGAATTTCTCTGGGCTTATCTCATGAAAACACACCTACATTTTCCCATGAAACAAGAATGACTCAGTGGTCTTGTTCAGCTGACTCTTGCCAAAGCATTGCTATCTCATTAGCAGTGGAATGGCGTTGCTAAAGCACACAGAGTATAAATGTTTCTGCTCTTTTCATTGAGGGAATCTGGTGTGTGTTTGCCATCACAGTTCAGCAGCTGACACTTATTTTTATTCTGTGTTGACTTTCATGCCTTACTTCAGCCTTCCCCAACCCACTGCCCAGCCAGCTGGGAATTATGGGAGTTGAAAAGTGGCTGGGAATTATAGGAGTTGCAGTCCAACACATCTGGAGAGCACCAAGTTGGGGGAGGCTGCCTCATTTGCTTAAACTGACCAGGGCCCAGTTGTGCTCTTAGAGATGTCCATGTAGTTCTGACACTGAGGACCAGTTGCACTGACCTTGTTTGCACAACATGACAACCCATCGTGGCCAGCTAGCCACAGTGGGTTGTCACGTCATCCGAACCTGGCACATCTAGTGCGGGGTAGCTTAATTTTCACGAACAAGGCACATTGACAACTCATGGCTTGTTCTAGGGGTTATTATACCCATGATGGGTTGTTGTGTCATCCAAACCTGATTTCATCATGGCTTATTAAAAAATGCTGCTGAGTCTTTGGGCAAGAGCAGCCAAAAACACTGCTGCTCCTCTCCACATGAGAGATCTTACTTCACAAAGTCTGTCTAGCAGGAGCTGGCTGGAAAACTGAGGGGGAAGGAGGGCCAGAACAATCCACGACAAGCCTGATCGTCTGTTGGGTGTACCGTGAGTTGTTCTAGCTTATTCGCAGGATGGTTTAGCATGATGTGCAAACTTGCCCACTGTTTTAGCATAGCTAGTTCATACAGTACACATTTGCTGGATCCTTGTTTTCTTTATTTACCTCAGAGTAAGTGTACGGGTGCCCAATCTGGATTGGGACCACCACACATGCGTAGGGGAGGATTAACCCTTCACACCCAAGCACTTTTTTCCTAAATTCCCCCCTGCACTCCTTAGCAGAGGCTAAAAACACATACCTCCATTTTGCGACAATGGTGGGGGTTTTCCTTTTTAGCCACTAAAAAAATGAGAGGGGCAATTTAGGGGGGAAATGTGGCTGGGTGGGAAGGTCTAATCCTTCCCTACTCACACACAGTGGTCCTGATTGGTGCCCACATCCTTACTCTGAGGTAAACAGAATGGAATTAATGGGGATGTGTTTTCCTTTTGTTAACCCCTCTGTGGGGGCGGGGGGGAGGGAGATGGAATTTCAGGGTGACAATGGGAGCAGGGGGGAAAGCTTAAATCCCCCCTCCCAAATTGGGGTTGCATGTGCTTTTTTAGTTTAGCCCTGAGTGAAAGTTAGAAGTAGAGGCATCATGGGCCTTGGTATACTCATACATTTGTTTTCTGTCACTGTGGGCTGCACCAAACTGGCTTCGCAGGTTTCTTTCACCACAAAACCTGTCATACCTCTTTAACAGAAGCAGCCTGTGGGCCGAGTATAAATACCATGGGCGACAATGCCTTTCTCATACCACTTTCAACACTCTATAAACTGCCTTAGTCCTCTGGGGGTGAGCCTGCCAACTAGACATTCTCATGGCAATGGTTCTTTTTACGCAGCCCTAGCAACTGACCAGAGACCAGTGAATAATTTACTGTAAAGTTTTCAGATTTGGCCCTGTATAAATAGTCCCAAGAGCTTGCCTCTTTAGCTTGGCTTTACTCATTACTATGGTTCTCAGTAGGGTGGGGATAAACCATATTTCTTCCATGAGCTATTGGGACAGAAGACTTTTCAAAGTGGAATTATGAGCAGCAGACCTCTTGGGAAGGAAGCAAGCCTGAGAGAATGGCCATCTATCTCATCACATGGGTGCAATCTGAACAGCTGATGCGAATGTAAAGGTCTTAACTCCTTAAATGCTTTTGTGAGCCCAAGGTAAGTGAGCTGCATTGCAGAAGTGTGTGTTTTTGTGTGTCATGCAGGGACAATTGTTTGCTTTTATCATACAGAAAACCTGCTGAAGGAGTGTTCTGTTAAGGAACAATGGGATACGGTTGGAGAGAAATTGAATATGCGCATTGATGCCAAGTTGCCTAACATTCTGTGCTAAAATAGACTGTTCATTGATGTAATGAATATAATTTTTTACATATTCACTTGCAGTTTAGTCATAAGGCTTCTGTAGCAGCACTCATATATGTTTAAGGGAAGGCATTAAATCACAGAACTGTAATGTTGTACTGTGTCAGAGTTATGCCAACACCACAGGCAGACACCGTATCCAAAATGTTTAGGACATTCTTCCCTAATTGGGATGCACCACAGGCAGACACCGTATCCAAAATGTTTAGGACATTCTTCCCTAATTGGGATGCGTAGGACTGCAACTCCCATCTTTTCCAGGAATGACCATGATGGGTATTGCAGATGTGTTGGACTACAACCCCCATCTTTTCCAGGAATGATCATGATGGGTATTGCAGTCCAACACATCTGGAGGGCACCAGATTGGGGAAGGTCGGTGTAGGATTTGAGGGATAAACTCCATACTTTGTTCTTCTTGCAAAATGGGAGGGGGAGTTCCTCCCTTGAGAATTAGCAATGTTGTGTCCCAGGTTATTTGTCAGGGATTGGTGAAGGACAGTTGCTGAACCTTGGGAGACAGTAGGTATTGTCCTCCATGAAGGAATGACGGAGGCTCAGCCAGGGACAAAGAGCTATGCCAAACGTGAAGTCCAACATAGTTTAGTTTGAGTCAGGATTTAGCCTTGAAACTTGCTTTCAGTGTCAGCACTTAATGCAGGAAAATGTGAAAAAGTACCGTAGTGCCTCTGAGGATGTACAGAGCATCCTTCCCTCTCCACTGCTATAGCATAGTTGACCTCCACACACATCTTGGATGGGCAGCAATGTGCTTCCAGGTCAAGGAGTATGGCAGGCATGAGTCTTGGCACCTCATATTTAGACCTGTAACTGCTGCTTACAGCCTTAGCAGTGGAAGGTCCACACAGTCCCTCCATCCCCTGATGTCTAAGCCGCTGCTTTGTAAGTTTTCCAATGAGGACTAGAGATGTACCTTTTTAATGGAATGTTAAGGTTCTCCAGATGTCCTGCCCCATGACTTGTGTTAAGTCATACTGGGAATGCTGATCAGCCACTGAAGATCAGAGGATACATTTTTAATCATACAATAAATGATTGATCCCCTGCATGCTCTTGACTGTGTGGATTTTCAGAGCCCTTGATTCTTTCTTCATTGCAAGCTGAATACTGTTCTTCTCTTTATACTGGCAAGAAGAAGGTTTTTGCTTTCATAGCACTGATGAAAAAATGCAAGTGTTTCTTCTGTTATGTGTACTCCTGCGCAGCTCAGGGTTTAGCTAGCATTTCTGTGGCACAATGGTGACACCGTCCTAAAGTAAACAAGGGGTGGCTGAAAATAATGCGGTGAATGTCAACATCGTGGCATGCAGGGCTGGCCCTATGTTGAATAGTGGCCTAGATGAGGAGCACCTTCAGTGCTCCCATATACCTATAACTTTTTCATCTATCTATCTATCTATCTATCTTCAGAGTGTTTACTGTATTTGTAGTGCATACAATGCTTGCTAATGTTGCCTCAAAGTAAAGTCATGTCTGCTGATTTTTTAAATCTAGAAGGAATGACATCAAAGAGGAAATTGATTTTTTGACATATTTATTGTTGTTCTGCTAGTGCAAATCATCCTGAATCCCCCCCACACACACTGTACATACACTCACACACACATACAACTTCCCTGACAACCCCTGTCTGCATAATCTCTCCCCGAGGGGGCGGGAGAGGCACCAGAGATACAGGGGGCAGCCAGACGGATCTTGCATACCAACAATGGGGCACTTTGGCCGGAATCCACAAAGCAGAAGTATGGACCATCAAGAAGGCAGGGCAGTCTCAAAGAGCTGTAAAGTGTTGTGATATGTATCACATTCACAAGCTGGAGCACATTGTTTACAACATGGAAGGAACAGAATGGCGGTAAACAAGTTTGTTGTGTCTCTCTAAAATCTCGTGTTTTCGCAGGGGTTACTAGAGTGTGTGGGAAACAGTATGTGCTAGTCACATGGTTTAGATGTTCTGGTGATGTACTGACTTGTTTTTCTGTCTGAAGCCATTTTAGAGAGGAGCAGGACTGTTCTCTCTCTTCACTCTTTTCTTCTGACTATTGCTTGCTGGACTTATGCAACAATGTAGCGTCTTTGCTGAGGTGGGGTAAAGCTCAACTTGCTCCACTGGAATAAATGCTTGCTATGCATTGTACTCTGCACATGGACTGTAACTAGGAAATGTATACTCTGTAGAATATTACTTTGCTAAGTAAATAAACAGGTAGAATAGACCTGTGGAGTTACAGAGTTTTTTCCTTGCTATCTGCAAACAGGGGAGCTGGCTGCTGGAGTCGGATTACAGGCTAGAAAGCTGGCTGGCTGATTGCAACCGAAACGCTGCACGCTGCGCAGAGAGAGGGGGAGAAAGATCTGGATTTCTGTGTGTGGATAAATGGGCCTCTACACACGAACAGGATTTTTAATCACCCATCTCACACACACGGGGCTCTGCTGTCACTCACGCACCATCATAAAGTACCCCAGGAACCACGACACGTCACCTTTTCCCGGGCAGGAATAAGCCCACCTGACACGAAGGGGCAGGCATAAGCCCCACCTGACCAGGCAGGGGCGGGAGAGCGGGAAAACCGGGGTAGAAAACCCCTCTTCCCACCCCCTGAGAGTTGTTGGGAACACGGGTGCGCTGACATCAGCGCCGTCCAGCTGTGACTGGAGCAAGCTGTTCTCTTCCCCAGGTCAGGCGGACCCGGAGCCAGGCTGGAAAGCAACCAGCGTAGAGTCTCGGGACTAAGGTAACTTCTTCCCTCAATACGCTAGCCTGAGAACCTTTCATTCATAAAGTCTGAGGTCACGCTCAGGTCTTGTTGACGTATAGTATTCCTAGAACGCTGTTAGTTCTGCTCCATTTAACCACTAGTAAATAAAGCCTTATTTGGGCAATGAAAGGCTCCAAGTGCTTTCTTCTCCCCGCGTAAGAGTCTAGTCAATTTCAATTGCTTTAACGGGCTATATCTCAGCTGCGGTTAACCCGTTAAGTGCCGAACTCACGCCAAAGACCCAGTTGCTGGTCTTTCACATGGTGGCAGAGGTGGGATAATTTGCATAATTGTGGTTAATTGACGAAACTATTAGAGTCTAGGGGAGGCTAGCTGATTGCGGGAGAAGTAGTCAGGTAGTGTTTAGAGATGGGTAGCCCCAGCCAGGAACAGCTGGAACTACTGAGCAGTCCAGTGACCCCTGGAGAGGGGGGCCATGTCTCCACAATGGAGCGGGCCGTGCGGCCGAGAACCGCAACTCAGGGAGGGGAGGGAGCCCCCTCATCTTCATTGACGGGGAGGGGACCCAAGCAGTGGGGTCGTCCCAGCCTAGTGAGCAGCCTCAGAAGAGGCGACGTGATAGAGGAGCCAGAGGAGGACCTCGACGGAGGGGTTGCTGGTGGAGCCATGGGAGGGGAAGGGATCGACGTGCTCTTTTCCCAGCTGAATTGGCAGCAGACCAGGGAAGTGATGCGGCACCAACAGATGATCCAGCATCAACAGGCGGCACTGCAGATGCAGCTGGAGCTAGCAAGGCTGACCGCGGGTGCCGGAGGGGGGGACTACCTCCACCCCAACCTATAGGCGCGCTGACCCCTAAATGGGACCAGAAACAATTCCCCACCTATAAACCCGGGCAGGATGTGTTGATCTTCTTTACCCTGTTCGAAGCCGCTTGCCAGGAGCAAAAGGTGCCGGACGCTTTGCGAATGTCTGCCTTGCGGACGCAGGTCATCGGAGAGCTGGCCAATCTCCTGGGCATCCACACCCAAACTGCCCCTTGGACTATGCTGCCTTCAAGGAAGCCATGAGAGAACGCTTTGCCCTCACGGCCGAACATTGTCGCCGCAAGTTTCGGTACGAGCAGCCTCCCCCAGGGGATACCTACGCATCCTGGATGGCCCATTTGGGGCAAGTTTGGGATGCGTGGATTGGGGCCACCAGGAAAACCACCTTGGCTGAGGTGAGGGATCTCTTGATTCAAGAGCAGTTTTGTGCCACTATCCCGGAGGACTTAGCTACTGCTGTACGGGACCGGGATCCTCCAAACTGTCGGGAAATGGGCAAGTTGGCAGATCAGATGGGGCTGTATCGGCAGCCCAAAGGGAGTAGGGGGAGCAACCCTAACTATGGTGGGGGGGGAAAACTATGGCGTGGGAAAGAACAACCCCAAACCCTGAGAAGAAGCCACAAGTAAGCCCAGAGAGAACCCCAGCCCCAGTGCCAGTGGATGTTTCTACTGCAAAGAGCAGGGGCACATTAAGAGAAATTGCCCCAAACTTCTTGCCAAAACCTGCAGCTCCAAACCCACCCCTGGCAAAGTCGGAAGAGTGCTCGCTCCCGAGTCCTGCCAGCCGGAGGAACAGGAGGAGGACCAGCAGTCGGCCTCATCGCTTGACGAGGACTTAGAGGATGCGGAGCAGTCCCAGCGAGGAGGAGGGCAGGATTCCCTTGGGGCCATCTCCCAAGCATCCCTGTTATGGATTGCATCCCCGGAGCAACTACGTTGGAGCCAGAACAAATTCTGTGAGTCCATCTCTGTGAACAATGTTTCCCATATGGGGCATAGAGACACCGGGGCGGACATAACTGCCTTACCCCGGAGTAAAGTAAAGAAGCGCCAGTTATTGAAAGGGCGCACGTGTGCTATAAAGCCCTATAACTCCCCAGATATAGCTGTACCCCTCGCCCGGGTCTGGGTAAAGTACAGGGGCTGGGAGGGGGAGGGGGATGTCATCGTGCATGGACAGCAAGAGTGGAGGATCATCATTGGGAACGACATAGTGTTCCGGGCAACCCAGGTCAAGGTGGGGATGGTGACGCATCACCAGGCCAAGCAAGCATCTGTCCCCCAGCCACCTAGCTCCCCTATTCTTGCCCCCGGTTCCAGTAAAAAAGCACAGGCGGCTGCCCAGCCGGACATCCGTCCTTCGCCCCCTCCCCCAGCTCCCGTCAAAGAAGGCACCCAGGAGGGGTTTGCCCCAATGGCCAGGGATTTTGGGACCCAAGTGGCCTTTCAGGAGGAGCAGCGGCACGACCCGTCCCTCCAGGAATGTCGGGTGAGAGCCAGTCAGGCATCAGGGCCGCCAGGCCAATCTGAGCAATTTTTGTGGGATGCTGGAGCCCTGTACCGGGAATTCGTCCCAAAAGTGGAGCCTGGCCTCCAGCAAAGGAAGAGGCAATTAGTTGTGCCCATGAGGTACCACCAAGCCGTACTACAGCTGGCACATGATGTAGCCTGGGGGGGGCACTTAGGACACAAGCGGACACTGGCCAGGGTGACTGAAGGTTTCTACTGGCCCATGGTAGCGAACGAGGTCCGAGAATATTGCCGGTCCTGCGATGTCTGCCAGCGGGTAGGACATAACCGGGACCACCCTAAAGACCCCCTGCAGCCCCTGCCCATAGTGGGCATTCCCTTTGAGAGGATAGGGTTGGATATTGTGGGACCCCTGAATCCCCCTACCAAGACTGGGAAGAAATTCATACTGACTGTCATTGACTTTGCCACTCGCTATGCAGAGCCTTTCGCCTTAGCCTCCATCTCCGCTACCAGCCTGGCTAAGACTCTCCTCTCTCTTTTCGCCCGCCTAGGAATGCCCCACACTGTGGTGTCGGACTGTGGCACGGGATTCGTGTTCAAATTGTTTTTTAAAATGTGGGAATTGGGTGGCGTGGAACATCTGACTTCGGTGCCATATCACCATGAGACTAATGGGCTGGTCGAGCGGTTCAATCAGACTTTGGAGAAAATGATCCGCGCCTATGCGGCTAAGCATCCCGGGACTTGGGATCAAGCCCTCCCCTACCTGTTGTTCGCGTACCGAGACTCCCCCCAGGAGAGCCTGGGATTCTCCCCTAATGAGTTGATGTTTGGGAGAGAGCTGAGAGGCCCTTTGGCTTTATTGCGGGCGGAATGGGAGGGGGTTGTGGCGGAATCTCCAATGCCGGTTCATGCGTTTATGCAACACCTGCAAACTGTTCTTTGAGAGGTGTGGGAGATGGCGCAGCAACACCTAGAAGCGGCGCAACAACGGCAGAGCGCGTGGTATAACCGGACGGCCATACCACAGACTTTTGAAGTGGGTGATCAGGTGCTGGTGCTACGACCCATAAAGACGGACAAACTGTGTTTAAAATGGGAAGGCCCGGGGACAGTGGTCGGGAAGGCGGGGGAAGTGAACTACCAGGTGGCCTTTCCGGGTCAGCCGGGGAAACAAAAGGTATTTCATGTTAAAATTGTATGTGGAGCGGTCAGCTAATGTGGGGTGTGTAAAAGAATGTACAGACAGAGAGTTCTCCGAGGGGGACCTATTGGCAGAATGGGGGGAAGGGGGTGGGCTCGATGAGATCGAGTTGTCCCCCTCCCTGTCAGAACAGCAGCGAAGGCAAATGACCCAGGTCTTGAAAGATTTTCAGCCAATGTTTTCAGACCGCCCGGGACGCACTATCGTGCAACATACCATCGCGACGGGGGAAAGCCCCCCTTTACAGTCCCTGCCCTACCGAGTGGTGGGCCCCCATGCCCAAATAATTGCGGACGAGGTCCAAGCCATGCTGGACCTTGGGGTCATTGTGCCCAGTTCTAGTCCATGGTCCTCCCCGATAGTGCTGGTGGCCAAAAAGGATGGGGGGGGGTCCGGTTCTGTGTGGACTATCGGAAGATCAACAAGGTGACTGTCCCTGACTCCTACCCCATCCCAAACATGGACGTATTGCTAGAATGGTTGGGGGGGGGGGCTAGATACATCACTACACTGGACTTAACCAAGGGTTATTGGCAAGTTCCGTTAGATCCGGATGCCGCGTTGAAATCTGCATTTGTGACCCATCTAGGATTAGTCCAATTCACCACCTTGCCATTCGGAGTCTGGAACGGTCCGGCTACCTTCCAAAGGTTGGTGAATGGGATGCTAAATGGGTTGGGGGAGTTCGCGTGCGCATACCTGGACGACATCGCCATTTTTAGCTCCACCTGGGAACAACACTTGCAGCATGTCCACCAGGTATTTCAGAGGACTCAGGAGGCAGGGCTGACAGTGAAGGCAAAGAAATGTCAGGTTGGGCGGGGGGAGGTCGAGTATCTGGGGCACAGGGTTGGGGGAGGTAGCATCAAGCCCCTGGAGGCTAAAATAGAGTCGGTCAGCACCTGGCCTCAACCTAAGACCAAGAGGCAGGCCCAGGCTTTCCTGGGACTAGCTTGCTACTATCGTAAATTTGTGCCTCACTTTAGCCAACTAGCCGCGCCACTCACAGATTTATGTAAGAAGAGGCAACCGCTTCAAGTCCAGTGGTCGGCCGCTTGTCAGGCAGCTTTTGAAGGGTTAAAAGCCTGCCTCATGGCAGCTCCCATTCTGCAGGCGCCGGACTTCGAAGCTCCCTTTGTGCTGCAGACAGATGCCTCGGAAGCGGGAATGGGGGCTGTCTTGCTACAGGAACGGCCAGGGCAAGGGCTATGCCCTGTCGCCTATTTAAGTAAAAAACTTCTGCCCCGGGAGCGAAACTTGGCTCCTGCAAGAAGGAATGCTTGGCAGTAGTATGCTTCATCCCTATCTCTGGGGACGCCGATTCTTGCTGCAAACTGACCATTCCCCCTTGTGTTGGCTGGATCGGGTGAAGGGATCCAACCAGAAGTTGTTACGGTGGAGCTTAGCCTTGCAGGATTTTGATTTTTCGGTGGAACACATTAAGGGCAAGGACAACATTTTGGCAGATGGGTTATCCAGGGCTTTCTCAGTAGGAGGACATTAGATAGAGATTGGGGTGGTGGACCCCAATGCCATCTTTTTCCAAAAAGGGGTGTGTGGAGAAAGCCTGACACGCACATACACTCTCACACACATACAACTTCCCTGACAACCCCTGTCTGCATAATCTCTGCCCGAGGGGGCGGGAGAGGCACCAGAGATACAGGGGGCAGCCAGACGGATCTTGCATACCAACAATGGGGCACTTCGGCCGGAATCTACAAAGCAGAAGTATGGACCATCAAGAAGGCAGGGCAGTCTCAAAGAGCTGTAAAGTACCCCAGGAACCACAACACGTCACCTTTTCCCGGGCAGGAATAAGCCCACCTGACACGAAGGGGCAGGCATAAGCCCCACCTGACCAGGCAGGGGCAGGAGAGCGGGAAAACCGGGGTAGAAAACCCCTCTTCCCACCCCCTGAGAGTTGTTGGGAACACGGGTGCACTGACATCAACTCCGTCCAGCTGTGACTGGAACAAGCTGTTCTCTTCCCCGGGTCAGGCGGACCCGGAGCCAGGCTGGAAAGCAACCAGCGTAGAGTCTTGGGACTAAGGTAACTTCTTCCCTCAATACGCTAGCCTGAGAACCTTTCATTCATAAAGTCTGAGGTCACGCTCAGGTCTTGTTGACGCATAGTATTCCTAGAACGCTATTAGTTCCGCTCCATTTAAGCACTAGTAAATAAAGCCTTATTTGGGCAACGAAAGGCTCGGAGTGCTTTCTTCTCGCCGCGTAAGAGTCTAGTCAATTTCAATTGCATTAACAGGCTATATCTCAGCCGCGGTTAACCCGTTAAGTGCCGAACTCACGCCAAAGACCCAGTTGCTGGTCTTCCACAAGTAATGCAAAACATATTACAATATATATTATATACATCAATCACTAAGACATCCCTTCTCTGAATCACTTGTATATACGGTCTTGTATACGGTATGCACATTTTCACATTACTTGTATATATATTATATGTTTATTATGCAGAACCCAAAGTTACCAATAAATAATTTTCTGTCAAACTGGAAATTGAAAAAGAAACATAATTTAAAGCTAATTGATGGAAGTTCTTTTTTGTAGTTAGTAGTACACAAACATCCTTTAGAACTTTAAAAAAATGGTTAAAGAAATTTAAGAGAGAGCAATCCTATGGTCACAGAGAACACAGAATTGTTCAGATTCCTTGTCCTGAGGCTGTAGACACTACTATGACCTTGGGAGGGGGACTTAAGTTCCAGTCCCACTCTCCCGCCCCCTCACAGGTGCCGTGGAAGGACCTTCCCCCGGAACACGCGCAGCTGTGGCCGGGGAGGATTTTGCGAATGTGGGGGAATTGAGTTGAGACTTACCTGTTGACGCAGGTATCACGTCAGAAAGGGGGTGGGGCTACAGGAGCGAATATTAGGCCTGGCAGCCCCGCCCAAACCCTCTTTGTTTCCTGCAGCTCCCTCCCTCCCTCCCTGTATACAGTATGGGCTCCTCTGGTCGCCGTTAAGGGGCCCGAGTAGGAATTTTGGCTCATCTCTATTAGGGAGATGGGTGCGTTTCGCCTACTCCATACTGCTGCAGGGTTTGGGGGTGTTTGCAAGCAGTGTACATAGCAATTCAATTCGGTCACATTTGGATAGTAGGCAGGTAAGTACGGGTTAGGGTATTGATAGGGTGAGGTGAGCATCCCTGGCATCATTCAGGTGACAGGCGGTTTCAAGATGCCTCATGTTGCTGGGTCAGTACAGTAGGCTCAGACAGCTGATGATCAGGAATGCCTGTGATGCCTTTGTTCTCGCCAAGCTTGTTGTCTTGCGACTCCGAGAGGAAGCGACGCAACAAAGGCTCCCAACACTAGAAAGTGGAAAATGGGGCAGTGGCGGCATCATCGCCACCTCCCGGTTTTGGATGCTCCGCCCAATTGCACAACGGATCGGCCCCGGGGGGCCAGATTAGAATAACCCGCACACCATCCCTTTGCAGTTCATTGTATGTAAATAAATAAATGTGGCCCAGTTAAATACCAACAAATTTTCTCGACTCTTCATTTTCCTCCTACATTCGCAAAGAACTGTGCCGGCTGCTTCTCAAGGTTGCAAATGCAGCCTTGCAGGGGGAGAAAAGGGGGTGTCCCGGTGGGTGGGGAAGGGAGGTGAGAGGAGAGGTGAGACCAGGATACAAGAAATCCTATGGCCTCTCCAGCCTGGCCCAGTCCCCAGCAGCGCACCCTCTCTAGACAGGCTCAGAGGCCTGTCTAGAGGAAAAATTAATAAAAGAAGACGGAGAGGTAAACATTGCCTCCGTTGCTCCTCCCACCCTGGCGGCAGCAGCCTGGCAGGGCACTGGATACTTGGAAGCTTCTGAGATCAGAGGCTTCCTTCCAAGGGGAGCACGGGCCACAGGACTGCGTTCTTATTGCTCCCCCCCCCCCGTAACTCACTGCAGACAGTACACTCAAGAAACACCGAGTCACTGAACCCAGTTCATAGCGATTGCAAGGTAACTACCCACCTGTGGCTACTAGAATCGGACTGGTGGGGCTGAGCCTCTCAGGACTCCATGTCCGCTGAGACACTGTGTTCTGTACTCCTTGCCAGACTTAACATCTGGTGTGTCAGATTTGCTGAGATGCCATTTCCATAATTGCCACAAAAGCATCTAGGTATTTTCAAGCTACAAGTCTGAATGCACCCAAAAATGTGCTTTTTGCTATATTGCAAGTGGTCAACATAATGCACCATACATTATAAATCTGCAGATCAAAGTTAAGGCAGGATGAGAGGGAAACAGGCATTGGTATGGTGCTAGATGAAAGCAATGGGGTGTGTGTGCAAGCAGGCTATTGGCTCTTTGCCAACCTTTGAAATTATCAATGCGGTGGTTACATTATGAAGCTACTAAAGCTGACTTGAGGGGGCGGGGGAGATTACAGCAAATAGTCTTCTGAATGCTCCCCATGCATTTCAAATTTCAGGTTGGTAGTCAAAACATGAAAAATAAGCCTTTGACATTTGTAATGAAGCACCTCCCTGGGCAAAAGGTTAACACAGGATAAAAACAAACAGCAATGGGAAGTGGATGAAATATATGTTGTCCCGCTCCCCCAGAACTTTAAGACTTGGTTTTCAAATGATGTACAACTGCTTGCCCCAGGGCCTAAGCTGATGTTTAACTAAGGAAGGCTAGGAGGAAACAGACTCTGGTATCAGCATGTGTTCCAACTTGTTACTTGAGTGTCTTTCACGAAGCAATTTTGGACATGATACTATGCACAAAAGCAGTATTCTCCTATGAGAAAGCAGTTGTTGGACACGTTCCTTGACTTTTTCTGACAGCCAGTGACTTCTTTGATATGTCACTCAGCTGTATAAGGAATACCTGCTCTGGGCTGGGGGAAGTCAGAATTGGATGGAAAGGATTCTGATCACATCTCCCTTTGTATATTGTAGCCCATAATAACTAGTGGGTCTTCACCAAATTGGGGGACAGATTCCTCAGGCAGATTTACATCATTTCGGGTGCAATCCTACGGCCGCTAGGCAGAGTCTAGACAGCCATCGGAGAAGTCGGGAGTCCCAGCTCTGACCTTGGAAATGCGCTCCGAGGTTGTAACTGGGACTCTGAAGTCAGAGGACCCTCCCTCCATCCTCGCAGCTGGTGTGGAAAGAACCATGCTGACTGCAGCTCCAAGGTCGGAAGACCGAGCTTGGAGATGGTGTTCTCCGGGTGTTCCAGGGAGAGGGGAGGAGCAAGGCTCCGACAGCATACGATGTATCCGGGTGGCACCTCAGGCTCCCCGCCTTGCGAGCCAGGGCAAAAGACTCAGACAGCTGAAATCGTCTGCCTAAGCCTTCTGCAGGGCGGGAGGCACGTGTTCCTTCAGCCCTCCATTGGACACCTGTAATCCTCCCAGTTCGGAGGACACTCTCTTTGTTGGTTTTAGAATTTGTGAGTTCTGAGCCACCAGCACACACGTGATTTTGAGAGGAGGAGGAGGAGGAGGAGGATCCCTGAGGAGATGCAGGGTCTTCTCCAGAGCCTGTTGGTGTGCTTTCTGAGATAGGAGACACTGAAAAAAATTGAGTACATTTTGCGTGTTTCTTTATTGCTGCTTCTTTAAGCCTCTTTGCCTTTCTATGGACTGATCCACTGTCAAAATGTTATAAAGACAAGGTGGAGCCACTCAGTGGCGGCACTAGACAAAAATTTGTCTTACTTGCTATCTCTACTCCTCTTTTCTCAGTGGAATCCACACGCTCGCCTGTGAAAAGTGTCTGGTTAGAACTATTCTCTCTCTTTTCTCTGCTGGCCCCACCCAATCAAAACTGTTCTCTTAGTTCTAATTAGTGTTCTCATTGGACAAGAGAGGAAACAGTTCTAACTCGTCTCTTCTCTCTGCTGGTCATGTCCGTTAGAACTGTTTTTCTCTCTCTCATCTCCTTTCTCCCCCCCCCCCCCCCGATTCTGCTGGCTGATCAGAATGGTAGAGGGCCTGAGAAAACTATGTTGGTGAGAGTTAAGAGAAACTGGTGGCCATTTATAATTGTGCGAGGAAGGGAGCAGAGAGCCCTGAGGCGGAGGGCACTTTGGTAGGTCTCTCTGAGCACGCTGGTGCAGTGGAGGCTGGTGACTCCAATGTCAGTGGGGCTGTGTATCCACTCTGGATTTCTCTCTGAAGTTTTAAAGGAGCTATCCATGGGGCCAAACCTATTTTGGGGATAGGGTTTGGCACCATGAATAGCTCCTTTAAAGTTCAGACAAAGATCTGGAGTGGATACACAGCCCCGCTGACATTGGAGCCACCAACCGCAACTGCACTGGTGCCTGCAGGCACTGCATCAAGGACTCCTGTAGCGTACGTCTGACTATGGCTGGGCCGGGCCGCTGTTATTAGCGTTGCCTGTGGCACCAGCAACCATCTTGCTCATGCTATCATGAGGAAAGGACACTAACCCCAGTAGAGTTTGTGACCCCGCCCCCCGATTAGGTTTATGGAGCTCAGGTTAGTGGGATTCTGAAAGTAAAGAGTTGGCAACAATGCAGCAGTGCCAAAGTTGATGTGTGGCCCCCTCCATGCTCCCCTTAAAGCCCCTGACTCAATACTGTTTAGATAAAGTGGCTACCCATTTTGAATTTGTAACTGAATGATGGGAGACCAGGGGGCAGTCTGCCCCTGCTGTGAGTTTCAAAGTAGCCATGAACAACCAGGAAGCAAGGTCCTTGGTGTTCCCCTTACTTCGAAACAGGTTAAGTATACCTTATTTGGCTCTATCTCCTTCTCTTCTACTGTTATTTCTCTGGATTATCCATTCCACCCTTCATGTGGGTCACCCTATGCCATTTATACTCAGGTTTCCCCACATGTAGTTTCCCAAGCCATGCCTCTCCCTTTCCCTTCCTCGCCTCCTTATTCGGCAAAAGTTGATTACCTGCCTCTGTCTTTGGGCTTCTCTACATGAGGCTTTTAACCCACCACTTCACTGAAGCTTCTGCTTCCGTTCTTTGCGGGATTAAGAGCGTGTCCTTTACGCGTGCTTTTTTCCTTGGCATTTCTTTCGCTGCCTTTCTATATATTCCATTACACAACCATGAGGTGGCGCTGTGGTTTAGCCGTGATATAGTGGAATTGCAAAAATACACGAGCTTCTCACAGCGTCTTATCGCAAGATTAGGAAATAATACCTGACTTTCCTCGCTCTAAGAAAAGCCACGAAAATGGCAGCAAAACCCTGGTGAGACCCTGGAGGATGAGGACGTTGTGTAATGCTCCTGCAAACTACCGTGGGTGTGGAATCATGAGCGCACAATAAATGCCTCGTGTAAAGAAGCCCTTTCTTTTTCTGTAGTTTTGCTATTAGGAATCATGCGGTGGTCCGTGTGCTAAGGCAGCCTTCCCAACCTGGTACTCTCCACATGTTTTGAGCTACAATTCCCATCACCCCTAACCATTGGCCATGCTAGCTGGGGCTGATGGGAATTGTACAAAACATCTGGAGGGCACCAAATTGGGAAGGCTGTGCTAGGGGTGGTGGTACACTAATTAAGCATTCTTCTCTTCTGTAAAATGTTTTGTGGTAAAATAAAGCTTGTATCATTCACTCTTATTAGTTGTCCTCAAGTTAGTTTTCCCCATCTAAAGTTGCTATTTTCCCTACTTTGTTGAAGTCCAGTACATGATCTGCTGTGTGCATGCTACACCTCTGGAAAAGATCCCTTTGTTTCTGGACATGTGTATACATGCGAGTTCGCATGCACATGGGCCAACAAAATTTAAAAGGGAAGCCCATTGTAGAACTCTAAAGTAATCCACTCTCTGTGTTGCAGTCACTTGCAGCTGATATAAAAAAAAATATTACTTCTTTGGCAGCCTACATTTTCCTTTATCCATGTTCAAATGCTTACATTTTTGCTTCCAGATAGGGAGGGCTCTTCTACCTTCATGCTCCATCTTGTTCTGTTCCATTGCCTGTGTCTTCAGGCAAAAGCAAGTCTCTCAATAGGCTGGTTTTGTTGCTGAGTGTTAAATCTTCCAGAATTTTCAGCTGCTAGCAGAATCTGCAAACTGCAGAGAAAAATAATCTATATACTATGTGTATCTAGCTGAAGAGATACAGTTAGTTCCTTTAAAAACCTGCAGTCTTGACTGCTGGCAGTAATTGCATTCTAGGTACATATCCCCTAGTACATCTTCAGACATATGAGACTGTTAGAATGTCATATGGTTTAGTTGCTTATCTCAGAAGTCAAAGCAAAACAATGCTAGCAAAGAGCTAATCTTAAAAGCACCCACTTTTTCTGGAGGTATGCAGTTATTTTCTCAGCAAGGAAAACTCTGAAAAATATTCTTCAAATTTGTTTATGGGATTAGAGCTACAGGCTTGTGTGGTGGATTAATTGGTCCAATTCATTGATTCAAATGTTAAGTGGCATTTTTTAGTAGAAAGGTGGGGTATAAATCAAGTCCCCCCTCGGCCATGAAACTCACTGGGTGACTTTGGGCCAGTCACTGACTCTCAGCCTAACCTACCTCAGAGGGTTGTTGTCAGGATAAAATGGAGAGGAGGATGAGGAGGATTATGTAAGCCGCCTTGGGTTCCTTTATCCATGTTGAACATGGATGCTTGGGTTCCTTGCAGGAAAAAAGGCGGGGTATAAATATAATAAATAAATAACTGTAGATTTGTAAGCAATATTAGCAGTTAACAGCACTGAGACTGTGAAACACACTGCTACAGAATGAACCTTTGCTTGAACAAAGGAATACAGAGTCCAAACTGAGAGCGACTTTACATGTTACTTTGTTCAGTGGGTGGGAAGAAGAAACAGTGTAAGTCAGTTTCTCTTCCCTAAGTC